>CM076573.1:287741372-288122723 GCA_034641835.2 Pinus albicaulis
TGTTGATACCTTTATATTGCTAAATTTGGGTATCAGGTCAGGGTATGATAATGTTTCATATGTTTATCTGGGGCAAGAGGCAGAGTGGTCTGAGAGTGGTAATATAGGTTAATAGGGTCCATGTTATACTGGTTTTGTATGATAATGTAAAAATTTCTCAGTTGGAGGAATGAAGCATTATGGTCCGTATTGGTAATTAGTTATTCCAAGGTATATACTGATTGTAATAAGGTGGGTAGTGCTATTGCTGAAGCCATCTTAGATGCCTCATCCACAGCGTATAGACTGATGTTAAACCTCGAAAACTTAAGTCCACACTAGTCGTTTTCGACCCTGAAATCGTCGTCTAATTCTGATGATCAATATTCTTGGGGGGATAACAAATGGTATGCGCTCTGGTGTAAATGGATTGATTCCTTTGTTATTTCTAGACCTTGCAAAAGTTTTGGCTTTCGATTATTGTCCAGGTGGTGGAATTTCCCGGGCTGTATATGTTGTTGCTGCTGCCATGGGTAATGCGATTCATGTTCATCCCACTGGTTTTCCCGGCGCTATCTTGTCCTGCTGACTCTCGGTGGTATTTGCCGAATTATTTTGAAAATTTTCCGACAGTATACTGTCCATAGGAGGGTACAGGCTCAATTACTCAGTTCAACAGTCATTTTGCACTTCACGAGGCCTATTTATCCTGGTTTCCATGCTATTTATGATTGACGGCTACCTCTTATGGGGTGTGGGGGGTGTTTTTGTATTTTTGTCCTTGCTCCAGAAGCCGAGGTATGGGTGCATATGGGATATCTAGATTTTTCTATATCATCTGGGATCTCCGACTTGACAGGCTGACTAACAACGTCCTATTATCGAGGTTTTTATATTACAAGTATTATTCTCTCAAGGTGAAGTTTCTCTAAAGGTGGCGGTATTCTGTGGGGAACTATTTATGAATATCACTGGGGCCTCATCGAATCGGGGTTTCATCTGACCATACTGAGGTACATCATTCATTATGGCGGTTGCTATTTATGGACCATAGGAAAAACTCCTTGGTATATACAAATATGAACCATTTGTCTCATCGACATTATGCATGATTCTTGACAATTGGGTTGCCATATTAATCACGTCAGGACTAAAGTCTTGATTATGGTGGTGGAGGGTCTGTCATCCTCTTAATTGCGTACTCTATCTATTGTTAGCTGGTATCACTGGGATTGACGGTGTACTTTCTCTGAAGGATCGAACCTACTTTGTATACATTTTTTCCCGCTCTGCATTATGGACGACTTGGCTATCGGATTGACATTCGATAAATCTACTCACGAGGAGTTCATTGCCGCGACTATTGAGGCGAAACAAAGATATTCAAAGGAATTTTAGATTGATGATCAGATTAGTAAACAGGCCTTCTTGCACTTGCCTGACCAGGAGGTGAATTTCCAAGGTCGTGAGAAGGATTTCCCATATAAGAAGCATTGTTAATGGGGTAGATGTAAGAAGAATATCTTTAAACACAATATGGATATCAAGGTTGGCAACCTGGACTACAACGACCTATGTGGGAGGGTGGCTAGTTTGCAGAAAAGGGTTGTCATTGGGCACTGGATGTTTCCGAATGGTGGCGAGGTTGATACGGCCGGATGGATTAAGAATCACTGGTTTTCCATAATTGGTTACACACCCAAAATAAGTATGTTGCTTAATGGATGGTTTAGCATCCACTTCATGGATGAAACGAACGTGTACAAGATCATAAACAGAATATGGGTGCGGGGTCGAAGCTTTATGCAGTTGGTACCATGGTATCTGGGATTTAACCCAGTGATGGAGGCTCCTCACAGTAGGATTATCTGGGTTAAATTGCCTGGACTTCCGTTGGAATTCTGGACTCTAAAGGCATTGCGGGCGATTGGAAATGCTATCGGGTGCACAAAATACATTGACCCGAGCATTGTTGGGGCATCAGATAAAAGAATCACTTCGCTGTTGGTGGAAGTAGACTTTGTTGGCGGCCTTTCTGGGGATGTTGATCTTATCTGGGATCAACGTCGGCATCGTCAGCGTATTGCTTACTGGGGCGTCCCTTTTCGTTGCTTGATTTTCCATAGGAGCGGCCATCTTCGGGAGAATTGTCCGTTCCGACCCTGAAATATCCGGAATGCTATACCCAGCGCGGGAGGTGGGCGTCATAATACTGTTTGATCTGGTACCCCAGGTGGTCTCGAATCAGGTAACCCTCATACCTCTGATGAAGATGCTTTTGTCTCTGCTCATGAATATTCTGATCGTACAAATCATATTGATGTGGATATGGCTCGGGATACCTGTCTCTCTGGTCCTCCTCTATCTCAATTCCGTGTATTTCCACCTGATGATAATGTGTCCCCCCTGATACAGGATATGTGTCCCCTTACATTTCTACCCCGGTTACCTATTCTCAACTTTCTCGCTCACCTTCGGTCCCTACCTATAGTGTCGACCCCCTGCTCTTTCAATCTATCAACTATATTAGTGGGGAACCATCTTCTACGAAGAATATAGAAGATCCCAATGTCGGTTTACGGACACCTGTATCTCCTGTCCTTAACTCTAATAATGACCAGCTACTTTTCCAAGCTACCAACTTTGTTAGGGGCGAACCATCTTATGCGAGAAAAATAGATGAATCAGATGATTATTTACAGTCACCTGAACATCTTAACAACTCTCATAACCCGATAGTTCTCTCGGACTCCCCTAGGAACACAGTGGGGAGCGACATAGAGTCACTCCCGGCTAATCCTAATATTGACCTCACTTCTCTCACTGTATTTGATAGACCTCCTCGAACCATAGATGTTACCATTGCCCACTCATCTACTTCTAATGTCACGATCCAGAAGTCGTCCCAAGTGGGGAACAAAAATTTCAAGGGGAAATTAAAATCTGTAGCTTTGTTCTCTGATGAGGAAGAGAACCTCACAGACATTCCAATCGATGTGGTTGAGAATTATACTGGGGTCCCACGGGTGCTTAGAGCAAGATACCCGGACGAAGGTTTCCCATGAACCAAATCTTTTCCATGAACATCAGGGGGATAGGCAATGCCTCCCAAATACATTTCCTCGGGGACCTGTTTTCTACTATGGAGTCCATTATTATTTTATGTCAAGAGACATTATGTTGTCATGTCAAAGCAATCAAAGTATGTTTAAGTTTCAAACCAGGGTGGTGTGCAGTGGCAGTGGATGCAAATGGTCACTCGAGCGGTACCATTGCTATATGGGATCCGACCAAGGTAGATTTAAAGGCCTATAGATTTTTTTGAGGAATGCTCTTATCAGGTTATTTGAGGGGCATTGAAGGTATCTTCAACATGATTAATCTATACGTGCCATATCTCAACAGAATAGCTTTCTGGAACCGTATGCAGAACTCGGGTATTCTTTCACTGTAGAATTTGATTATTATGGGTGATTTTAACTCAACGCTACAGTTGGACGAGATATGGGGACCTCGTTCCAAATTGGATCCTTTATCCAGTTTTCTGAATGACATGTTCTATGCACACCATATCAAGGATATCAGGCCTGATCCAATTATTCCTACATGGTCCAACAAAAGGGCTAAAGAATCTTTCATTGCAAAAAGGCTTGATCATACCATGGTAAAGGATAATCTCATTCTCTCTTTATCTGACCCTAGAGCAGTGATTTTAGTTTTTGATATATCTAATCATATGCCTGTCACGTTCTCTTGGAAATTCGGAGGAATCAACAAGGGAATGGCTTTTAAATTTAATAGAGCCTGGCTGAGGGAGGGAGACTATGTACAGATCATCAATGACCTATGGAATGAAGAACAAGGGGATCAGGATTTGACAGGTTGGAAAAAATGTCATAGTAAGATGCAAAAGATTAAAAGGGCATCCAAAACATGGGAGATCTCCAAGAAGAAGGTGCTTAAGGCTGAATTGCTATTTATATCTGACAAGATCAAGGATATATACTCTGGCATGGTTTCAAACGTACCAAATGTGGACACATTCAGAATTCTGAAGGAATTGGGGGATAGGAAAAGGGAGATCCTACATATTGAAGAGATATCCTGGAAGCTAAAGAGCAGGATACAATGGTTAAAAGAGGGGGATCTTAACACCAAATTTTTCCATAAAAGTGTTGCAGACAGGAAAAATAGGAATGCTATATGGAGAATTAAGAGATCAGATGGGTCATTTGCTATCACTTATGCAGAGATTCAACAAGAAGCATATATACATTTCTCAGATTTTTATCAAGCAGACCCGAATATTGGCGCAGACAATCAGAATTGGATGCTTCAGCATATACATAGGATGTTTGATGATGATGCCATTAATGCACTGAACAGGCCTGTTACCAAAAATGAGGTCCTTTCCATTCTTAAATCCTTCTCCCCTGATTAATGTCTTGGACCCGACGGTTGGCCCTTGGAATTCTATTTGTTCTTTTTTGATCTGATGGGAACCAAGATTACAGAGGTGGTGGAACAATCCAAGATTTAGGGGCACATGCCTGCAAATTTTAACTCAACCTTTATTGCTCTTATACCAAAAACAATGAACCCATCTACTTTTGCGGACTTTAGACCGATTGCTCTATGTAACCTGATATATAAAATCTCCTCTAAGATCATTGCTAATCGACTTAAGGTCACTCTGGAACAGCACATATCGATGGAGCAGTATGGGTTTCTAAAAGGATGGTCTATATACGATGCTATAGCAGTTGCACAGGAGGTCCTACACTCCATGCACTCTGATAAAAGGGAGGCACTTGTTATTAATATTGATTTATTCAAGGCTTATGACTCTATTGACTGGTCATACATTCGCCTGGTTTTTCTTAATATTGGCTTGCCAATTCCCTTCATTCACTGGATTATGTCTTGCATCACTTCAGTCAAATATGCTATGATTATTAATGGGCTTCCCACAAATTTTTTTGAGGCGGGCAGGGGTTTACACCAGGGATGTGCTCTGTCGCCTATGATTTTCATATTGATCATGGATGGGTTTAGCAAGATTATGTACAAGGCCGAGCAGAATGGGTATATTAAAGGATTTATATTTTCAGCAACAATCACGGCCTCTCATTCACTGTTTGTGGATGATATGCTGCTATTTAGCTCTCTTATCAGACACCATTGGTTCTATACCCATTATATGTTAATTAGATTTAGCTCGGCGACTAGACTTTGCATCAACAAACATAAATATATTCTCATATATGAGTATGGTGACATGGATGAAATTTCTTTTATTGCAGAGTTTCTGGGGGTCAATCACATGGTGGCAACTGAGGGGTTTAAATATCTCGGATATCTTATCAAGCCCTGTAATTATAAAAACGGTGATTGGGGATGGTTGATCGACAGATACAGGGAAAGAATCGTCAAATGGACTCAACGATGGTTATCCATAGGCGGTCATCTTATTATGGTTCAGGCGGTACTTTCACAATTGCTGGTCTACTGGGCACACCTCTTTTATTTGCCGCAACAGACTATAGACGAGATCAACAAGATCACTGCTCACTTTTTATGGGGGGAATCTATTCATAAATATCATTTAGTAAAGCTGGAGACCTTGTGTCATCCTAAAAAACACGATGGATGGGGTATATTAGATTTGAGTACCTTTAATAATGCTCTGCTGGTCAAATATTTATGGCGGGCGGTAAAGGGGATGGGTATATGGAATGGAATTGTTAAATGCAAATATATTATTTGTGATCCTCTGCATCAGCTTCTAAATCAGGAATTTCACACCCCAACTAATATCTCAGCCATATGGAGAAGTTTTGGAAAGGTCCTGGGGCATGTTGCTGTCCGACTAACATGGCAGTTTGGTGATGGTCATAGTATTCCTATTGGCTCCAGAATTATTCTCAGCACCACTAGCAATATGGGTATCCCACCCTATCTCATTCATCGCCTTGCCCATAGGGGTATTTTTTACATTTCACAAGCTATTGCATATTGGTCCTTTGGTGCCCCAGTGTTTAAATCAGCTAATCAATTAAATATGGATGATAATGAGGCTGTGGTGTGGAATCAATATATAAATCTTCTTCGGGGGGCTGGCCTATGTTATGATGTGGGAGGAGACTCCATTACGTGGGATGGCCCCACTAAGGAAAAATCTGTAATTGTGAAAGACATTTATCAACGCATAAATCTCACTAATTATGTGGGTCAACTGTCCTCCACATTCTATCAATGTTGGGGTCACGATATTCCTACCAAGATAACTTTGTTTGGGTGGCTTGTGTGGAAAGGCAAGATTTTAACATGGGATAACCTAATCAAAAGAGGACAATGTGGCCCTAACAGATGTGCAATATGTTGTCAGGGGGAGGAATCCATCACACACTTATTCTTCAACTGTCCTAGTATCAATCGGCTATGGAAACGTTTCAGTCATTTTCTTATGAATCCGACATGGGTGCCGAGGGAGTTCATATATGTGGCAAAGGAATGGGGAAGGATGAAGGGGAATTTCAAACACCTTCCTTTTTTCTTCATTTGGGAGGTTTGGTTGGCTCAGAATAAGTTAATTTTTGAAAATCTTCCTATTAACATCCCCCATATATACTTTTCAATCATAAAATGGATTGATGTAAGGCCCATGGTCAAAGAAAACTTGGTTGATGGCTCTCACCAGATCAGACCACATGAAATTTCCATTTTAACTTTCTTTTTCGATGGGGCCTGTTTGGATGGGGTCATTAGTTGCGGGGCTTGGGTCAAGATTTCACAGACTGAAAGGATTCATTATTGGAATGGTGGTGAAGGGTCTAATAACATTGCTAAGATTATGGCATTTTGGGGTGCTCTTGTGGCAGCTATCCACTTAAATTTACCACATTTAACTTTCTATGGGGACTCTAGAATGGTGGTGGATGGTATCATGGGAAAATTTACATTGTCAAATCCAGGACTACACGGTTGATTGATGTGGGCTAAAAAATTATGGAAGAGGCTGAACCGACCGCCCATCATACATATTTTCAGAGAAAATAACACGCGTGCGGATGGACTGTCGAAGAGGGGCATCAAAGCATATTTTGGAGTCGTACACACTCTTCATTACAGAGATGGGTCTCTTATATGGAAAAATTATGTCCCTCTGCCCTGATATCGATTTTCCTATTACAATGTTCCTGCATATGAGATATAGTTACATTCTTCTTTTTTACTCTACAAGACCTACAAGCGAGTCGTTGTGCCAAAACTACTCTTTCAAGCGAGCCTCAACATCTACAAGCCAGTCTGTATGCGTTGATGCACATCAAATATTTTGCTATGTTCCTACACCTGTTTTATTGTTCCATACTACTTTTTTATTCTACTCTACCTGCAAGCGAGCCTGTGTTCCTAAAAAATATATCAAGCGAGCCTGAAGATCATCGACCCAGTCAGAATGCGTTGAGGCTCATCAAATCTTTTGTTACTGGTCCGACAGTTGATTTATTGTTTCATTCTACTTTTTGATCTCTTCTCAACCTGCAAGGGAGTCTGGGTTCATAAAACAACTCTATCAAGTGAGCCTGAAGTTCATCAACTTAGTCAGAATGTGTTGATGCTCATCATAATTTTACTCAATGACGTTTACAGGTTTGGCTACCATTTCATCTATATTGGCCCCTCTTATTGTGATCTGTTTCTATTTTTTGTATGATACAGGGGTGGAGACTACACAATTTTTGATGATTTAATATGATATGAGATCTCTGCTCTCTGAAATTCTACTTGCCACTCTACTGGGAACCCCTTTCTCTCTCAGGAATGGTGTACCAGTTTCATGTGGCAATGATGTCTTAATGTTTCCTTGCTGGCTACAGCTAAGAACGAAATGTATGAACAAATATACTGATATATAATATACAGTTTTTTTTTCCTCTGAAAAAAAAGGTAAGTATGACTTTAAGTTGCAATTAAATGGAATTTTGTTTTTGGAAGGCTCATTTTAATATATGAAAAATAGTTCTAACCATTTTTTTAAAGTAAGGGACATGAAAGATTGAATGAATTTTAGAGTAGTTAGGAATCTCCAATTTATAAGTCACTTGCCAGGCATGTTTCAGAACCTTATAAGGGACATAAAATTTGGGAGAAATCTTTTGGTCATGATTGTCTTTGAGTCAAGTTTACTTATAAGGTTGGGAATGGAGGAGCATCTAATCCTTTTTTATCAAAATGGTGTTTGAAAATATGTTTGTCAACTTGCTTCTTCATCTAATTTTGAGACATGATCAAATTATCCATGAGAGTGCAGATAATGTCAATTCGAGTTGTAATTGTCTTGTCTACTTCCTACACCCGAGAGACTCCTGGTAAGTGGGATAATATTAATGGGGGATTTTGGCCTATAAAATTTCAAAGGGATTCATTTTAGTAACCATAATAAGTTGTATTATGCCCCCATTCAACTAGGGTTAACCATTGAACCCATTGGGATTATCTTTCAAAGTAAAGCATAACTACAAATATGCTTCCAAGCAATTGATGACAACTTCAATCTTACCATTAGTGTGGAGATGAGATGTGGTGCTAAAATTCAATTTAGTTCCCTAGAACCAAAACAACTCTTGCCAAAAGTTGCTAGTGAAAGTGGGCTCACCATCCATCACAATCGAGTGGCATTCCATGGAAGTTAAAGATATGGTCCATGAATACTTGATCTATAGCAGAGGCCTTGGAAGAGTGTTTTAGAGCATAAAAATGAAAATATTTGATAATGTGATCAATCACAACCATGATATATTGGTAATGCTACATGTTATTAGTAGAATAGAATGATCATGCTCCCCTCTAAAGGTCGGTAGTCCTTAAGGAGGTTCAAAGATGGAATGGTGTTTAACCAGTCGAGAGATGCAAGGATTGAATGACATGGAATTAAGCCACAAACCTTGAATTCCCATTTTCAAGGATATTTTTTATGTGATGGGAGGGGATGATCTTTGGAAATTTGGTTGTAATTCCTTTGAAATTATTGTTATGTCCCTTGTGTTAAAAGATTATTTATAATGCACAAAAATTCACGATGGTGGGAATTAGTGTTTATAACCATTCAATGCACAACCACCCATTTCAATAATAAACATATGGATCTTCAAGGAATAATCACTCATTTGAAGCCTCACATTTTCAAAATGACCACCTCATTTCATACAGCCACCATTATCCATAATGATTTAGAAGTTGTTCACATCATGGATATAGCATCTTGGGCTACATGCTAATGGGTGCTATAGTTATCGATTAAGATAATGACTTTGTGATGTTTGACGTAACCAACCAATATAATACTTTGGGGAAAATAATTATTAATCAAGGCATGCAAGGATATCTATGGTTCAACATCTTCTGGTAGAAGCCCCCTATGTAAAGGTTCAAGGACAATGTCCTTAAAAAAAACTGGGTCATTTCCACATACTATATTTGGACATTTTTAACTCATGGTTTTTTCATTTAGGACTTTTGTGGCACATGGTGGTTCAACCCATGCTTTTGTAATTATAAGGAACTATAGCTTTACTCTAATCCATGTTAAATGGATTGTTGGTTTATGGATGCCAAAAGATATACATATTGTATTATAACATTGCAATGATAGAATACACTGAAAAATATTTCTAGTTTTCTTAGTTTCGATTTCTTGAGTAAGATCGATGTTAATATGTGTGTTACATTACAAAATCTTTTGTTTTTTATTAAGAATATGTTTGCAACAATTAACTGTATAGGGTTAAAACGTACATTTAGTGGATGAATGAAATATTTCGAGGGATAGAACTTCAACTTTACCATTAGAAATGTGCTCCAAACTGTCAATAAGAGTTTTGGCTCCTTACGTTTATCCCCTAGGAAACATTTCTCATCACAATTGTAATAGAGACCTTTAAATGGGTATTTTAAAAACAGGTATAGTGGATGTGTCATAAGGGGACAGAGCCTCCCTACATAGGGGATTTGCAGGAGGTTGGAAGAACCCTTATCAGGGGGTTCATAGGGAGTATAAGCCCCTACGTAGGGGTTCACAAGGGCGGGTGGAAACCCCCTTGCATGGGGGTTTGAGGGAAATTCCCACAAAAAAAATGGGCAATTTTCATATGTTTTTGGCACACAATTTTCATTGTTAACATTTTTATGGTGCATGGCGATTTATCCCATGGTTTTTTAATTCTAGTAAAGGAATTATGATTGTATTCTAATCTAGGGTAAAATGGATCAGTGGTTTATAGATGACACAAAATATACATATTGTATTGTAATATTGTAAAGAAGATATATACTAAAAAATCTTTCAGGATTTCAAAATTTTGGGTTCCAGGGTGAAATCTCTATGTTAATTTTTATGTGTGTGTGTGCATCATTTCATATTTTAATTTTTTAATAAGAATATGATTGCAACAATTAAATATACAGGGTTAAAATCCTACAAAGTGTGGGGGCCAATAGTGGGATGGGGATGGGGAACATATGGGATCTTATCAATTTGAGCATTCACTAGCTTTTGGAATTCCCAATCACTTTGAGAGGCTTCTCTTATTTCACACCATTGATAAATAATTCCTTGAAAAAATTACCAAATATTCCTTTGGTGTGGATGCCCAACCACTTAAAATTAAACATGAAATCTTCAACTATGCCACATCCTTTAAGCTTGGATAGTTGTTCCACTAATAATAAGTGTTTTCTTTAGAGTATGCACAAAGCCTAGAGAGAAATTATGCCAAATAAATATAACCCTAGTGAGGTTCCTTATGCTATTACCATCATTTCAAACATTCATGATCTAAATATAAGACACTCACGTAAAGTTTCATCAAGTCATATGTGATGCCAAGTAGGTAAAAGTAATGTTCCATTTGAGTGAGCCATCTTATGGGATCGAAACTATCTGATTTGTTTAGATTGACTTTAGGAAGTAAGTGCCACTTGTTAGACATCTAATCATGAAAAATTGGGATGGAGTGATGCCCATTTGGATTTTATGATTATCCCCTTCCTTTTGGGAGGATATTACAATCATTTATAACTTAAGGGTTATGAAACGGGGATTTGGATCTTCATTACCCTGAGTTTGGAGATTTGGTTGGGTCGTGACTCTAGGTTGGCTAGCTTGTCACTTATGTCATAAATACTTTGCTAAGCTTGGGAGTGGTTGTGGTATATCTTGTGTTGTAACTCATCAGAGAGAGAGAGAGAGATCTACTCTTCAGTGGTGACCATAGATATGGGGGTCCACAAAAAGGGTTATATTGGACAGTGATAATAATGTAATCATCACCACATCTTGGGTCTTTTGAGATAGATGCATGATAGTGGTGTGAGCACCTTTTTCAAAAATACTTTCTAGAGAGTTATACCATAAAAATTAGCTTATCAAAATGATTTTTTTGTGATGAGTCTCAAATAAGGGCATGGGTAGCATTATCACATTTATAAAGTTTGAAAAAAAATTAAATGCTGACAATGACAATGTTAGCGAAAAAAATTGTAATAAACAAGGAAAAACACTCATAATGGGAGTCTCAGCATTATTGCAATTTTGAAAGATTATAAATGCACTGACAAAGGGAGTGCTAGTGTTATCGTGTGTTTGAAAATGAAAAAAGGAAAATTCGTTGAAAGCCAGGCTGTCAATGCCAAAGAAAGGAATTCAAATATTTTTTTGTCTTGTATTGCACTAACATAATCCACGTCAACAACAGAACAATCATTTATCAAATATGTATTGATGATCCGGTTGAGTGTGGTCACATGATCTCCTGATGGTTATCATCGTCGAGAGGTAATACGAGTAATTGTCATGATTATTTAGTAATATTTTTTTATATTTTTTTTCAGTTTGTTATTATATCGTACTCTGACGTGTCCTGCAATTTTTTACCCAATTCGGTAATATTCGTTAACACACATATTAATTCATTTCATTCTTTATGCCTCATGAGTGTGAATTATTAATATTTCCTGGAGATCAAGTGATTGAATCACAGTCTCCTTTCTTGTGCTCTTGTCTGGCGATGGAAAAAACATGGGAAGGAGTGGGAAAGTGAACAGGAGCGAACCCAAGGCTCTAGATTTGCTTGAATTGTATCCGGAGATCGAGCAAAAATTTCAAGTAGCTGGATGGGATGAATTTTTCAGGTGGTGTAGTGATTTCCATGACGAGGTTGCCATGGAATTTGCTTGACAATGATTCGACGGCCATCAGGTGGTCGTAGGAGGAATTAGCTTTCAGGTAATATAGGAATTATTTGTTGATGTTACAGGTCTTCCTACAGATGTGGAGAAAGAATTCAGAATTCATGTCTTTGTTGTAGTTGATGTTCCTTTCTTTTTGAAAGATGAATATAAAGAAACAAAATGGAGAGCAGGGGTGCAGAGGTCGTGGTTAAAAGATGAATGGAAAAAGTTGTTGTGAATAACCAAGTATTATTTTGCCTATGAAGGGCGCTACAACCGGGTCAATTTATACCACTTCAGATTCTTGGCTCACATTGAATGTTATTTGATGATAAACACCCCTTATTTTCTATTGGAAAGCTTAAATCATATGTCTTCTAAAGTCTGAGCTAGAACAGATGCCTCATCTCATTTAATATACCATAAGAGCTTGATAAAATTGACAGTCAATTAAGGAAAGTTGAGAGAACATGGGAGCATTTTTTTGTTCTGGGGAGGGTTTCAACTTCAGCCTGCAAAATCAAAGAGAGGTATAAAAAATGGCAGTAAGAAGAAAGTTAGACAAACCCAAAACCCTGAAACATAAACCTTAGCTCATAGGACCTCCTCTGTACAGGCAAGGAGTTAGAAAAATATAGAAACAACTGCCCTCGAGTTCCTTAGTTACCTAAAGAGTATATTAGAAAAAGTTGTAGATCTCACCTCCTACTGAAATGTGACCTACAGACAACCAACTGAAATATAAGGTTAAGGGAAAAATCATTGAGCCCGAAGTAGAAAAGGCCCCATTTGAGAAGGAACCCACCTTGGCTGAAATTTTTAAAGGTGGAAGGAAACTCCACACCAGGCATGGAATAAGCTTAGACTAAATATCTAATTAAAGCAGAAACTTGAACTAGCCAAGGAGGGCATAGATGTGGATAGAATTCCTCTAAGAGACTTGATCATAAACAAGGAAAAGGCTGCCAACTCAAAAATACCAAAGAAAGTAAAAGGTCCAAAAAATGGAGCTACTATGGAGACTCAGAAGAGTAAAATATAGAGGATGACCAATGTGGACATTTTGTTAGAAGAGACCAACACTCTTAGCTAATCATATCTTGATCACGCTATTTTTTTAATCTTTTTTTAACCGACAATGCAAATATCAGTGTTTTTGCACAAGAAAATATAGAAGGGCGTTGAGAGTTTCATTGTCAGTGCATTTTTGGCAGTGGTTTAGTGAAAAGAGTTGATAGTAGGCCTGTCAACGGAATTATCATTTTTCGGCTATAAAAGGATGACAACGAGATTGTTCTCGATTTCAGGAAAGGAATCCCGAAATGAGAAATAGTTCAAACAAAAACCACTTTTGAGAGAACGACAAAGCACGATTTCCAAAGAAGAAGGCAGAGAATCAATTGTTATTTTTTACCTTGTTTTCCAACCGCATTTCTATTACTTCGTTATGTTTAGATACAGATAGGTTTGGAATACATTTTATATGCATGTATTTGATAAATATGCTGTTATTTTTAGATTTTGTAATTAAGGATGAGCTAGATTTATGTTATATTCATAGTATTTTCTATAAAGATTGTTCTGAAGAATGAAAGAGGATTCGAATTTTTTGGAAAAACCTTTGATACAGTGTATACATTTTGATATCAATACAACTTATTGTGTTTCAGTGTTATTTTCTCAGAGTTATAAAGATTGTGTGATAGTTTTCCTGTCAGTATTCTAGTGTTTAACATTTCTTTTATTTCATTATCTTTTCCACGTGTCTTCTACATTTTGGAAATCAAGTTTGTAAAGTTGAACTTTGTTTATCCATCTTATATTTACTATTTCCAAACTGCTATATGTTTTCGACTTAAAAACCTTTAACAAATTTCATTAATTGCCCTGTTTTTTGGCATTTATATCTATCTGCTTCTATCACAGCTAAATGATAAGTTTTCTAAGAAAGTTGTCGCTACCTTGCATTTGTATTTTGTTCATATAACCTGTTAGCAGTAATTTTTTGTCAAGAAGACCCCATGCCTAATGGTTTTTCCTTTCCTTTCCTTTCCATGCCAACTTTTATTAAATCCAATTAGATCTAGTCGATGTGTTGAATACATAACCGGTCATTTTGAATCAGTTATAGAACGGATCCCCCTTCGAATTGAAAGGGGCTTTCAATTCAAGAGACTGGTTAGAGATTACCTCAGCGATTTCCTTCCACAGCCAAGGAATCTTTTGAGTGATAAGAGGTAGGACCCATAATTGTTTTTTTTCTACTCATCGCAGAGTTATACTAACACATCAATATTATTTCCCTAATGGAATTCCCAAATTCTCATTATGTCAATTTATGTAGGAATTTCATGGACTAGAAACAGAGTAGTAACTTAGGAGGTTCAACCATATCTTTAGTCGAACTACCCAACTACCAAGGTACCAGAGAGTAATCTACCTCGGTGTTGTTCTTGGTGCAATATAACAAGATGGTGGATTGACTTATGTAAATCTAGTTTTGAGTAACCTAAGGAGTTCCAATATACCCAAAGGTATATGGAAGTGAAATTACATATGTGTGTGGGTGTGTAGTTTGATGTGGTACCACTTGAAGGGGTACCAAAATGGGTTATAAGAGTATCCAACAAGGTGAAATTGTTTGTATTACTATATGTATTCTTCTTCTACTATAGATATACCTGCTAAATGAAAATTTCACATTATTTATATGTTAAAATGTAGCAAGAAAAGTATTCATTTGACTTGTGCCTTAGTCAAATGGAGAAATTTGATTTTCCACATCAACGGGATGACTTGGATTGCTGTTAGTTAGAGAGACATGACTTTGTCTCCTATTTAAGTCAGTAAATTTGATTTATTAGATAGTAGGGTTGTGCATGGGTTGATTGCTAAAATTTAGCAATCTAGTGGGGTTATTGTTAGTTAAACTCAGTTAAAATTATTTAGCGGAGTCGTTAGGAGTTCAGTTGAGTAGTTATAATATTTGTTAAATCACTTATCTCTCAGTTAACTGATCAATTTAATAAAAATAAACCTATTCGTGCATGGAATTCAAATTTCCTAGTGGAGGAAAAAGGCACGTAGTAATGATCAATTGTATACTAGTTGAATGAACAATGTTTTGCATTGATGAGATGGTCAATTCCTCTAGAAATTGCACAAGGAAATAGGGGATTTAGCTATTATTTAGGAGCTAATTTCCTCCAAGATTACACAATGAAATGGGAGGAAGGATAAGGCTTGAATTGTCTCAGTGTTGATCAGAGTAGGAGATCAGAATTTCAATGCAAGGTGTGCTTCAGGATTGAAGCAATGCATTGTAATTAATACATATTATCTTTTGAATTAATGAAAAGCAACAGATGGGTTTTTCTCAGTTGGGTTCCCCTGTAAAATCATTGTGTTCCTTATGTTTTGATGGTTGCATATTATTTCATGTGTTTCTATCGTGTGTTTTCCTTTCCGTAGAATAGTAGAATAATTTTTTGTCTCATGATTTCAACTCAATTTCATCAGTAGTGGAAAATTTCTTGCAATTTGTATATGGTATCATAGCATTAGAAGACTATATTGAAACCTTGTTCCAGATATTCTCTCAAAGAAATTTTGATTTGCAGAGTTTTTGGTGAAGATTCTCTTCAGTGCAGGAAAATTTTCTTTCAACTGATTAAGGCTAGAATATGCATTGGAGGGCACCTCAAATTTTTGTGCTTGGAAAGACAGGATGGAAGTTTTCCTGGATGAAAATGGAGTATGTGAATATACACAAATTGATATTATGAAATCAACAACATCAAATGAACAAGCACTTGCTCAATGGAAGAAAGACATAAAAAATACGAGTATTATTTTGGAGGGTGTCATAGATCATGTTGTTTCAAACTTGAATGGAAAGGAGACTCCTTTTGAAATGTGTAAAAATATCATAGATATCTTCCAGAGTAGCAATGATTCCAGGAAATTGGCACTGAGAGATAAAATCAGGAGCATTTGAATGCAGAAACCATTTCACAATACCTATCCAAATTCAATCAGGTTCGAGATGAACTTGGAGGAGTAGGAGAAAATGTGCCATCATTTGAACTTGTGATCTTAGCACTCCTTGGACTTTGAACTCCTAGCACAACTATCAAGATTCAGTTAATGGAAGGGATAATATACTATATTGGGAGATAATTTTGGTTGATTTGGTTTAGGAGGAGATAAGAAGAAACATTAGATATAGTGTCACAACCAGATCTAAGGAGGAAGAAAAAAATTTCTTGGCAAGAAAGGAAAATAAATCCAAGGGAAAGGAGGCCCAAGGCAAGTTTCCCAACCAGTGTGTGTAGATTCCATGGTGAATGAATATGACTCCATCATGAGGAAAAATGCATGGGACGTGGTTCCGAGACGAGAGAATAAGTCAGTGGTTGGTTCTAGATGGATATACAAAGTGAAACATGTAGTTGATGGCAGTATAAAGAAGTAAGAGGCCAAATTTTTGGCCAAAGGCTTCTCAAAAGTAGAGGGATTTTATTATTAGGAGACATTTTCCCCTGTGGAAAAATACTCCTCCTTCAGAATGATTCTATAATTAGTTGTGCAAATGGGGTGGAAGAACCACTAGATGGATGTGAAGACTTCCTTCCTCAATTGAGTGGTTGAGAAAGAGATTTACATAGATCAACCCAAGGGGTTTAAGACATTTAACAGGGAGACACATGTGTGTATACTGAGGAGAGTCTTTAATGGTCTCACGCAATCACACTGTGCTTGGTACACTCGAATAAACACACATCTTAGTGGATTGGGATTCACCAACAATGAAGCAGATGCACATCTATACTACATTATGGTAGATGGAAAATTTCTCATTCTAGCCTTATATGTAGATGACTTGAGAGTTTGATCCAGTCTTGAAAGGATGACATTGCAAGAGACTTTGAGAAGAAGGAAATGGGCATGATGCACTACTTCCTTGGTCTGAAGGTGTGGTAGGGAGATGGAGATTTTTTGGTGATTCAAGGGAATTATACCTCTGAAATACTTCAGACATTCCATATGCAGGACTGCAAGCCTATGGAAACTCCTCTAGCTACCAGTTGCAGGAATGAGGATGCTTCTACAGGAGAGTTAGTAGATGTTACCATCCACAAACAATTTATGGGGTCCTTGATGTATCTGGTGAACATAAGGCTCGACATATGTTATGAAGTTAATCAATTGAATCAATTTATGGTGAAGCCCACCAAGCTTCACTAGAAAACAAAAAAACATGTTCTTAGATACCTCATAGGCACAACATATTTTGGGCTATGGTACAGGAGGACTGATGGTGTGAATCTCCAAGGCTTCACTGATGCAGATTTGGCAGGGAGCCCATCATACAGGAAGAGAACTTTAGGAGCTATATTTAGTGTTGGTTCAGTAGTTATTTCTTGGTATAGGAGTAGACAAAGATATGTTGCACTAAGATCAGTAGAGTCCAAATATATGGATACTTTTCAAATAACATGCGAGGCCGTTTGGATGAGGAAAATTATTGTTGATATTTTCAATCAGCAAATGGATCCTATTGTTATTCATTGTGATAATCAAAGTTGTATCAAAATCTCTGTAAATATTATCTCATGATAGGTCCAAGCACATTGATATTAAGTACCATCACTTGAGAAATTGTGTGCAAAGGAGAATTATAATGTTCCAGTACATTCCTCCAGAGGAGTAGGATGTAGATATTTTGACAAAGGCATTTTCAAGATGAAAATTTGAGTTCCACGGGAGCAATATTGGGGTGGTGCAAAACCATTTAGTTAGTTGGTTACCCCTCCTAATATATCTTTGACCAGGTCGTGATGGATATTATTATTTCTCCTCCCACCACCTGTCTCTGAGGCAATACAATTTTAATGTTCTTATTGGTAGGTATAACAACAATCATTGTTTAATTCCAATTAGTCAAGTCACTAATGGCACTAAGGGCTCCCCCAACAGGAGAGGCACTAATGGCTCATGGGTAGGTCATAGCTTGTTGTCATAATTGAGTTGTTATCCCATATTACCTATAGCCTGGATTAGTTCAAATAAGTGGAAAGCATGTAGTCCATCATGGATGACACTAGCACTTAAGACTTCTTGCTAAGAGGGAGTGTTAAAATGTTGCAAGAAAAGTCTTCATTTGACTTGTGCTTTAGTCAAATGGAGAAAATTGATTTTCCACATCAACAGATGACTTGGATTGCAACTCGCTGGGGTGGCATGGATTTTTCTCCTAGTTAAATCAATAAATTTGAGTTATAGACTAGAATTAGAGTTGTGCATGGGTTGATTGCCAAAATTTTGGCAATATAGTGGATTTATTATTAGTTAAACACAGTTAACTGAGCTCTAGTATTTAGTGGAATCAGTAGAATTTCAGTTGAGTATTTATAACAGTTTTTAACTCATTGATCTCTTAGTTAACTGATAAATTTACTAAAAATAAGCCCAGTCATGCATGGAATTCGAATTTCCTAGTTGGAGTGGAGGAAAAAGGCACATTCTAATCATCAATTGTATACTAGTTCAGTGTATAATGTTTTTCATTTAGTAGGTAGTCAATTCATCTAGTAATTGCGCAAGGAAATAGGGAATTTGCCTATTATTTAGGAGCTAATTTCCTCTAGGATTGTGCAAGGAAATAAGAGGAAGGCTAAGGCTTGAATTGGCTAAGTGTTGGTCAGAGTAGGTCATTGAACAGGAGATCAAAATTGCAATGTAGGGTGTGCTTCAGGATTGAAGCAAGACATTGTAATTGATCCATATTCTCATCTGAATTAATGCAAAGAAGCATAGGGGTTTTTCTCAGTTGGTTTCCCCTGTAAAATAATTGTGTTCCTTGTGTTTTTATGTTTGCATGTTATTGCATGTGTTTCTATCGCATGCTTTCATTTCTGCATAATAGTAGAAGAAGATTTTGTCTCTTGATTTCAGATTGATTTCATTAGTAGTAGCAAATTTCTTGAAATTTCTACATTATAGATGTTAGAATTTGTTTTTAGTCTTAAAAAAACTTTCTAATAATCTCAAGTCATGAAAGTGCTATAGTAATATTTATAGCGAAAATCACAAATTATGATAGTTATAGGAAACAGTAGGAACATCAAAATATCATAATTAACAATTCCTTTATGGATGAAAGAAATGTTCACCGTTATTTTCGAGGGGGAAACCTCTGGTTGAGAAAAGCTCCAATCACATTACTCTGCACAAGACATATTATTAACTTTCTTTTACTTCATTAAATACTTTCTATCTAACCCCCTAGGAGCTTTCTAGTGAAGGTACTTTCTAGCAAGTTGAGACTTCTAGTAAGCCTCACAATTAATGCTTTCATAATATATCTACTACATTGGCCTTATTTAATAGAGATGGACTCAATACATAACAACCTATATATCTATTTATGGGGGTTAAAGTGGTACCCTAACAAAACAAACAAGAAACCCGCGTAAATTATTTTTGATGCTATCAATATAGAGAGTATCTTGACACTCTAACATTTCCCTTTTAAATTACGGAAGGCATCTACTAAAATAGGGTAGTTCTAGTTCTTTATGACAATATATAGTCCATCATGAATTTTAGCCTCTATAGTATTTTGAGATAAGTCTCACACAATGGCACTCATATACATTAAACTTTCTATTTTAGGCACTCTAATAAGATTATTACTGTTTTCTACGTACTACCATGTCGATGGAATGTAGAGAATCTTAATATTTCAATAATTTTTCCTTTTTCACCTACCCATTCTAAAAAGGTAACAACATGTTGGATCATAGAGAAAAAAGAGTGTTAAGTGTTATGTCTCTCTAATGTACCTAAAGGTTTCCAATTGTAGTGCACTATTAAATCTTTCATGACAGTAACCAAGAAAAATCCATCATATCCTTATCAACAATACCCAATTCCTTCGTATATGAGAGTAATATCCTGGAGTGAGGTTCCTAATGTATTACAACAACATGACAACTTAAAGGATGATCAAATCCATACAAAAAAATTGCCTAATTTGGTACTACCCTTTGGGTAACAACAAAGGTGTACAAGTGTTGTAGGTTTTAACCCTATACAATTTTAATTACTACAATCAAAATCTTAATTAAAATAGGAAATATGCAATGGAAAACACACAATTGACAATAATTTTTCAATACATTTTATGCACAGTATTACAATATAATATATATCTTGTGGAATCCATGAACTGAAAATCCATTTACCATGGATTAGAATACAATTATAGTTCCTTAAACAAAACTACAAAACCATGGGAAAAATCATCATGATCCAAAAACAACTTTTAACAAAAATTATGTGTTGATAACTACCCAAAAAAAAATGGGGGTCAATGTCCATGAAACCCAATGCAGGGGGATTTTTTCCTCCTAAACAAGGGCGGTGTTTCCCTAACGTGACCCCTTTGCTACACCCTATATAATTCCTTGTAGATTCAAAATTATAATATAATTTACTAAAACAACATACTTGAATCTACTCTACTCATCTGAAGAAAGAAATTCACAACTGAGAAGAAATATCAAAAGCATGTGACATGAATCAATTAACACACATAAAGCGAGGATATATCTAGGGGAAAGCCACTTCTCAAAACCCTTCCTATCTATATTGAATTAATAATAAAATAGAGAAGATATACAATGTTTGTTCAAGCCTAAACAATCTTTGCACAAGTAAAACCTATCTCAATGCCTCACATGCTGACTCTAGCCAATACTTAGCCAATTATGCTACCTTCCAAGATCATATTTCCTTTTGTTGTTTCTCAAGGAATTATCCCCATATTAATTAGTGAAATCCTCATCTTGAACTATGCAATCCCTATAGGTCTTGTGATGTGGAATTACAATTTTCTCCTAATTTAATTCAAGGGAAAATTAAATCATGATTTTCTTGTTACCATTTTCAACACTCCCTCTCAACAAGAAAGGGATTATTAGATACCCCAATCCTGTCTCTATGGAACTCGAATTTTCCTCTTGAAAATTCATTTGTCAAAATATATGCATCATTTTCCTTTGTAGGAATGTATTCCAACAACACGATTCGCCTCTACACACAATCTTGTAAATGGTGGTACCAGATGTCGATATGCTTGGATCAATCATGAAAAACTAGATTTTCAGATAATTTGATACAACCATGATTTTCATAGTAAATCACGGTAGGATTCATCATCTCACCAAATAACCCAACAATAATATTCCTCATCCATATAGCTTCGCAAGCTTCTTAACTAGAATCCATCTTCTTTGCTTCTGGTGAACTGAGTGAAATTGATCTCTACTTCTTGCTATACCAAAAAAAATGTTGTTGACCCAATACTGAAGACTCCTCCTAAATTTCTCTTCCGATATGATGGACTACCCACCCAATATTCATCTATGAATCCTTGAAGCTTCACTCCCTTTGTCTTTTTGTACCAAATACCATATTGATTATTGCCTTGGAGATATCTCAACACATGTTTGGTCGCCTTCCAATACAGTTAGGTTGGAATAACCATTTCTTGACTAAGCCAATTAATTGCATAACACATGTTTGGTCGTGTGTGCACTAAATACATAAGTGAACCCACAAGCTTCCTGTAAATAGTGGACTCCACCTGCTCACCTAAAGTGGCATCCTCTTTCCTCAAATTGCCCGCTAAAGGAGTGTCCATGGGTTTGCTACTCTCCATGCGGAAATTTTTCAATATCGTGTTTCCATCACTACAAGGAAAATATCCTCTAGAGGAGGTTATAAAGGAGGTTTTTAGTATTATAAAATTGGCCAAAATTTTCAAAAACGCATTTTCTACAACATCCATTTACGGTTACGGAGTTTTTCGCAGAGCGTTTAATAGAATTTCAACACAACTAAACAAACTGGGCAGCCGACGGTTTTTAAAGATGTTTTTTTCATCGGTGCGCTACTAAGGTGTCAACGCACCGATGCGTATCATCTAGAAGATGGCAAGGGGTGGTTGGAGGTGCATGCATCGGGCCATCAAGCTATAAAACCACATCGGGGCGTGGTGTTGGTGAAACAATGCACGGTGTCGTTCTAATTGGTCTTGGGATTTTTTCAGTGCCCATAGGTCGTCTCAACGCACTGGTATGTCGAGTTATAGAAATGCATCGATGTGTAGTGATAGCGGGGACAACCCACAGTCCCATTTTTCCCTTCTTCTTCAACAATTCTTACGTTTGATAATTAAATATATTCCACAAATTTTAATTCAATGTATTCCCCACAGTACAATTCGGCTACAGTACGAGTGCGCCACCTTTCAACCTTAATCTCCCCATCTTATTTTAATAACCCAGAAAACCTTAAATAAACATCTTTAACGTATTCTGGACTTTTATTCTATCATTGAACCTTATAACTAAGGTTCCAACCCGAAAAATTAAAGTCAACTCCTATAATAGTCCTTAGGCCGGGTCCACCTTTACAATTGGTTGTTTAAATAAAATGTAGCCGCCACACCTTAGGTTAACCTTCGTGCTACTTCCGAAGGCGATCACTGTGCAATGCATCTTCCTCCAAATCAACGGTATGTATCAATATCAGACCAAGTCTTTGGTCAATGGTTAATGCGCGATGGCGCACAGTGGGAGCGGTTTTTCAACCTCGCCCCATGCCACGTGTCGATATTTCTATGGAATCGCTCACGAATGGAGAAAACCGCTTGCTGCACAAAAGCAGTGCGATGTAAACCAGAAACTACCTTTACCGTTCACTCCAAACCACGTTCACTATTCCTCTCGGTCACGGTTCCGCTTCTTTTTTGACGCTCCAGGTTCCAGTCTTCTCCAACACACCAGGTTCCGCGCTACTCCTTTACGCTCAGGTTTCACCCGTTCTTCATAAAAAGGTTCTCCTCCCCGCGCAATCTCAACACTGTATTTCTTCACATTTCAACCTTGCTCCTCGGCATTATTTTCATCTGACGCAGAGTTCCTACCACACTGCAATCAATTCACTAACCGAGACTGCAATTCTCACACAAGGTTTTATCATGCGTTTCTCATGTATACTCTATCACAGGGTCTCATCCATACAGAATTCTTCTATCTTAGAATCAATCCTTACAGTGATCGATTCACCTCACATTACAATTCAATTCTCAGAAGACGATCAAAACCCTGATTTCAAATTACTGACAGTGCTTTGCACAGAACTCAATACAATCAAGGCACATACAATTTGGACACAACATCGACAAGAAGGTTGATTCCTAAAATGACGCACAGGATTCAGTTTACCAGAGTTTGAGCCAACAATATCGGTACAAAGCTGAAAAAATTTATATTCTACACATTATCAACACTCTCCTTTCTGAATACACAGACAGACTCTTAGCTCGATTTGTAGAGTCCTGATCCTACAAGAATTTAAGGCCAATTCATGCAGGAATTTCACCAATAAATGCACTACTACAAAAGGTACTCTCCACACAGAGTTAAACAACAGATGCACAATTACACTGAGACAATTTCCTTAGATGATTCGACCAAGAATACATAAGTCACACATGGAACTTATAAGCAGTTCTCCATAAATAGATATATATATATATATATATATATATATGCAGGTGATCAATCTCAAAAGCAATTTCTTACAAATTCATGACAGACCAGATATTCAGTTCAGTGGCCATTATCCTCCTACTCTGTTGTTGAAGAGATTCTCTACCTCTAACTCTCTCTCTCTCCCTCTCCTCCCTATTTAGACTCTTCAGGGTTACATTTATACCACAAGGATTACATGACTCGATTCAGGTCTCCAAACAGTTCAGCAACTCTTAGCATTCCCAATTCCTAAATTTAGACTCAATAGTTGACTGATCCTAAACTGACTATTCGTATTCCTATCTTAACCAATTCTCATGTTCTCAAAATAACTTCAGAACAATTACAATTACCTACCAAAATATTCAAAATATTAATATTTACAAGAAATTCAAAGAACATGGGACCCCCTATGTTTATTTATGTACAAAGTAAATTTTGAGCCTAATGTCCCTGCATCAGACTCCCAAGCTTCAAATTTTTCATGGTCTCCTGATCATGTGCTCTTTGTCTCTACCTCCAGGATCCCATACTTGGTTTTGCTGTTGTCCATCAGCTACATCATTCTTCAACTAATCTTATCCAGGCTTCCAAACTCTGTTTTGTAAGTCACCTCCAGCTCTACTTTCACAATCTGATTTTGTTTTTCCTGTACAAAATTCCTTTTGTTTCTTTGTTGTTGTCTGCTGCTTCGGAGACACCCTTACCATCAGTCTTCTGATTTATTCAATCTCCATGTCTAGCTTATCCTCTAGCTGGAAATCATCTTTCCCTCTGCTGCTGCTTTCAATCTCTGTCGCTGCCAATATTGTTGCTCTTGTAGTCTCACATGCTATTAACATGTTTACTACTCCTGCAGGTGTCATCCCCCATGTTGCCTCTGCTGCCACCATGGGTGTTGTTGCTGCCAAATTTGCCTCCGCGCAAACATCCTGAATATCCTTCAGGATATTTCCCTCTGCAACATTCTTCCTTTGTTCACCATCTGCAAATTCATTCTCAGAAAAAAATTCACTATTTGATCTCCTACCAGCAGTGACATACTCATCTAGTATACTAGTAAACAGAATTAGATTCTGCAGGCTAGTATCTGCTCCTCTCTTCTTCACAGCTCCAGGCATCCTTGCTCCAAGGTCTACAATCCCTTCTTCAAATGCTCCCAACAAACAATTCAGCCATTTCTCCTGTTTTTGTTTTACATCTTCAACATGCTGGAAGTTAGACTCAGCATTTTCTTCTTCTTTATGGGCAATCTTCAGCAATTGCCTCTCATATCCTTGATTGACTTCAGTAATAAAATCAAGTTCTCTAGCCACTATATCTTCATCTTCTTTCAGCATGGAATGTTGATTCTTCCTCACTTCAGCAGCTTTTAAAATCTGCCCATCAGCCTGCTCTTGGCCCATCAGTCTGGCCAATTTTTCTCTGTCAATGACAGTGACAGATCCCTGCATATGAGACATGGTTGTCTCATCCTCCTTCAGCAACAGTTTTTCTCCCCTCAAGACAATTTCAAAGGATGAATTGTCTTTTGTATCACTTGTACACATAAACAAACTGTTAGTGTTAAAACCATGAGACCCAATGGTCTCAATCAATGACCTAGTCACCAATTCTTCTCGTGGCAATTCTATGTCTGGTTCAAGGCTTAGAAACACTTCATCATCTTTCTCTTTAGCTGTCAGAGCCATCTCCACTGTTCCAATCATAGTTTCCTTCTTATTCACCTCTATGAAAACTTCCAACTGTCGTTCTTCCTCCTTCTTTGCATGATTAACACATGGATCATCAACAGTAAAGTTCCAATGCTTCGATGCCTTCTTCTTCTCTGACAACACATCAGTATGTTGTCTGGAACTTCCTTCCAAATCTTCTGTCAACACCTCAGCATGCTGATCTGCATCCTTCATGAGACTGTTAGCTAGTCTCACTTTTCTTCCATCATCTGCTTCATGAACTCCATCCATGAAGATTTTCCTCCTTGCCTTCCCAGCAACTTATCCATTGCATAGGTCCTCTGCTCCTCCAATTCTCTTCTCTGAGAATCCAACCTCCTATATAACTCAACAAATTCAATAGGAGTAGATTTCAGGAACCTTACACAACCCTTTATGCCTCTGCTGGTTCTTGACCAATCCTCTGTTGGCCCTTCTCTCTCAGCTTCAACATTCTACTGGATACCTTCATTTGACCCTTTTGTCTTCATCTCTCCCTGAGATCTCACTATCTCAGCATTGATTTGAATATATTTCAGATTCAATGTCTTCTTCTCATCAACAAACTCTGAAGCTTGTTCATCTTCCAGTGGTGTACCTACAAACATACACAACTTTTTAGTTTTCAAATCAAAAGACCTTTCAGCCTTGGCTGCTTCCTCAAGCAATTCTTCTTGAATAGGTCTGCACATGGAATCTTTAGTTTCCATCCTTTCCTCAAGAACTCTAGGTTCTTCTTCCTCTGTGGAGTCTGTCATCACTTCACATTTGTCAGACTCAAGGACACAAGCCCCTACATCATCTGGACTTTCCCAATAACTCAGGAATTCCTCAATGACTTCCTCTTCAGCAAGACAAGCTTCTTGCTGCCTCGAGTCTTCACTATGTCTCACAAGATCTCCTGCAGGTCTCCACTCTTCATCTGTGCTCTGTTCTACTTCACAAGCAGAAATTTCCTCTTTCAACTCAGCTGCTCTGAGTTCTTCCCTCAATAGGGCAGTCTTCTTTTGCCTCAACATCAACTGTAATGGTTTCCATTTCACATTCTTCCTCATGAGCCAACCAACTCTCTGGCTTTCTTCTATCCTTAGTTTCAATCTATTGAACTCTTCCCTGATCTCAGCTAATTCTTTCTGCCATTCTTCATCTATGGATTTATTCTTCGTGCCATTTGCTTTGGCATCTTCACTCATTCTTCTGCCGTGGCCTCTCCCAGAATCTCTGCAATCTCTGCAGTCTCTGTTGTGGCTTTCAGTAGCCATTTTCTTCTCTAGGAGTTCTTCACTCACAAGCTGCACTAAGCCTCTGCAACAGCAAGCTCTCTTGTTGCAACTTACCTCACCAAGCTTCTCTCCTGAGCTCCAGCTTTTGGCAAGTACTGGTCCCCTCTATCTGGAACCTTATAGGCTTCACTCTGCAACTTTCACAATAACACCTCTTTTCTTCTGTCATCCAACCTCTGTTGGGAATATTCCAGGTTCTGCCACACTCTTTCTTCTTCACTCAGAGTCCCTTGTTTGACTCTTCTGCTGAGATAACTTCAATTGTCTGCACTCTGAATTCTGCAAACAATCCTTCAACTAGAGTTAAAAATTGCTCCTCTTCTCTTAAGAACACTACAAATGTCCTCTTTATCCAGCCTCTAGCTAAATACCAGTCTCACGATCTTCACAATCAAACTATGTCTTCAATTTTCAGCAACCATAATTCTGCAACTACAATTTCAAATCAGATTAAAGTTAATTACCTGCAAGATCATGATCATGTCTTCCACTCACTCCACAATCCTGTTCACTGTGATTCTATGTATCCTTGCTGCCTTCCTTCTCGAAATCAGCAGTCTTCAAAACTCTTGTCCTCCAATTGGACTCTGCAATTATGCAATCACCTTCACTGTATCTCTGTAGGATGCAATCTCGTCAGTTCCACAAGTCTGGTTTCTTTGCATTCACCAAACTTGGACTTTTCAAAAAGAGTTATTCCTGCCGCTCTAATACCACTTGACAGCACTCACATCCATAGTCTCGTTTAGCTCTCACTATACCCCGTTCTCCTCCATGTGGTCTTCCTCAACTTCCTTTTGATTACACACACACAGTCATACGTATGCATTTTATAATTTATCCTCTCCCATATTATGACTATGGAAACCCTTAAATATGTTTAGTCATCGTCTTACAATAAGATTGCCACCCTTATATTAATAACAATGCTTTTAAATAAATAACTATAAGCCTCGGCCCCACCATACAATCGACGGAATCAATCAAATACACACGCTCATACCTTCAGTTAACCTTCGTGCATCTTCCCAATATGATCACCATCTGATGGCTTCCCTCCAGATCGACGGCTTGTATCGATATCCCACGGGGTCCTCAATTGAGATTTAATGCGCGATGGCGTGCAATGGAAGCGGTTTTCCCCGACCGCTTGAGGCCACACTGCAGATGGCTAATGGAATCGCTCCCGATTCTTAAATGCTGCTTGCTGACGATAGGTGGTGCGATGAAAACCATCGTTCAGTTCTAAACCACGTTCACTGTTCCTCTCAGTCACGGTTCCGCTTCTTCCTCGACATGCCAGGTTCCGGTCTTCTCCAACACACCAGGTTCCGCGCTACTCCTTTACGCTCAGGTTCCGCCTGTTCTTCATAAAAAGGTTCTCCTCCCCGCGCAATATTAACACTGTATTTATTCACATTTCAACCTCATTCCTTGGCGTTCTTTTCATCCGACACAGAGTTCCTACCACACTGCAATCAATTCACTAACTAAGACTGCAATTCTCACACAAGGTTTTATCATGCGTTTCTCATATATACTCTGTCACAGGTTCTCATCCATACATAATTCTTCTATCTCATAATCGATCCTTACAGTGATCGATTCACCTCACATTAAAAGTCAATTCTCAGAAGAAGATCAAAACCCTGATTTCAAATTACTGACAGTGCTTTGCACAGAACTCATACAATCAAGGCACATACAATTTGGACAAAACATCGACAAGAAGGTCGATTCCTACAATGACGCACAAGATTCAGTTTACCAGAGTTTGAGCCAACAATATTGGTACAATGCTGAAACAATTTATATTCTACACATTATCATACACTCTCCTTTCTGAATACACAGACAGACACTTAGATCGATTTGTAGAGTCCTGATCCTACAAGAATTTAAGGCCAATCATGCAGGAATTTCACCAATAAATGCACAACTACGAAAGGTACTCTCCACATAGAGTTAAACAACAGATGCACAATTACACTAAGACAATTTCCTTAGATGATTCGACCAAGAAGACATAATTCACACATGGAACTTATAAGCAGATCTCCATATATATATATATATATAGGTGATCAATCTCAAAAGCAATTTCTTACAAATTCATGACAGGCCAGATATTCATTTCAGTGGCCATTATCCTCCTACTCTGTTGCTGAAGAGGTTCTCTAACTCTAACTCTCTCTCTCTCTCCCTCTCCTCCCTATTTAGACTCTTCGGGGTTACATTTATGCCACAAGGATGACCTGAATCGATTCAGGTCTCTAAACAGTTCAGCAACTCTTAGCATTCCCAATTCCTAAATTTAGACGCAATAGCTGACTGATCCTAAACTGACTCTTCGTATTCCTATCTTAACCAATTCTCAAGTTCTCAAAATAACTTGAGAAAAATTACAATTACCTACCAAAATATTCAAAATATTAATATTTACAAGAAATTCAAAGAACATGGGACCACCTATGTCTATTTATGTACAAAGTAACTTTTGAGCCTAATGCCCCTGCATCATGTAGTATCAAACAAGCGCACCGTTTGTTCTAATTCATATTGGTATTTGTGCGGTGCCCATAGGTCGTACAAGTGCACCGGTGGATAGACTCACATACTAGTGCTCAGTATCGCACAAACGCACCGAGATTTATAATTGGTATTGGTATTTGTGTGGTCCCTATAGGTCTTAGAAATGCACCGGTGCGATGTATCATACAAATGCACCGGTGTACAATAACTGACACGCAACGATGTTCATTTTGTATTTTTTAGAAACATTGACCTGTGACAATGCAATTATTATGTTTTTTTAAAATTCATTATTCATCAAAAGTCGACACATCTTATAACAATATTCATATTAATTAATTTTTTATTAATGCATTTGAATGTGATGTTTGGATTAATTTGTTATATCATATCATAATTATTGTGATTTTTTAAAATTCATTATTCATCAAAAGACGACACATATCTTATAACAGTATTCACATGAATTAAATTTTTATTAGTGCATTTGAATGTGATGTTTGGATTAATTTGTTATATCATATCATCAAATTTCACATCTCTTCATTATAATATTTAATCATCCATAAATTTAATCAGTGTTGTTACATTTCACAGCGACAATGGAGAATGCAATAGAATAAATTAAAACATATTTTATATATATATAAGACAGACTTTGTCATACAAAATGGTATAGTTATTGGTATCCCTTTGTCTTTCAATTGGGACACTATGTCCATTACATTAAACAAAATGTATGATTTCACAGACAAATTTTTCAAAAAATACAACGCCTTGCTTTGATTTCCAAACATAGTGATCATCACTCTTCACTTGAATTGTTGTTACTACTAGAGCTACTTCCATGACTTGGGTTATTTTCAGGAATGTTTTGTTCACGGTGTTGATTATTTTCTTCTTCTTCACCTTCCATCTACAAACATAAAAATAAATTGTAATGAGTGTATACACATTGGTAAGAATAATGAAAATTGCAATATTAAATAATATACATCAATTTAAATCGAAAATAAATGACATACCATAGCAACAATTGACTCATGAACTATACACATTCTTTCAAAACCATGTAGTATGCCATCTTTCAAGATTTCATCTGTTAGTACAGTTCCATACTTTGTTTCCTGCAAGTTTTATACCCCATAACAAATCATATATTTAATATAAAATATTTTTTTGTTCTATTAATTATAGACGGAGCTAAGTAAAAAAAGATCGATAGATGCTTACAAATTCCACAATTAATTTTTTTTATGCCAGCATATACTCACAACCCATATTTAACCCAATGTCAATCAATTTGTCTGATGGTTCTTCCTTGTATGTTAGCACCTGTTTGAAGACATTAAATGATGATTTTTGTAAAACAACTTAAAAAATACAAAAATGGAATCTATTTAAGTTGTTATAAGGAAGTAACAATTACTCACAAACTTAGATATCAACCATTTTCTTCCTTTTTGTCCTATTTTATGTGCTGAATGGGTTCCATTTTCTATCTTTTCTACAAGAAAATACTTGAAATTAATATTTAATGCTAAATTTTTTATTTATTGTACCTAATGATCGAAAAGTTCAATGATTACATATTACATTTGAAGCACGTTGTTGTTGAGATGGCTCCTCCTGCGATGCAATTATGTCCATTTCTTTGACCATCTCCTTGTACACATTTTTGGACATTCCTACTGGTATATTCTTGATATCATCTTGTTCATATTTTGAGATTTTCATAATCTTCCTGAAAATGTAACATGGCAATAAACTATTTACATTTTATATTGATATATGAAAAGTAATTATAACAAAATTGATATTTATAAATAATTCTAGACAAACATTTAAAGGAATATTAATTTTTCATTCCTTCTTTTTTGTTGTTGAACATTTTTGCTATTAAAAGTCTGATATGTCTCATTGACCAATTCTCTGGAAACTCTTCCTGTAGTTTAGCTAAATTTGGTTCTTGAAATCATTGGATTGATTTTTGTATTGTAAGTGGAAATAACGTCTATACATTCGTTTCACTAGATCCCTCAAACTTTTGTAAAAAAAATTTCCCCTTCCGTTAACCTCCAGCACCACTCCAGATGAGCTAAGGAGCAATTCACTTTCATTTGCATGTTCTAATTTTTTTCTTTTCTTAGAACAACATTCCCTTTCTGAGTTGTTAGTCCATGTAGAACATTAAATAGATGTGAATTAATATATTTTTTGGCACATGTTATCTAATAATTTTAATTATATTATTAATGAAAATTAAAAAAGAATCTCATATTGGATCGATAGTATTTTTTCATTCCCTAATTCATCCTTTTGAAATTTTTCCATCAAGCTTTTACGCTCTTCTAGTCCTAGATCAGAAATAATCTTATCGAGCTTTGTCATTTTGTGGCTCTGCATGATACACAGTAAACAATACATATTAGTTAAACTTACATATAGTTCAAAAATAATATGTTTTGTAAATAATTTACAAAGAACTTGCTTTTTCTTCTTTTCTTGATGTGTTATCCATATTTTTGTTATTTGATCTCTTGTCAGAAATTTATTTATCAATATGAAACCTGTACCATACCATTCATTAATATATTTTATAAATAAATTGTAAAATTTTCAAGTAAAAAGAAAAATCTCAAGAAATCGGTGCGCCATTCATGGTTTATGCACCGACGTCGGTGTGTAGTCGTGTTATAAATGCACCACCAAAATAGTATAATACACCTTACGATGCTCTGTGTTAACAAGGATCACCGTGCATTACATGTTAACCAACGCACCGATTAACACAAACAAAAAATAAAAATAGTCCAATGTTAGTTTTTGTAGCATAAATGCCCCATGCAAACAAGGGACCACCATATGGTGCTAACAACTAGGAGACCTGGTACAGTGCGTTAAATGTTACATGGTGCATCGATTAACAAAATAAAATAAAAATTTGTGAAATAGCACTAGCGTGGTGCGCCATAATGAAATAGCGCACCGGTGCCCTATTTTACATATGGTGCACTAATTAAAAAAAATTGCTTTTAAATTTTTTATCACACAGTACTTACGCAATGCACTAGTATAATCCAGTGCACCAGTGCGCTAGGTAACATCGGGCGCACCTATAAAAAAAAATCATGTTTTTAAAAAATTCACGCAAGGGCCGACATGGATTGGGATCCGATTATGCAAGTTGTCCCGTGGGTTGGATGTCTTAGGCCTATATATAGCAATACAAACCATATAAATTTAAAATGAAAAGCTCTAATTCTGAAATCACAGAAACAGGGAGAAGAAACGGCATAAACAAAAAGAATGTAGGGTTTAGGGTAAAAATGGATTACTTTTTTCTTTTCTTTTTTTCTGAAAATGAAAAACAAATTGAATTTTTTTCTTACTGCGTAAAAAAAATTGCAGAAAAAGTAAAAAAAACAATAAAATTTAATCACGAGATCGTTTGAAATTCTATGCTATAGGGTTTGAATCACCAGAGGTTTGGAATTATGATTGTCTGAATATTTCTGTTCGAACATATTTCGCTGCTCCACAATGCTCTCGTGTTCTCTTGCTCCAAGTATGTCTCCTGTAAATACCTGGCTGAAATTTTTTGCAAAAATAGTGAGATAATGAAAAATGTTTAGTATTTAAAGAATTGTTTTATGAAATTAGATTTTCAAAAATATTTTTCCTCCCATTTTTCAATTTACCATTTTTTTTCACTTAAAGAAAATAGAGTTGCATTTTTTTATTTGTCGTTATTCGTCACCAGTGCGTCACTTAATAGCACTACACTGGTGCGTCCATTTTTAACACAGTAGCAGTGCGCAGTAACTAAAACGCACCAGTGTGGTGATCTGTACATTAGCACCGATAACAAGAAGTCCATTTTTAAGGCACCGAAATTACTTTTAGGTGTGTGCACCAAAATTTATTGTTGATTTTTCTCAAATGTAGGGAGAAAATATCATAATTATATCGAATGGAAAATTCTTCAAAATCCATCTCGTTCCATAATATTTCTCAAAGTCCATTGTGGAGTTTTCCCTATCCATCTCGAGACGTAATATTTACTTTGGATTTTATTTATATTTTCATTATCTAATTGAATTTATGTTTTTTATCCATGTTAATCATGCACATCTTAATTAATTTATTGATAATGTATAAAAATATGCAAGTTCATGCAAATTCAGAATCGATTTCAGAAGCACAAAATATTCAAACAGATCCAAAACGTCGGAAGCCCTTATTAGAAGTAGCATACCCCAAGGCACATTTGGTAGATGAAAATGGACAACTGCTTCACCCTGCCAATTGTAACAATATTGCATCTTCTAGCCACAATCCCGGGACAATGATGGTAATAATTATAATTGTTTGGTATATTGATTAATGTAATTATTTCAACGTCAAACCAATTTATAATCATGCAATATTGTCAATGTGGTTACTAATTGATATCATATATTTTGTACTAATCATGTTCAAATATATATATATATATATATATATATATATATATATATATATATATATATATATATATATATATATATATATATATATATATATATATATTTTTTTAATTATTAGGATTCTAGTGATGATGAGCGCTTTACCTACCACATTTCGTTGCACCCCATGATAATGTCAAATCGAGGAATCTTTGAATTAAGAGAAAAAATTGAGAGGAATGATACGAGAATGGTTGAATCAACCACCTATTCAATTCCCCGCTATGTCGATTCACCAATTAAGAAGACTACAACAATAGTAGTTCTTCACAAGTTGGTAATGGAGGTAATCAAATAGAGGTTGGTATGTATTATTACTTAAGGGATACGACTTCCATGGAGACAATGTTGTTAGATGCATTCCAAAATGATGATTAGCTAGGGGATGATGCTCATATCGCTGAGACTTTTTTTGAAATCCTTAAATTTTCTTCCACCACCCCTCCCTTTAGACCTGGCGGTCAGTCAAATTCTACCCAGTTGGGGAAAATGATGTTACTGTATAACTTGAAAGCAAATTTTGGCTTGTCGAATGCATGTTTCTCTGAAAGTTTTAGGTAAGTTACCATAAAGTCCTCCCTTATATAAATTTGAGAAATATAATCACACGATGAACATTACAAATGGTCAATTTTATGAAAGTTAATAATTATATTGACATTAATGTACATTTAATATTTTCCATGATCACCAACTATAGGTTATTCAAAGATAAGGTTTTTCCAAGTGATAATGTCTTGCCCGATGGCTGCAAAGAGACAAATAAGTTGTTGAAAATGTTGGGTGTTGAGTACATATCATATCATGCATGTCCAAATGATTGTATTCTATATAGAGGAGAATATGCAGACAAAGAGATATGTCCGAAATGTGGGCATGACAAGTACAATAAATAAAAAAGGGAGGGTAAATCAGGTGGTCCTCCTTTTAAGATATTGAGGCACATGCCTATAATCCCAAGGATTCAAAGGCTCTTTCATTGAAAATAATTAGATATGTTGCAAGGATGGCATGCCTCACATAGAAGTAAGTTGGGAGTTATCAAAATCCCAACTGATTCAATAGCCATGAAGCATATAGAGGATACATGGCCCAAAAAATTCAAGGATGAAATACGAAGTCTACAAATTAGCATAGTCATGGATGGCGGCAACCCATATTCCCTCTAGAACACTAAATATTCTATTTGGCCTATAGTAGTGATCAATAACAATATCCCCCCGTGGTTTTCCGTGAAGAACGAACATTATATGTTGGCTCTCATAGTCCCTCGTAGAAGACAACTGAAGAATATGGATGTCTACTTACAACCACTGGTAGATGAATTGAATGAATTATGGGATGGGATAAATGTACACGATGTATCAAGACCCATTGTAGTAGAGAGGATTTTTATGTTGTGTGGCATATGTGCTTACACGACACATGATTATCCAGGCTTAGGAGTTTTCTATTGTAAATTACAGGTTTATTTATTTTTTTATATACGTAACAATATTCTTTCGAATATTAGTTATTTAATTCGTGGTAATTGTTATGATCTTCATTATATTATTTAACGTGCCATGCATATAAATTGTATACAATAATCTCGCAAGTCTTGTAACAAAAGGGTATTTTGGATGTAAATTTTGTGGACCTTCTCTGAAAGCTAGATGGTCCAAGGACCTACGAAAGTGAGTGTATGATTTCTCCAGGGTATTCCTCCGAGAAGAACACCCTTACAGAAGAGCAACATCCGCTTTCAATGGTAAATGAGAGAGAACCCAAAGGCCTCCAATAATGACACTAGCTTAATGGCTAAGAGCATATGAGAGAGAGAAGGAGAAGGAGTTCATATAAATGTTCGATTCAAATGGGGAGCCTATGTTCGATGATCTAGAATTTTTCAACACCTATGTTGAGAAATTTCCCAATGGGATGAAAAGGAAATCTAACTTTTATAACCTCCCATATTGGGAGCATCTTAATATTACCCACTTATTATATCCCATGCATATATTTAAAAATGTTTCATCTTATTTATGGAGAACATATCATCGAAAAAAGTGACACATCGGTTGTTAGGAAATATATTATTACTTCAAAAACTAAAAATAAACATTGGCCAACACGATTAGAAAGTACAAGATCAGAGGCAGGCGTTGGTCCCTCTAATTCATGGTATTTCAAATAAGGTGATTTTCCATTTATTTTAAAAAAAGATGATCTTTCTTTGGCAAAGGAAGTTATAATGGGTGTGAGGGTGCCATCTTCATACGGGTCTTCACTATGGCGCTGCTTCACCGTTGATGACCATTTGTCAGGTTTGAAATCACATGACCATTTGAATCTTCTAAGAGTACGTATAATGTGAAAAGCATGATCGTTTTATTAATGTTATATTAATAAATTTTATCATGTTCATGGATCATCAAACATAATTAATTTTGTATATTATTGCATATGTTTATAACTTTGCAGTGTCATTATCCTTGGTTCATGTGTGGGTGTGTGAAACATGAATTCCCTCAAGACCTAAGACGTGCCATATCTAAATTATCTACATTTGTATGTTGGATCACGTCAAAGGAGATTCATGTGGCTAGCATTCCACGGTGGCGTCAAGAGATAGTTGAGATTGTTTGTATGTTTTAGAAGGAACTGCCAACGAGTTTCATGGACTTGCAGGTTCATCTTCTAATCCACCTAGTAGATGAGGTTGAATTAGTTGAGGTGGTCTCTTGTTGTTGGATGTTCTTCTTAGAGAGGTACATGAAGAAATTGAAAGGTTTTGTTCGACAAAGGCCAAAAACTGAGGGGTCTATGGCAGAGGGGTACATATCATATGATTATTTCAATTATGCCAGTGAGTACATCAAGCAGATCGAAAACAAACAAGGTGCGGTGATTTGGGACGATTAAATGAATGAAGACAAAATATAAGGGGAGTTGCTCCAAACGAGTGGAAAAAAGCGCTTGATAGAGAGTAAGCGACTTACAATTTTTCAAATTTACACAAAGTAAATATTCATGTTGAACTTCGATATAATGTATATTTTTATCTCTATGTACTATATAATGTCGGTTTGATTTCATCAGCGAATGTAGAAATTGAAGCAATCAATAAATTTGTTCTTTACAATTATGAAGCAACACAACAGCGGGTCGCATTGTACGAACAAAAGAGGATAAAATGGGATAGTGATATGAAAGAATTCAGATGGTTGAATGGTATAAGTGTGCCTTACCTCAATCATTTAAAAGAAAATATGCCAAAAATATGCCCCAACAGTTGGGTTGCTGACTAAGTCAAAGAGAAATATGGTGCAACCGGTCGTTACCCGCGTGTTGAAGAGGATGTGCTAAATGTAGGGATTGGGTGCAGCAACTTGGTAATAATCTATTTAATTTATATATAAATTTAAAACTTATAAGACATTTATATTTCATACTTTAACTGTTGGGTTATTATAAGACACATGACACTATGACTTTTCTAACTTTTTTATAATAGGTGCACTTGTTCCCATCTATGTGGACATATGGACACCATTTTCGCACAGAAAATGTCGATGCTAGAAACATCACACAAGATTGTGGAGTGGAAATCGAGTTCAATCAATCTAGTCGATCTAGCCACCGTGATAAAAACCTAGTACGAGGGACGTTAGATTACGTCGGAAAGATACAGGAGATCATTGAAGTGGATTTCTCTTCTTTCCAATGTGTTATTTTTAGGTGCAAGTGGTAGGACACCTTTGATCGGAATAATGTAAAGGAAGATCACAATAGTAGGCTGATATGTATCAACTCTAGAAAGATGTGGCATGAAGCTAAGGAGCCCTATGTTTTCCCAAAACACCACAACCAGGTGTTTTTTTACCCATATGTGTTGGATAGGGATTGGTGGTTCATATTGAGACATGACCTAGACCAAAACATATTTTTGAGAACAATAGTGTTATCATGCCATGCGAGCTGGAAGATAATGAGGGTGATCATGAGAACCGAGAGTGATATGGTACATGTGTTATTTCATCAATATTTATATATTTTAAGATGGGATTTTCGAAACATTATGTTGAGGAGGTAAATCCCCTTTGCGGACAGAGGCGATCCCTACTAGCCCAGCAGGGGTCTAGCAACAATCAAACAATGTTACGACGCAAGTTCCTAGTTACGAATGGAAAAACTAAGATAGAAGCCTACCTGGAATCCAATGCTATGATCTGAAGAAGAAGCGTCCCCGTTCCTCAGCCTCGGCAGATCACAATCCCTCCACGATCTCCGTGGATGAACACCTACACATGGAAGAAACAAACAGATACAAGCATAAAATCCGGCATACATAACTAAATATCAGTCAGAAAGGATATTACTCATATTGACATGATGGAAAACAGAGTGGAACCATAATCGTAATCATCTATTAAATAACAAACGAAGAGAGATTACAACCAAGTTCTGACATCGTGGTCTCCTTCGGATGGGTCTCCAGTCGTTCACGTCTCACAAAGCTCGCGAGGAAAGGGAAAACCTCTCCAGAGTCTCTCGACAATAGTCTCCTTACTTGAGTCGGCCTTAAGGGAAAAAGAGGGATCTTTACAGCACAAAGGCTCTTGGGAATATGGAGATCCAAAGCTTAGGCACTTCAAGACTAGCTTGCCATGGGATTGAGTAGGCTTTTATAGATGGGGAAGGAGGGAGTTGGGATCCCTATTATTATGGGATTGGCCCTATCAACAAGGAAGGTTCCATAGAAGGTGGCAAAACTACTTCCCTTCCATAGAACTCCCGCAGCCAAACCTCCCAACTCAAGACAGGCAATGGTTGTGAGTTTGTTTGAACTCAACTTCCGCCATCCATATTTAAAAAACAGTCCCTAAAATGGGTGGCGCGATTGCTGCTCTATGACAGAGCGCCAAGTGGCGCGACCTCTTTACAGGATTTCCCTGATTGGTGCGATCACTGAACTTCCTACCCGCGCCAATGCAAAAAGAGCTGTTTTTCATGAGTTTTGCAAGGAGATGTCTTAAGGGCAATTATAGCTCATGTTTAGAAGAATGCTTTGATGATGGTTTCAAGGCATGACAATGTACACAGGTCACAAAATGGGTCCTCCATTGTGCGGGACAGGGAATGGTAGGGACAGTGAGAAATTACTGTGTAACAGATGCCCCCTAAAGCATGAGGCCCGAGAGAGAGAGGGGTGAAATGCTTTACGAGAACATGTTCAACTGAAGGCCCGCCGTCGGAAAACCTGCGCAGAAAGATACAACTGATATCTCAAGTACATGATGTATATGCGGTATGGGCGCAGCCATCCGAAACAGAGTATGCTATAACCCGGATCCAGGGTATGGGCGCAGCCATCCAACTAGGATCAAACAAATAGACTCAAGTATGGTCGCAGCCATCCAATCAGTGAGTCATGTACATAATGATAATAATCCACAATCGTAGCCTGGATCACAATAGACACAATCCAGGGTCTTGCGCTCCATCTCAACCCAAACAAAGTACAAGTTCAAGCATGCGAATATGTGAGCTGAAGTCGAACATGCATGAACATCGTCTGATTACCAGCCAATGATGAAAGTTGTTAATAGACGCGAGAGAAACCACCAATGATGACAATGGTCCTCAAGGTACTACAGGTACAATCTACGGCGTGCGAATGAATGGGCTGACATCGAACACCCACAGAATCACTCGATCGTAGGCCAATGATGAAAACCTCACGTCGAATGCGATGAACCTGCCATTGAGGCATGCAGGCTCCAAGGTACCATAGGGAGTCTCTAGACCAACTTCCTGGATAATGAGCTGAAGTCGACAGGAAGTGACCTTGATCGAAGGTGGGCCATAATGTTTCCCACATCATCGACACGAGACAGAGTAACATGATGTTTTGTTGTGAATCAAGATCGTATGAGAATCAGAGGAAGGTTGATATTTACAGAGGCCAACTTCTCTTGAACATATGAACGGCACGACAGTGGACTTGGCAGTATTTGACATCAACGGATCAGAGGTCATGGTGACGAGGCAATGAGCAGAGGAGAGGTCAAAAGAGATTATCCAAACCCACGGAGGCAAAGTGAAGAAACGAGATGAGATGTCCCCAACCCGACACGAATGCAGACAAGTGCCATGTTCAAGAGCGACATGCTGCCGACGACAACGACGATGGTTCCATTTTCCCCCACCATTTCTGGCGAGTACCCCAATTATTTTTCATAACAAGCTTGAAGGGGATAGCATATGCTTGTAATATAAGTCCGCCTTTCGGGCGAATCCATCCTAGTACATTTAACGAGCCCTAGGAAGGAGGAACTCGGAGAACGCCATTTCGACTGAATCCGATGTCATCAGGGTTTAACGAGTCTGACAAAGGAAGAACTCGGCGTCTTTTCATGTTTAGAGAGTTTGAAAAGACAGCAGAAAAGAAAACTCCACAGGTCCCTTTTCGTAAATAGTTCCCCAGATCCGAAAAGGTAGAAAACAATATCCAGGAAAACCTCCTAGTCGCGATAGGCTAGGGTATTCCTTTTTCGTAATCAATCCATCCCAGCCCGAAAAAGGGTTAAACTTATACTGGGTGAATGTCGATTCGTGTCCATTTTAATGAGATCGAAACGACAAGGGCCTCGGCGATCTTTTCATATTTAGAGAGTCAGAAAAGAGCTGAAAGATGACTCCTCCTGGAGGAACGAGTGGTATAAAGGGTAGCAACTGGTTCCGGTAATGGTGGAACTTCTCAAAACATGATAAAAGTCAAGAGGCTGGCTAACAAGACCACTCATCGCAGCGGTTCCTCAGGAATAGGTAAAACAACCAAGTGAAGGCATATGATCGGCCAAGCAGATAATGACGATGGAATGAGAGAACCAAGGCTCATCTGGAAAAAACAGGCTGATAAAATGGCAATCACAAGAGGTAAAGGGAAAGGTTTCATTTTAACACAAGCTTGAAATCCAGAAACTGTGCTTGAAGTTGGTTTCATTTTTACACAAGCTTGAAACAAAGATAAACTATGCTTGAAACCGGTTTCATTTTTACACAAGCTTGAAACGGAAACAAACTATGCTTGAAATAGTAAGCATGCCCCCAGCATGGTGACTCAATTCGAGGTACATGCCCCCCAAGCTTCAGTCCATATGAAAGTCAGATGGAGTGAAGGTTCAAGTTACGAGATCTAAGAAAGACTCGACTGGGACAGGAACGTGTTTCATTGTTTTAACGAAGTTGACACATTAAAAGAACTATCCTCGGGACACCTTGTTTCATTTTTTAAAGAGCTTGACACAAGACAAGGAACTATGCTCCAACAACCTTGTTTCATTTTTTATTTATTTATTTATTTTTTTTATTTTTATTTTTTTTAAGGAGCTTGACACAAGACAAGAACCATGCTCCGACAACCTTGTTTCATTTTTTAGGGAGCTTGACACAAGATAAGGAACTCTACTCCGACAACCTGGTTTCATTTTTTAAGGAGCTTGACACAGGAAAAGAACCATGCTCCGACCGACTTCATCATAGTGAACAAGAAGCCATCGCTACCAAGAGTTCCACACCAGATGGGAGGAAATCATCCTAGAAGTCAGGACCCAATGCCCCCAACACCTGATGCACGACGGCATCATCACTGAGCACAGGCACGGGGTAGGTAGCCACATAGTTGACCTGCGGTGGGGCAGATACAACGGGTGGATAAAAACCAGGAAGGGATGATGTTGGGCCAGCTGCCACATCAGGACCAAAGAACGAAAGCTGATCAATGGCCACGATCCGTCCTTCATGTGGAAAACAGACCACACAAAAAAGGGAGGAGACAAGCGCTCCCATGGCATAGGTGTAATCCCGCCCCAAAAGCAGATTGAAATCCAAGGGGCCTGGAACAACCATCACGTCCATATGGACGGTTTTACCTCCCAAAGTAATAGGTAACCTTGGAAGGATCCCCAACGGTTGACTCGTTCTTCTGTTAAATGCCAACAAGTTCTGCGTAACAGGCGCAAGCGGCGGCGAACCGAAAGCTTGCCAAGTAGTTGAGGATAGAACACTAACAGACGTGCCTTCATCTATAATGGTGCTGGGTACGACCAGACCAAAAGCCTGTACTGTGATCTCGAAAGGCACATAAGACGGAAGGCGGAATCCTGCAAATCGACTCCAATCAAAGGAGGCGACCAGACTACTCGGAGGGGCTACCATTGAACCAAAATGGTCTTCCCCTGGTGTTACGGAAGAAGAAGAAGCATCCTCCACGACCTCCATCTCGAAGGTGGGAGGAGTATCCTCCGGGACCTCCATCACAGGAGGCAGAGGAGCAACTTCTTGAGACACAGGGATAGGAGAATCTTTCTCCATGTCTGAAGAATCTGAAGAAACAAGAAGAACTTGAGGGATGTGAGGTCCTTCCTAGTTACGAATGGAAAAACTAAGATAGAAGCCTACCTGGAATCCAATGCTATGATCTGAAGAAGAAGCGTCCCCGTTCCTCAGCCTCGGCAGATCACAATCCCTTCACGATCTCCGCGGATGAACACCTGCACATGGAAGAAACAAACAGATACAAGCATAAAATCCGGCATACGTAACTAAATATCAGTCAGAAAGGATATTACTCATATTGACATGATGGAAAACAGAGTGGAACCATAATCGTAATCATCTATTAAATAACAAACGAAGAGAGATTACAACCAAGTTCTGACGTCGCGGTCTCCTTCGGATGGGTCTCCAGCCGTTCATGTCTCGCAAAGCTCGCCAGGGAAAGGGCAAACCTCTCCAGAGTCTCTCGACGATGGTCTCCTTACTTGACGGCCTTAAGGGAGAAAGAGGGCTCTTTACAGCACAAAGGCTCTTGGGAATATGGAGATTCAAAGCTTAGGCACTTCAAGACTAGCTTGCTATGGAATTGAGTAGGCTTTTATAGATGAGGAAGGAGGGAGTTGGGATCCCTATTATGGTGGGATTGGCCCTATCAACAAGGAAGGTTCCATGGGAGGTGGCAAAACCACTTCCCTTCCATAGAACTCCCGCAGCCAAACCTCCCAACTCAAGATAGGCAATGGTTCTGAGTTTGTTGAAACTCAACTTCCGCCACCTTTATTTAAAAAACACTCCTTAAATTGGCTGGCGCGACCACTGCTCTGGGACAGAGCGCCAAGTGGCGCGGCCTCTTTGCAGGATTTCCCCCATTGGCGCGAGTGATGAACTGGCTGCCCGCGCCAATGCAAAAAGAGATGTTTTTCATGATTTTTGCAAGGAGATGTCTTAAGGGAAATTAAAGCTCATGCTTAGAGGAATGCTTTGATGATGGTTTCAAGGCATGACAATGTTCACAGGTCACAAAATGGGTCCTCCATTGTGCGGGACGGGGAATGGTAGGGACGGTGACAAATTACTGTGTAACACATTATAATATGTATTTTGAATCAATTGGTAATTTGTATTGTGTTAATGTTAAAATCAATATTTCACTTGCTAATTTGCAATTATGTTGATCTCAAAAACAATGACGTACTGTATAAAGTTCTTTTTTTTTGTATGTAAGATCATAAGAAAATAATAATAATTCTAAAGTACATGAATTTATTTGCATTATTTTCTAAAATTTATTATACTACAATAATTCATATTATTCTAGATTTATTATTTTACAATTATTTAAAATTTTAAAAATTTTAATAAAATCATTTCACATTAATACAATTAAAATTTGACAAATATTCTACATATAATTACGATTATAATTGCAATTTTACAATTTCACATACAATTACAATTAGAATTTTAGAATTTTATATACAATTACAATTACAATTACAATCAATTCACAGTAATACAATTAGAATTAGAATTACAACTACTATTACAATTTTACGATTTCACCTACAATTACAATTACAATTTTAGAATTTTACATATATACAATTACAATTATAAAAATTTAAAATTTAAAATTACAATTACAATTTTACAACTTTACATATATACCATTACAACTACAATTTTGGAATTTTACATATAATTACAATTTTATAATTTTACATACAATTACAATTATAATTACAACCATTTCACAATAATTAAATATTACAATTACAGTTAAAATTTTACAAATATTTTACATCCAATTACAATTTTAGAATTTTTACATACAATTTGAATTACAAATATTACAATTTTACAATATCATGATCATTTAATATTAAATTAATTAATAAACATCACAATTATGATAACCATCGTACAAAAATCATATTTGACTAAAAAACACATCCAAATTCGTTAACATCATCGTGATCATGATCATCTAACAAAACAAAATTAGCATTATATAACATCATCACAACACAAACATCAAATATACATCTCATGTGAAATAACTACTATCACTTACACATCTATCTACAAGCTGCACATTAAAATAACATATCTAACATGACCTAAAAATATACACATCATGATGATCACCAACATGTAAATTAAGTACAACTGCAACATGAACATAAAATACATGGACCATATATATATATATAACTGAATAATGTCAAAAATATACATGTGTAATATAAATGTCATGGATCATCTGCTGGTACATCATTGATAGCAGTACTAGTCAAGGCCTGCTCAGTCAATGGTGCAACCTCGACAAGCTCAGATACATGTTTATCATCACGTGCCTGTTGATCTAGTACTAGTGCCTCAAGATGATCAAGATCAACTGTCGGCTACTCATCATGATGACTTGACATGGTCGATGGTCCAGCTTACTCATGATCATGAGTATTGTTGGATGTTGCAGGCTGCTGACTAGATGTGGACGATGGTCTAGCCTACTCTCCATGATTATTGTTGCTCAATGCTAGTGGAGGTATCTCATTTGGCGAGGTGAACGATCATCATATGATGTGTCACTTCTCGCGGACTGTCGATCATATGTTGTTTCTCGACCACCCCTATAACATGCAACGATCCTCCTCAGTCGCATAACTAAGGTCATAGCTCCTACGACATGCCGCATCAGGTTGTACATGTCACACAGTATGCCTCTCCACGTATGTAACAACCTACCATTGTTGTGTATGTCTCTCATAGTAGCGGGCTTGACTCCCACCTCAACAATCAATGCACAGAGTTCGTCTCCTAACTCCAACCTGAATCTACTATCAAGCCTATCGCGCCTAGCAAAAGGCAGCACTGGCACACCAGCAAGAGCAAGTCTCTCTACACTGGCCTCATGATCATCAGCATCTGGAATATCCTGATCATCATCAGGATCCACACCTGGATCATTTGGCAGCGCTGGCATGTCCTCGCCATCAAAAAACCCAATGTCCGCAAAATATATACAAGTACACAACAATAATTAGAAATTTTCATTACACAATTTAATAAAAGCAAGTTAAAGAACATGTTAGAATAAATTTAAATAAAACAGTAATATTATCTCTATCATCCGGTGGCTCATCATCTGTGAAGAGGATGTTGGCACACCCTCGCCAATCCAAACCAACACAAGGACAAGGGACCATAACGAAGGGATGATCATTAACATTGGCTAGCAACTCCAGTGCATCATGTTATATCCTCGCGGAAAACTTAGTCTTGCCCCTCTTGGGCATCATCTGTCCCCAGATGTGCACCCATGCATGCAACATCGGCCTACAATGTTGTCAAATAAAAGTAGGCCTCGTCTCTGGAAACCTCTCAAAAAATAAACAAAATAGCTCTGAAGCAAAAGGGAAGTCGACCCTCCCTTGTGCCTGAGCACAACATCTATCTAAGCTTGTACAAAACTGCAGCAAAAAAATGGCAGAACACCTAACAAGTCGTGGCTCATGTACTAAATAATAAACATAATATAGAAGAGGGAAAATAATGTGTTGCCCATCACTAGTGTTGTGGGAAACGGTTGAAATCAGAAGTGCGAGGCACCTCACCACCTCACTATCAAATGTAGCAACATGTAACTTCCCTCTGGAGACCTGAAAATCTGAAGGAGATGGTATATCCGTGCTAATGTATCTCTGGGAATACGCCAACTAACTCCCTATTGGATAGCCAACTGGAACATCTGGGAATGAGGGAAAATACATCCCTCTCCTCTATAGCCCAGTAATGAAATAGATTTCCTCCTCAGTGGGCGCGTACCACTGGTTAGGACCAACCCGGAAAGCCTATAGGTGGGAATTCCACCTGTAGATAAGATTTCGCAAAAACACATCATGGCCCTTTAGGGAAGTAGCCTCCTCATAGAACTTAAGGATGCCTACCTACCTTAGGGAGCCCCTCGATAGCTATTGTAATAGGACGAGGGAACGCATCTCTCTCCCTCTCTCATGCCTCCCACTAGTGAACCATGTTATACTGGCCCGCTTGTTGTTGCTATTGTTCCCTTTGTTCTCTCCTTTCATGTCTCTGAATTATTGACATATTAAATACAATTTTTTATTAAATGAGACATGTATTAGGAATATACATATATAATTAAAAAAAAAAAAAACATTCTGTGCGCCACAAAAAATAGGCATGCACCGGTAACAGTGCATCTTTTTTTGTCGCACACTGGAGGTAGTGCACCAGCGAATTTCTAGCGCACCAAAGGCGATGCACATGAAAATTTGCAGTGCACCGCCCTCCTATAATTTTTCATAATTCAACAGTTCAGTGGTATAAAAAACCCTGTCGTTGGCTATGGACTGATGTTGAAGGGCGGTGCGTTGACCAAACTATACACCCTAGAACGTACGATTTGGTCAATGCACCGACATCCTGACATAATTACATAGTCAATGGCGCGGTATTTTACTAGGTTTCACCGTTGACTATGTCGAAATGCCATAATGCGGTGCGCTGACAAATATACCTGCCCCGAGGCGGAGATTTAAGTCAACGCATCACATTTCTGTTATTCCACAGGGTCAATGATGCTTTTGGGTAATTGACCGCACCGCACATTTCTTAAATTTGAAAATATCACAATGTGCCTTTCGATACCACCCCAGAACTGGTGTGGATACCGTAAGCACTAGTGGCGGTGCAGCCTGTAAATTTACAGGCAGCACTGCAAACCGGTGCGAGCTAAACGGCTCGAACACACCACGCGGGAATTTTTTTTTTAAACGGTTAATTTTAAGTTAATTTACAATTATAATCCGCTAAAAGGCTTAATTATGGAAAAACAAGAAAAATACATATACACTTGGCCTTCGAGGAGGCATATTGGCTGTAGAATTTGCAAAAGTAAATATGCCCACCGCTTTGCAAAATTCAAAATGCAAATTGGTGGACAATGCAATGCAACAGTGCGTGCAATGGGTGCAACGGCTCAGAAAAGGATAACTTGCACGGGTGCTTGAGAGCTCTAGAGCACTAAAAAGTGAAAAATGTGGTTTTTTGGCCGTAATGTTTTTTTTATTTACCCTGTTCCGGTGCACGGGTTTTATAGGTGCACCAGTGCGATTTCTTAACACCGCACTGGGCGGTTTTAGTTTTGGTGCAGGGTTTTAGGACGCACCAGTGAAGAATCTTTGTAAATCACTGGTGTGCTATTGTAATAAGACACATCAGGGAGGCTTTGTACGGAGTGCACGGTGTACGGTGTGCTAATGTTTTTTGCGCAGCAGTGCTTGCTCTGGTTGAATGCACCGGTGTGGGTTAGGATGATAAGCGCACCGGACAAAAAACATCCGCAAAACCTCCACCCACTAACCTCCTCTAGTAACCTCCTCTAAAAATGGATGTCTGGGGTATTTTTATAAGGGGTTCCTCATAAACATCCGCTAGAAGGTCTTTTCCTTGTAGTGCATACTTTCCCTAAGAGACATATAGTTCCCCATCTCCTTTCCATACTTCTAAACCGAGGAAATAATGCACGAGTCCCATGTCCTTCATCTCGAATTCTCTCGTAAGATCCTCTTTTCAATATTTGATCAACTTCTCATCACTAGTTAAAATCAAATCATCGACATATAATACTATAATCAATAATTTACCTTCAACAACAATATGGTAAATATTTTCATCTGCTTCACTTTTGGTGAAGCCCAACCTGGTTAAATATTTGTCGATCCTAGTGTACCAAGCATGGGGTGCTTGTTTCAATCCATAGAACACTCGATTGAGTCTGCAGACATGCGACTCTCTGTCGAAGGTCTCAAATCCTTCCGATTGTTCAATGTACACCTCCTCCTCAATCACTCCAATGAGGAATGATATCTTCACATCTATTTGATGGATCTTCAAACCCATTTGTGTTGCAAGTGCTAGAATTGATCTGGTAGAAGAATACCTTGCTACTGGACCAAAGGTCTCCTCGTAATCAATTCCCTCCACCTGAGAGGTCCCCTTAGCCACAAATCTAGCTTTTTGTTTCTCGATGCTTCCTCCTGCCGCTTGCTTCACCTTATAGATGCACCTCGAACCTACAACTGAATTCTTCTATGATCTTGGGACCACTTCCCAAATCACTATTTTTTTACGATGGAATCATATTCCTCTACCACGACATCAACACATACTGGCTTCTACATGGCTTCCTCGAATGAAGACGGTTATGTCTCAACTAGCTCACTCATAAGAGCCATGTACCCAGTGTACCTATCTATAACCTCCTCTTCCTACTTTGTGATGTGGGTGCTCCCACATTCTCTCTAGCATCATGCAATAATTTTCATCTTCCCTAGTGTGCTTCCTTCCATCACTATATATCTCTTCATGAGTGGTTGCTTCCACTCTTTTCTCCTCTACTTGTGGCTAATCTACAACATCCTGAGGTTCTTCCTTTGGAGCTAAAAACTCCTCATCTTCATGCAACTAAATCTCCCTCTAAAGGGAACATCTCATGGTCTTCTCTTCATTGAACTTCCCATATCTACAAACAATTTTCTTCATGTGAGATGGCAGGTGCACCCGATAGTAGTGAGGTGTATCATTGTACTCCACAAATATTCCCAACTCAGTTGTCAACTCTAGATTTTTCCTTGCATCCTTGGAAACATGACAATAAAATAATGAACCAAATATCTTAAAGAGTGACACATCTAGTTTCTTGCCTGGAAAATCTTCTTCTGGTGCACTCATCTTGAGGATCCAATTAGTACTCATTTTCTGTACATATACTGATGTGTTGCATGCTTCAACCCACAAGTGCAACGGTAGGCCCTGATCATTCAACATCATTTGTGCAGCTCCCATAATAATTTATTTCTTCCTTTCAGCCACCCCATTCTATTGTGGGTTATGTGGTGCTATTAAATCCCATCAAATTTCTTCTTTTGCATATAAGTTCTTGAACTCATTCAACACATATTCTCCACCATTATTGTGCTTGAGAACCTTCACTTTAAATTCATAAAATTTGGAGAAAATATGGTTTTTCTTTTGCATGAAGAAAATCCAACACTTATGTGAGAAATCATCTACAAATATAACATAATACTTGTGCTTGGTTGTGGAGGCTATCTAGAAAGTTCCACATGGATCTGAGTGAACTCTTTCAAGGACTGCTTGCACTTTACTGTCCTTATCATGAAATGTGGCTATGGTGTACTTCCCTAATGTACACCCTTTGCATGTATCTCACTACTCTAGTGCACCCTTGGGAAGTCTTATAGAAATATATTGCATGATATACAAAGCTCCATGGTGCAAATGGCCAAGTCACCTATGCCATAATTCACCGATGTATCAGCTTTTCACTTTCTATGCTTTTGTGCTTAATGCAGCACAGTCTTCTACATCTAATTTGTATAATTTCTTCACCTAAACCCAGATTTGCTTCACTTGTCCTGTGGTGATGTGACAAAGGAAATCCTTTCCTTTGCTAAATATCACATCTTAGCCATGTTATTCCAACATAGCAACAGAAATTAAATTCTTCTTCAGACCCGAAACATACATTTTTAGAAAATTATATATTATAGATCAATGGAAAACATAAAAATATGCAGAAATACAAACACAGAAAACATATAAAAAAAGAGATACATAGATATATGTGGTTCACCCAACTTGGGCTACGTCCACAGAGAAATAACCAATCCTTATTTTATATTATCCAGCAAAATGAAGAGACACAACCTACAAAAAATCCAATGTAATATCCTCTACTCTCTCACATAGTCCCCCTTTCTCTTTCTCGCTCAGAATACACACACCACACACAGTTGCAATAATATTTCCTTATATGAACCAAGGGTTGCCTTCTAGGGGAAAATACCCTAAATTAAACATAACTTCTACCGCCATATCATCTACCTAATTAACGACCCTAATTGACTACGAAATTACAATATTTTACAACACAATTTTACATCTATTTTTATTTTCGGGGGTGCTACCCTCAAACCCCCACCAAGGGATCGATGGCCCCTAGACCCCCCAGTCGGGAGGGATTGGGCCCCCTAAACCCCCTCGAAAGGAAACAAGTCCCCCCCGCACACCCCCGCGTTGAGGGGTGTACAGTTTTCCTAGGGTATACATCTGACTGAAACAAAGACCTCTAAATCAGGATGATAATCAGGCTCCACGCCCAACATACATGACATTTTTTATGTGAGAGGAGAACCATAATCCCTCTAAAATGTAACTGTATTGATATCGGTCTCATTATACCTTCCATCATCTCCAATGTTGATGTGCATCTAGAGATCCTTTTCCTCCAAATCACTGAATTTTTTTGTTTTTCTGTTATATAGAATGAGGTTCCACTATCCAGATACCACACACTACCCATCACTGATGTCACCATGCATGCAATGAGGGTGAAATCCAACTCAAATTGTGAATCTAGAGCTTTTTCTGCCACTCCTCCTAAGGGCTTCTTCTCAGCCTTCTTGTGCATACAGTTTGTAGCATAGTGTCCCAACTCATGATAGTGAAAACATTTAATCTTTGACAAGTCCTTATTCTTTTCCTCTTGACCATAATCTCCTTTGCATTGGGATTTCACCCCTTCCCTTTATTTTCATTTCCAACCAAGGCACAATTCTCCTCGTCCTCAACCTTGGATGAGGTCTCATCTCTAGTGTTCTGCCTAAACTCTTCCTATAGCAAATTTGACCATAATATTTCCCAATTTGGTAGTTTCTCCCTCCCATTGACTAAATCCTAGTAGTTTTTCCAGCTCTTGGGAAGGCCTAGAAGTGTTAGGCTTACCATATCATCTTCTACAACTGTAACACTAACACTCCCAATTTCATCACGAAATTTTGTGAACCTTCCGAGGTACCCTGGTATTGTGTCGCCCTTATGCATTTTGATATTTCGAAGCTTAAATTTGAGTACTAGCTTCATGTGGTTGCTATTTTTCTAGAAAAATTATGGAAATGTATGCCACATTGCATATGGAGTTTATTTCTCATGGAGATTAGAGACAATATAGTATCATACTCCCTTCAATATGATCCTCCTCACATTGGCGACATTATTCTTCCAATCTGTTAGATCGCGGGCATCAACTAGTGCTAGTTTTAGGGTATCATTATCAATGAATTCCTTCAGCCCATTGTCTTCCATGACTACTTCCATTCTTTCCTTCTAAGAAATGTAATTTGAGCTACCCTCAAGGGCATACTTGAGCCTTAGATCATAGAACATCATCATGATCTTGTTGCTAGCTTTGAAGAATAGATCTGCAAACTTGTTCCTCCTACAAAGACAACTTCGAATTCTCTTCTTTACTATGATTCTAGCTTTGATACCATGTAGAAATTCCCTATAGATTCAAACTACTAATTTAATTTACTAAAACAATAGACTTGAATCTACTCTATTCATCTACGAAAAGCAATTCCAAAATGAGAAGAAATATCAAAAACATGCGACATGAATCAATTAACATAGATAACACAAGGATATATCTAGGGGAAATCCACTCCTAAAAACCCCTTCCTATCTATATTTCATTAATCAGAAAATAGAGAAGAAATACAATGTGTGTTCAAGCCTGAAAAATCTCTGCACAAGTATAATCTATCTTGCTGCCTCACAAGCCGACTCTGGCCAATACTTAGCCAATTCTTCTGCCTCCCAAGATCCTATTTCCATGTGTTTTTTCTCAAGGAATTATCCCCCTATTAATTAGGGAAATCCCCATCCTGAACTAAGCAATATGTATAGGTCCTTCTCTGATTGCATGCACCACCTATACAACTCGGATAATTATAAAACTGATAGTATATTGTCCTTGAACTCCAATCTCAACTGGTTAACTCGTATTTCATGCATGCATGAGTTGATTATGGATGACTTATCAATTAAATGGTTGATCATTGAGTACACACCCCACTACTAGACCTCCCACTAGTTCCTCCAACTTTTGGAACTAGTTTAACTGAATTTAACTCGGCTTGGCTGAATTAAATTATTACAATTCAAATTAAACTCAACCTAGGCTCCTAAATTTTAGGAACCACTCTACATTACTCAAGCTAGGCCCTCAACTTGAATTAATTGAGCCAACTAAGTCAAACTAACTTAGTTAACACATTCTCGTTGTCTTGTGATGTGGAATTACAATTTTCTCCTAATTTAATTCAAGGGAAAATTAAATCATGATTTTCTTCTTGCCATTTTCAACACACCAAATGAAACGTATAGTGCACAGAGCTAGTAATACAAAGAACATAACACATACCCAACATTCTCCCACTTGTCATTTTCTTTGTACACAAAGGGTTGCAAGAGTACATGATCAACAATCTAGAGAAATAATTCTCATTTTTCTCTACACCAAGAGAACTTAGTGCTCACATATTTTGTTAATGAATTTGCAACATTCTTCAAAGTGTCTACTTTTTCTAGCAACATTGTCTTGTCTTCAATCGTATCTCTCACGAAGTGATCTACTAAACATCAATATGCTTTATCTTCGAATGATAAGCTAGGTTCTTTTCTAGGAAGATTGTGCATTGACAACCAATATCTATCCTTATAGCTTGCTATACCAACCCAATACTTGAACATAATCTTTGTAACAACATTGTTTCCTTACTCGCATGAGTGCCTACCATGTATTTAGCTTATGTAGTTGAAAGCACCATTATATATTGTCATTTTCTCATTGAATTGATTTCTCCCAAAAATAGGTTAAACACATACTCACTTGTAGAATATATTTTGTGATCCATGTCTCCAACTCAATTTGAATTAGCAAAGCCATGTATGTCCAACCCTAGTCTTCCTTGGTAGCACATGTTAGGTAAAACTTGACTTGATGAAAGAGTCAAAGTTACTCAATCTATAGTGGTGGTTTTGGACACATGATTTTGGTTTCCGATGGTTTTGTGCTCGTGGAATGCATGTAATGCCAGGGAGGTGAGCGTTGAAGGCTCAATTGGTCGGATTTGTCAGTTTTTGGCCAAGGGTACTAATAAAATTTTGTTAGATGGTTTTTCCCTGGATTGAGGTTTTCTAGGATAAAACATTGTGTTTAAATTTTGTGAATTCTTTCTTGTTTTGTAATGTTTCTCTCAGTAAAATTAATTTTATCTCCAATAATTTTAACATGGTATCAGAACCTGATTGCCCTGGACTCTTTAACAAAAGTGGTTTGATAATGGCTTTGAGCTTGAGATTGTGGATATATCAAGATCACTAGGATATATGGATTGGATACTTGTATCTAATGGATATCTCATGTGTGAGGTTGGATCTATTGGCAGGCTGTAATTCCATGGAAAATATGATGGTGAATAAAATTGAATGGTTCATGTTTATGAACCATGGTGCATGGATAAGAAGAATGTTGTTGTAGAGGTGATTATGCAAAGGTTCATATGAGAACAAGCATGGAAATTGGATCTAGAGAGGAGAGCACCAGGCAAGAGTATGGCCATAACAACAATGAAAAAATATTGTTATTTTATAATGAAGTTAAAAAATTACTACATGTAAATGGGCTTATTGTTTTAAGACCTAGTGAGCATGCATACCCTTGGGAATTACTAGTAAATCGTAGAGTTAGGCCTAGGTGATAAGATGCATGTCGAGTTATACCCTAGATATAAACTTTAAAGAGGGTAAGGCTTGAAGGTGAGAAGGTTAATTCACTTGGCTAGTTTGGCTAGATTTGGTCAAGGGAAAACCCAAGTCGATTTTTAAGGGGGGCTTGTTTGATAAAGCTTGACTTGGTGAAAGATTCAAAGTTACTAAGTATATAGTGGTGGCTTTGGGCACATGGTTTTTTTTCTTGTGGTTGTGTGTCCATGGAATGCATGTAATGAATCCTTTAAAAAGCTTTGGAAAAATTCATTATAAGGTGCCAAGGAGGTGAGCGATGAAGACTAGCTTGGCTAGCTTGGCCGAGTTTTGTCCAAGGACATTAATAGAATTATGTGAGGTAGGTTTTCCCTAGATTTTGGCTTTCCAAGATAAAGGATTTTGTTCATGTTTTGTGATTTTTTGTTGGTTATTTTAATGTTTTCCTTAGTAAATTTAATTTTCTCTTTGGTAATTTTAACAACACAATCCATATCTAGTAGTGCCACAAAAAATAACTGAAAACTCCTTTCATTTTTGTCCAATGCTACCTCCCCGATTTTTACATATACTTGCTCAATACTACCACTACATGTGCAATGTTTGGTCTAGTATAAACCATTGCATACATCAATATTCCAATTGCATTGCCATTTGGAACACGAGACATGTCTTATTCCTCTTCCTGTGTCTTGGGACATTGATATGAAAATAAATTTACACCTACAGGAATAAGCACCTGTTGATGCGAAAATATGTCCGGCCAACAGTAGGGGATCTCCCCGGTAGAAAGTCCCAATTAGACCTTGAACCGTTTGGAGTAGGGATCCCATCTGGGGTGTGGGTCCGGCTACTGCTTAAGACGCCTTCCCTTCGGTCTCAAAAGAACCTGATTGAACCTGCGGACACACACTTATTCACATGATACAGAATACATGATTGATGCATTAAACACGAATAAAACACTATGCATAGCGAGGCAATAAATAAAGCATGTACGCCTAAGGAGGTGTCGTTAGCAACACATCTTTGGGGTACTGCTTGTAAGGTAGTCTGACCACAAAAGAAATAGTTCTTTATGGCGAGATGTCCCTTTACTTTCTGAAAGATAAACGAAATGTTAACAAAATAGTTCATTAACATTCATTAATAGAGAAAATGATAAACTGAACATCGTCAACACAAACACAGATAGCCATGATGCATAATGATGCTATAAAGAGGGCAGATTCATTAATCAAAAGATGTTTTGAAACTGTATAAGAAAATACACATGGTGTTCGCACAGCAAAACACATCATCCAACAAAGGGGTTTTAACAAGTATCTGTATTCATATGCATAGGAGTATAATCTTTCAATACAATGCTATGTAGCTCTTGAGTCTCCAAAAGAAAAAGCCATTTACATTTTCCCCGGAGGGGGTTTTATAGATCAAAATTGCCCTTTGGGCTCCCTGACTCTTCGCCTGCCTGCCGGTTGAGTTGCCCTGCGACCTGGGAGAAAAATTCGACCTGCGACCTGTTTGGCAGTGCGACCTGTGACCTAGGGAGAGGTGCAACCTGCGACCTATTGAACAGTGCGACCTGCAACCTAGTGATACTGAGTCATGGAGGTGGGTGTGCAATAGAGAGATCAGGAGCATCAATTTACTTTCCTTTGAGGAAGTCTTGCCAGGTCTGGTATTCTGCTGCTATGGGAGAGTCCAGAGGGACCTCCTCTTTCAACCGATGCATACACTCCAGAGCATTCGGGATTATAGTTTCTTTCTTTTGGAAGATCTAGTTTGAAAGGGAGGCGAGCTTGGTGTAAATCCGTACTGGCACGACAAGCAACTGACCCAGATTTTCTTGTGATGCTGCGATCTCCGGGGTGGCAGCAGCTTGCTTGATAGGCTGCAGGAATGACTGGATTTCTTGATCTACTTGTTCCTAGGTCTTATTTTCGTCCAATGCCCCTAGCGAAGGAATGTGGTGAAGAGTGTGCATTGAGTCTATGTCGCTGATCAGGTGGTCATATGAAGACATTACTTTGTCCAAATATTTGGATAGCTTGTCCTTGGATTGCATCTTCATCCGGATTTGGAATTTGGCATCTTGTGTATGAATCCAATCCTTCTTAGGAAAATGCTCGGGAACTTGAGGGTATTGCACTGTCCAGTTCATCATTTTATCTAAAGCAACCGAGGCTTCCTTGAGCTTCTCATGCTTCTGCTTAGTTTCTGCTCGTGCTCTTACCAATGGGGCAACTGTTTGCTTTATGGTGAGAATTTCTCCATACACCTGCCTCATGGTCGTCTCTAATACATCGCATTCTTTCATAACGGCGAGTGGAACTTCATTGAATGGGGGAGCCTTGTTTTGGAGTTGTTGCATCTCTTTTTCCAACACTGACCTCTCTTGTTCTGCCTTCTTCTCCTGCTGCTCCGCTGCTCTTCGTCTGTTTTGTAGATAAATGATTTCTCTACTCATTCTGGTGACATTCTCTTCCGTGGCTGCGGCGAAAGCAGTGCCTGTCGATGCTATCATCACGGGGTTAGTCCTAGTATCAAGGACTATGTCTTTTTCAGTTGCGACCGTGGATGCAACGGAAGGAGTTTGTGCCATGGACCTTCTCTTCTCTTCTCTTGCCGAATTTTGAAAGAGAATTGGTCGAATGTGAGCTTGGTTAGGTCGAAGACCTCCTCTTCCTGCCCCTGGGGGGAATCAACATCAGAGAGAATGTTTCCTGTACCGCCCAGAGGAACCTCTAGGGGAGATATGTCCATATATTCTATTAATTCATCCTCTTCATCTTTCTTCTTCTTTTCCTCCTCTTCTCTCTTCTTCCTTTCTTCTTCTTCCCTTTGTTGGCGCTCGGTTTCTGCCTTGTCATGCTCTTTCCTCCTCCTGCGTTCTGTTTCTGCCGCTGCTTCTATTTCGACTTTCCTCTTTCGTTCGGTTGCGGCAGCTTGGTCTGCTTTCTTTTGGCGTTCAGCTCCAGCTTTGTCAAGTTCTTCCTTGAGTGCTCGTTCTGCTGCAGCCTGCGCTTCCTTTTCCTGCTTTTCTTTTCTGGCCTCCTCGGCCTGCTTCTTCTTCTGATCTGCCTTTGAATTCTTCTTGCGTTTCTCCTCGTCCTCCTTTATCTTCTTTTCTTTCTCCTGCTGGGCTTTGGTCTCTGCTTCTCTCTGTTGGGAAGAGGTGTCAGGCCCTGTGCTGGTCCGGGGCTTTTTGACTAGAGAGGAAGAAGTGCCTCCTAACTTAGGGCTCCTGTCCTCTAATCTTTGGTCATCCTGACCCTCCTAGCCAGAGTTAGCCCCCGGAGCTAGTTGTCTATCGGCATTGTATCAGTTCCTTCTCTCATCTTCTACCGGGTGTTCTACATGTTGGTAATTCCATTTGAATTTGGCCTTCTTGCAGTGTTCGGGAACTATCCTTACTGGGTCGTATGTTCGGTACTCCAAAGTCCTTAGGTGAAAACTTTTAATCTCTTCTCCTTCAGCCCCTACCTCTTTGAAGTCTTTAACCATATAGGCACCGACAGTAAGGGGTAGAGCGGGCCAAGGCTTCTTCTTCCCTTTGGACAGGACACTAGAGAAACCTGAGGTCATTTGGAAGCATATCTCTTGCATGAGCACCTTGTCTGTAACAAAGCGAGGCAAAGCATGTGGTGGCTTGAACGTGCCGAAGACTCGAATGATAGTATATTCAGCGAACGGAAACCAATGCGCCACTTGGCTTAGCGTCTCCCTAGCTCGCCAAGACATGCAAGGGGCATTATGGCCAAATAATTTCCGGAAAAGAGCGGGGATGAATATCTGAGAAATTGGCTCTATATCCTGTTTGTACCTGGATTCCTAGAACACCTTGGTTTGCAGATGAATTGCACGAGTTTGTGTGGAATCTCAGTTATGTGCCCATCCCTCAAAATGCAACCGCGCACAGATGGCATCCAACAGATATGAGGCCATATAGAACTCGGAAGGCATTCCTTCCTCTGGGGCCAATGCCGAAGACAAGTTTGTCTGTATTGAGGTCATCAATATATTTGCCCAGTTGAAACGAGTGCCATGCACCATTACATGTTCCATGATAGTAGCCCATGTGTCGTTGAAGGTAGTGGCATCTGGGCGCCCGTACAATCTGCAGAGCATGGCAGCTACTAATTTATATACTTTTCTCATGCCTGCCACCGGATATTCTTGGTCCTTCTTGACTTTGAATTTGTCGAGTTCCGCCCACCATTGCCTGATAGTATCAACTATAGGGACTGCATTGGCAAGAGCCCATCCTGGGGTAAAGTTTTCTTTTGGTTGAGGCAACGAGTAATAGACATGGGCGTCCGAACCTACGAGCGTCGAGAAAGCCTTGCCTTCGTTGTCTTAGATCACGAACCTTTTGGGATCTATTTTCTGTATGATCCAGTCTATCATTTCGGGACACGGGAATATGGCCGAATGTGCCCCTGCGAGATGCAGTTTAGACCTTTTAACTTTTATGTATATTTCCTGGTCTGGGAGATCTTCTGGAAATTCCACTTCCAGTATGGCGAACTCATGATATACTTGGTACCATCGCATGTTGTCCCCTTTTGCAAAGGTGCAAAGGGTATCTCTGTATATCGGCGGTGGGGAAATTTGCATGTATGTGTCTATATCTTCTTCCACCACTTGCTTGTCCTTCTTCTGGGACACTGGGGGTGCCATGTCGCTAGAATCAGAGAGGACCAGTATACACTCAGCGTCTGCTTCAAGTTCACCTGTCATATTCATGAAAGAATCCCAAGATAAGAATGACATGATGATATAAAGCCAATTACAGTTTATCAATGAATTTTAGCTGAGACACATGCAAAATTGGATCACTGGTTTACTGGGTCACAGGGTCGCAGATTGCAAGAAGAGACCCAGATGCGACCTTGCGACCTTGCGACTGGGTCGCAGGGTCGTGGGGTCGCAAATTACGCAAACAGAGGAAAATGCAACCTTGCGACCTCGCGATCAGGTCGCTAGGTCGCGGGGTCGCAACTCTCGGAAAAATTGGAAAATGCAACTTTGCGACCTTACGACTAGGTCGCTGGGTCGCTGGGTCGCAAATTCCAAAAACCTAAGAGAATAAGACCTTGCGACCTCGTGACTAGGTCGCTGGGTCACAGGTCGCGCTAGAGCTTGCCGGGGGGTTTTGGGCGCGCGCGGCGTGAAGGTTTTCTCCCTCTAACTGGAAAAATATAGGGCTAAAAGGGTCCAGGCAGAGTTGAGGGATGGCTTTGGGAGCAGGGGACAAGGCCATGAGAAGCTGAACAAGAAATGTGGTGATCTTGGGTAGTTGTGGTGAAAGCAGGATTACAAACAACCCTAAACCGGAAAAGAACATAATAGCTCATGCAGAGGACAATTTAAAGGTCCATGAAGACATGGGTTTTGGCAAGAAAAACCCATAAAGGAAAAAGCAGGAGGGAAACGGCAACTTACCTGGGAAAATCGCGCCAGTCGACCTGTCAGAGCCGTTTCTTTCTATTCGCCGAATGTGAGAAATGCGACCTAGCGACCTCCTTTATATAAAAGGGTCGCACGTGCGGGCATTTAATGAGGGGTCGTTGGGTCGCAAATCGAGTTATTTCAGGGATGTGCGACCTCGCGACCTTGCGACCTTGGGGTCGCGGGGTCGCAAGGTCGTGGGGTCGCGTTTTTTCCGAAAATTGAGTTTTGCGACTTTGCAACCTGGGGGTCGCTGGGTCGCAAGGTCGCGGTTTTTCCAAAAATTAAGTTGTACAACCTTGTGACCTAGCCTTCTGGATTCCTCACTTAGTTTTTCTTTAGGCTCAAAGGGGCTCCAAAAAATTTTAGAATGGGGTTTTTTGGAGGGTGTTGTAGAGGCTACAACAAATGGCGATTCACTAGCAGAATTCAAATTATCTGTCGATGGCCAGCCTTGGAGGGGGGAGGGAGGGGTCTTTGCTAGCTGTTCCTTTACCTTAAGGTCACACTGCCTAGCTTAAATCACCTTTCGGGATAGCTTGGCCTTCTGGCTCGTTCGGGTGCTGCTTAACCATATTCCTTCAGGTTTCCAGATCAAAAGGTTTGGAGGACTGCAAACGGCTACAAAATCCGGTACGATTATTTTGTCCTCATTGTGTTGCTCCGCTGCCAGCGAACCTCTCGGTCCCGGCGGAGTCACTGCCTAGGAATAATGAACGTTGCTCCGCTGCTAGCGAGCCTGGTCAGTACCCCGGCGAAGTCGTCACATCACCTCTCTGCACAGGAAGTCTTTCTCAATCCTTTACCCTTTCTTAGTGTGTTATTGCACTTATTTTGAATGTGCCTGAGGCACTTATTAAGATGTGCTCGTGGCACTTATTTGAGATGGGAAATTTTTCCAGGGCGGATGAGGGATCCCGACTTATTTTACTTGCAGAGAGGTTGCTCCTAGTCTAGTATGAGGACTTTGGTTTTTCCCTGATGCCCTGACACAGCATGGAGTACCTCTTTTCCCTTCCGATCTAGTGACCGCCGTATCGCACTTTCTTTTGCAGACACCTTCTCAAACTTGCTAGGTGGGCTCCCCCGCTTGATGGCTTAAGCTAGGTCGTGTGGTGCCTTTGGGTGTTGATAACAAGCAAGTTCTTACCACCTCTGTGTCACTCAGGAAGAGGCTTCCCATCAACATAGAACCTGCAGCAGCGTGCCAGATGCGTAGCTCCTACAAGCCCTTCCGTTTCTTATATATATATTAACTAATGAATGAAAACGGAACTATGGTACAAGGATAAGACAACCCTCGGAGGGCTGCTAGGTGAAGTAAGGTTTGAGGTCATGCCCGTTTACCGGGAGGACCTCGACTCGTCCCTCAAGGGTTTGCAATCTAAATGTGTGGGATCCTAACTTCTCCTTAATTTGGAAAGGGCATGTCCATAGTGCTTGGAACTTGGAATGCTTCCCCTTTTCCTCATGAGCCTTGTCCCACTTTAGGACCAGGTCTCCTACCTCAAAATTTTTATTCCCTGCGGATTTTCTATCAAACCATCTCTTGATTCGGCTCTGGTGGATGGCGAACTTTTCCCGGGTTTTTTTCCTTTCTTCCTCCAACTTCAGCAAGGTGTCAATTCGAGTTTGCAAGGTAGGGCATGGGGTACCATGACATTCTTGGGATAGCTGAAGGGCAGGGAGAGATAGATGGGGAGGAAGAAGAGCTTCTTTTCCATACATGAGAAAATATGGAGAGGTGCCTAGGGAGGACTTGGGAGTGATACGGTCAACCCAAAGTGCATTGTGAAGGGCATTGTGCCAGTTGCGCTGGTGGGATAGCAGGGTCTTCTTAATGATACGGATAAGATTCTTATTAGTTGACTCAGCTAATCCATTTCCCTGGGGATAGTAATTTTCATAATGTTTCAGAACAATACCGTTTTCCAGCGCAAAATCATATAATTTAAAAGATGAAAAGTAAGTTACATTATCGAAAACCAAGGAAGTTGGAACGCCAAACCTGGTGATGATGGAATGCGTGAGGAATTCTATTACCTCCTGATCATTGATTTGGCGTAAAGGTGTTGCTTCGACCCACCTGGTGAAATAATCAGTAGTTGTAAGGATATACCGGTGTTGCTTGGAAGAGTGAGGTGTGATTTCACCAATTACATCCAAACCCCACTATTGGAAAGGCTCCTCCACTGCTACTGAGAGTAAGGGGGCGGCTGGCCGTGCTTCTATGTTTGCGAACTTCTGGCACTGGATGTATTTCCGGACATATGCATGCGCATCTCTGAAAAGAGTAGGCCAATAGTATCCTGCGTGCATTATCTTATGGGCGGTAGTATCTCCGGCAAAATGACCTCCAGCTGGTCCGTCATGCAGCTCGGTCAAGATTTTCTGCGCTTCGTCATGTTCCAAGCAGCGTAACAGGACCCCATCGTAATGTTTCTTGAACAACTTCCCCCGGATCAGTTGGTGAGATGCAGCTTTGAGTCTTATCGCGCGTTTCTGCCGGGTAGTTAGAGCAGGGTCCAGGGTGCCTTGGGCTAAATATCCTGAAATGTCGGAATACCAAGAAGGGCTACTTTGCTGAGGCACATGGTCGCTCTGGTACATGTCGATTTCTTGTTCCCAACATTCTTCTTCAATTCCATGGGAACTTGTAGCTTCCGCGGCCATTTGGCATAAGCCCTGTCCTTTAATGGTGTGTGCCGGTTTAAACTCTAAATCGTATTCTTGCAAGCATGCCACCCAGTTGCCTCGCCTCTCGCCTAGCTCCTGCTGCACAAATAGTGAGCGGACAGCTGGGTGTGGAACAAAAACCGTGACATGATTTTTCAAGATGTAGGGCCTAAAATGCTTGACCACTTTGTAGACCGCATAGGCTTGCTTTTCGATTTCTGGGTAGTCCAACTCAACTCCTTGTAAACCGATGCTCATGAAAGAAATAGGCCGTTCATCGTTGTTGCCATATTTCTGCGTAAGGATAGCTACAAGTGAGGAATCTGAAGCAAAAGTATATAGGATAAAACCTTTGCCAAAATCTGGACTTTGGAGGGAAGGAGCTTCAGCTATAGCCTGTTTGATTTTGTCGAAGGCCTCCCTTTCCGGCAGATTCCATTGGAACATCGCATTCTTTTTTATCATTCCCTGTAGCGGCCTGACTATCTGGGTGAAATCCGAGATGAATTTACAGACAAAATTGATTTTCCCCAGGAAGGATTGCATTGCTTTCTTGCCGCTCGGGGGAGGAATCTGAGCAATGGCTTTGGCCCGTTCTGGATCAACTACAATGCCTTTCTTGGTTATAATGTGGCCTAGAAAGTTCCCTTCTGCCACAGCGAAAACACTCTTTTTAGGGTTGAGCGAAATCTCGTACCTTCTGCACCTCTCGAAGATTTGCTTGAGGTGGCGTAAATGATCGCCCCTACGTTTTGAAAACATAGTGACATCGTCCAAATAGACCACCATGCTTTGCCCTATCAAACCACGGAAAGCTATATCCATGGCTCGTTGGAAATTTGCCCCCACACTAATCAATCCAAAGGGCATGCACCTGAAAGCAAAGGTTCCCCATTTGGTCCGGAAGGTGGTTTTCAATCTGTTCATTTCAGCTACCAGCACCTGGTTATATCTAGAGAAGCCATCCAATAAGGAGAACATTTCAGATCCAGACACAGCTTGCAATATCTTTTCCATGGGTGGCACCGGGTAGTTGTCTTTTTTTGAGGCCCGATTCAGATTACAGAAATCTATGCACAAGCGGATCTCGCCAGACTTCTTTCGTACCGATACCAAATTTGACACCCACGTGGAATGACGAAATTTGAAAATAATGTGTGCATCCAAGAGCTTCTTAAGTTCTTTCAGAATCATTGGCTCCAAAACCAGATGCACTTTTCTGAGTTTCTGTTGGAAGGGCTTAACGCCTTCCTTCACGGGTATCACGTGCTGAATGATCCGAGTATCATACGTATGTAAATCGTCATACGTCCAAGCAAATACGTCTCGATACTTCCGGAATAATTGGGTGAAGGCCCGTGTCTCCTCATCACTACAGTCTTTGCTGAGGTTAACGAACTTTGGGTTCTCATCTGATCCCAAGTTCACTTGCCGATGTGCCAATATGGAACTTTGCACTTTGGTGTTTGGGGGGCCGCAGAATCGGCTTTGCAGATCAAAGAGCTTTTCTAATGACACCACTCCCTTGGGCATGGGGTTCTCTTTGCGTTCATCATGCTCTTTCTGCAAAGCATGATCATGGTCCGCCTCATCTATCGCCGCGTCCTTGAATACTTCAGCATTGAGCATAAAGTACAAGATCTGTTGATCATCGTTAAAAACGCGTAGATTAGTAATGTTATCTGGCACAGAGGGTCTATATATAACTTCAATAGAAAAATCGTCCCTCAAAGGGGTAAATCTAGCAGCAGCATTAGCCAGAGTGTCAGCTGCTGCATTGTGCATTCTAAGAACAGATTTAATTCCAAATGCATCAAAAGTAGAAATCAATCGCCATACCTCTTGTTGATACGTCTTTAAATGTGGAGACAAACAGTGAATAGTGTTGCGTACCTGCTGAGTGATAATCTCGGAGTCTCTAATGACTTGTAGGCATTTTACCTTCAAATCCAGCACCTTCTTAAGTCCGAGGATTAAAGCCTCGTATTCAGCAGTGTTGTTGGTGCATTGGAACTCTAGCTGACATGAGATTAAGAATTTGTTCTTTTGAGGGTCAAGCAAGATGCAGCCCGAACCAGCTCCGTCATGGGTCTTGGAACCATCATAGTACAAGGTCCATGTGTCATTTTCCGGCTCCTTCGGGGTAGTAGGCTGCGGAGGGATTTCAGCTTGATGTGGGATAGGGGTGGCTTGCTCCTCCGTGACAAGTGCTAGTTCAGATTGGACCTCGGGGCCTACTGAAGACTGAGGGGGTTGGTAACATCCGAATATGGCTTCCAGAAAACACATGCCAAGCTCCTCCTGGGCAAAGCTGATCGGTTCATTAGCGGCATCCAAATCAGTCACGGTGTATTTCATATATGGTTCACTTTAGACCCTAATTTGGTTATTCCGCCCCTTGTAAGGAAGCCACAAGTGGGACTAGTCGGTGGCGAAATAGCCTTGCAACTTGCTGGACCAGTCTTTGCTAAGCAACAAACTGTATGCTTCAGGGATGTGAACAACCACAATATCAATGCATTGATGGACCCTAGAGTATGACGACAGGTGGATGATGACATTATTCAACTCTCCTACAGCTGGCACCTGCGATCTATCGAGTTGTATGATCTTTGCGTCAGTTTTCTAGGTGCGAATGTTCAGCTTCTTACAGACAAATATAGGCATGACGTTTGTAGAGGCACTGGAGTCGACTAGACAGTTGTGAACGTTGAAGTTAAAAATCTCGAAGGACAAAAGGAAAGGAGGGGTGGATCCTCTTGAGTTCATATTGATGGCGTTTACTATAGACTGGACATCTAGACCGGCTTGCGTAGACGTGTTGCTCACATTCTTCGTAGCTGAAGTATTGGCAAAAGCTTTTAGAATGAGTTCTCTTTGGTTCGTAATGCGGGCAAGCTCGTAGAGAGAGATATTTGCTCTTGTTTTTTTCATATCCTCAACAATGTTATAGCTAGAATCCGGTTGAGGGCTAGGCTCAGTAGTGGTTTTTGGGGATTCTGCCGGGAGCTTGCCCTTTTGACTTGCTCGGGTAATTTTATTTGCGGGCTTCTCCGGAGCAGATTGTTTTCCGTTCCCTGGGGGCAGAATTTTTCTTAGGAAAGCCCTTTTCTTGTCTTCATAAGATTTCTCAGGAACAGGTCCTTTGCTCCTTAGACTATAATTCCATACGGGCTGGTCTTTGGGATTGTCTGCCATGTTGATAGCAATGGAGGTAAGGCTGTCCCCCCCTCGGATTATGTCAAAATCTAGGACAGAGGACCCTGGTTCTTCATTCGGGGGTGAATCTTCATCGTTATCAGAAACATCATCCTCCGTCACATCCCCCCGGGGTTTGGTCATCTAAAAGCTGATTAACTACTGCTGTCATGCTACCAATCCATTGAGGGCACGTTTTTCAGAATGGGCAGCTTTGTGGAAAGAACAGAAGTTATCTTTCCCTATTTCTTCCACATTGAGAGCAGTATTCGGGTTAGACGGAGGTCTGTTGGTGTTGGGATTTCTCTTTCTGAAAAAGGGTTTGGGTGGTTTAGTGCTAGTCGTGGATTCTATGCCCTTTCTCCTTAGGTCAGAGACTTCATTCGTTAAGAGCTTGAGGGTTTTTGCCATGCTTTCGAAATCAAACGCATCTTTATCCCTATCCGTGGTCTTAGGAGTGGAGGACTGACCCTTTTTCGTGATTGGCTTGTGCTCATCTCTCCCTTCATTATCGATGGCTCCTATCGAAAGCATGTCTTTCTCCACAGCGAGAGCAGCCGCATAATTAGCCGTAAGGGTAGCGCGGGCTTCACGTTTGACGAAAACGGCGATGTCCCTAGGGAGAGCCTTAGTATAGTAGTCAATGGTGATTGAGTCATCCAACGCCAGGTTTGGGGGAAATTTCTGCAGTATGGTAGCGAAGCGCTGGTTGAAGTCCTTAACCTTCTCTTTTCTATGACACTTGATGGTGCTCAATTCCGTGAGGAGCATGGAGGGAGTTTTATCTTCTGAAAACTTCTACAGGAACACGTGACGGAATTGGTCCCATGAAGTAATAGAGGCACTGGGGAGGGAGTGGTACCATGTGGCCGCTTTGTTTTCAAGAGTGTGGGGAAATAGTCGACATGCGATGTCATCAAACTGAACTCTCATGATTTGCAAAGACAAATAGAAACTGCTTATATGATCTTCAGCTAAGGTGCCTCTCTCAGGATCGAACTTGGGGAGGTGTTTCTCTGGATGCCTAGGCAGATCGTGGAGCGGGCCCAAAAGATTTAATGGGGACTGAGCCATCTAGGCTAGTGGTTGCACCCTCCTAGCCTGCTGGTGGTGCCTAAACTCAGGCTCAGATTCACCTCCCGAACCTGACACCGATGCTTCTGATTCATGGCGAGAGTGTTGGTCTTGATGTCTCTCACGGTAAGGGAAGTCTCTAAGATATCCCCAGTTGTGGACAGGAGGCCTATTTGGGTTTGGGTGACGGTTTTTGGCATGGTTTCTTTGGCCTCGGCCTCTATCTCCTCTACCTCCGGCCCCACGGCCTCTATTTCCTTCACCTTCATTTCTGCGAGCTCTATTTCTTTCACCTTCATTTCTGCGAGCTCTATTTCCCATAACCCATTTCCTCGGCCTCACCCATCTTTCTTCACCCTCCCCGGTGGGGGCTATGGCTAGTTGTTGTTTTTCTTAAGTGCAATGGTGGGTTGGGAATTCGGGAAAGTTGATGTTTCAAATTCCTCATACTCTTAGATGAGGTCGTTTTTCTCCAAGCGGTAGTCTTTGTCTTCGACATGAGATTCACGAAGTTTGGGTATAGTGCCTGAGCACCATTACGAGTGATGTTCTCAGCAGGGGTCCTAGTGTGGGCTAGGAATTCCATGATTGGGGTAAATCTTAAATCTCTAATGAGATTGCGGGCAGCTGGGCGCAAGGCTCTCAACTGCGCTCTGGTGATTTCGAAATATCGAGCCTCCTCCCCTGGAATATCTTCCAGAGGAGGAAGGATAGGTTCATCATTTATGACCTCCCCGTGGGGAGTTTGTGATGGAAAGTTGGTTGTATGTTGGGAGGCTTCCATTCGGCCCTTCTTCTAGCACCAATTCTATTGATGCGAAAATATGTCCGACCAACAGTAGGGGATCTCCCCGGTAGAAAGTCCCAATTAGACCTTGAACCATTTGGAGTAGGGATCCCGTCCGGGGTGTGGGTCCGGCTACTGCTTAAGACGCCTTCCCTTCGGTCTCAAAAGGACCTGATTGAACCTGCGGACACACACTTATTCACATGATATAGAATACATGATTGATGCATTAAACACGAATAAAACACTATGCATAGCAAGGCAATAAATAAAGCATGTACGCCTAAGGAGGTGTCGTTAGCAACACATCTTTGGGGTACTGCTTGTAAGGTAGTCTGACCACAAAAGAAATAGTTCTTTATGGCGAGATGTCCCCTACTTTCTGAAAGATAAACGAAATGTTAACAAAATAGTTCATTAACATTCATTAATAGAGCAAATGATAAACTAAACATCATCAACAAAAACACAAATAGCCATGATGCATAAATGATGCTATAAAGAGGGCAGCTTCATTAATCAAAAGATGTTTTGAAACTGTATAAGAAAATACACATGGTGTTCGCACAGCAAAACACATCATCCAACAAAGGGGTTTTAACAAGTATCTGGATTCATATGCACAGGAGTATAATCTTTCAATACAATGCTATGTAGCTCTTGAGTCTCCAAAAGAAAAATCCATTTACATTTTCCCCGGAGGGGGTTTTATAGATCAAAATTTCCCTTTGGGCTCCCTAACTCTTCGCCTGCCTGCCGGTTGAGTTGCCCTACGACCTGGGAGAAAAATGTGACCTGCGACCTGTTTGGCAGTGCGACCTGCGACCTATTGAACAGTGCGACCTGCGACCTAGTGATACTGAGTCATGGAGGTGGGCGTGCAATAGAGAGATTAGGAGCATCAATCTGCTTTCCTTTAAGGAAGTCTCGCCAGGTCTGGTATTCTGCTGCTATGGGAGAGACCAGAGGGACCTCCTCTTTCAACCGATGCATACACTCCAGAGCATTCGGGATTAGAGTTTCTTTCTTTTGGGAGATCTGGTTTGAAAGGGAGGTGAGCTTGGCGTAAATCCGTACTGGCGCGATGAGAAACTGACCCATATTTTCTTATGATGCTGCGATCTCCGAGGCGGCAGCAGCTTGCTTGATAGGCTGCAGGAATGACTGGATTTCTTAATCTACTTGTTCCCCGGTCTTATTTTCGTCCAATGCCCCTAGCGAAGGAATGTGGTGAAGAGTGTGCATTGAGTCTATGCCACTGATCAGGTGGTCGTATGAAGACATTACTTTGTCCAAATCTTTGGATAGCTTGTCCTTGGATTGCATCTTCATCCGGATTTGGACTTTGGCATCTTGTGTATGAATCCAATCCTTCTTAGGCAAATGCTCGGAAACTTGAGGGTATTGCACTGTCCAGTTCATCATTTTATCTAAAGCAACCGAGGCTTCCTTGAGCTGATCATGCTTCTTCTTAGTTTCTTCTTGTGCTCTTACCAATGGGGCGACTGTTTTCTTTACGGTGAGCATTTCTCCATACACCTGCCTCATGGTCGTCTCTAATACATCGCATTCTTTCATAACGGCGAGTGGAACTTCATTGACTGGGGGAGCCTTGTTTTCGAGTTGTTGCATCTCTTTTTCCAACACTGACCTCTCCTGTTCTGCCTTCTTCTCCCGCTGCTCCGCTGCTCTTAGTCTGTTTTGTAGAGAAATGATTTCTCTACTCATTCTGGTGGCATTCTCTTCCGTGGCCGCGGCGAAAGCAGTGCCTGCCGATGCTATCATCACAAGGTTAGTCCTAGTATCAAGGACTATGTATTTTTCAGTTGCGACCGTGGATGCAACAGAAGGACTTTGTGCCATGGACCTTCCCTTCTCTTGCCAAATTTTGAAAGAGAATTGGTCGAATGTGAGCTTGGTTAGGTCGAAGACCTCCTCTTCCTACCTCTGGGGGGAATCAACATCGGAGAGAATGTTTCCTGTACCTCCCAGAGGAACCTCTAGGGGAGATATGTCCATATCTTCTATTAATTCATCCTCTTCATCTTTCTTCTTATTTTCCTCCTCTTCTCTCTTCTTCCTTTCTTCTTCTTCCCTTTGTTGGCGCTCAGTTTCTGCCTTGTCATGCTCTTCCCTCCTCCTGCGTTCTGTTTCTTTCGCTGCTTCTATTTTGGCTTTCCTCTTTCGTTCGGCTGCGGTAGCTTGGTCTTCTTTCTTTTGGCGTTCAGCTCCAACTTTGTCAAATTCTTCCTTGAGTGTCCGTTCTGCTGCAACCTGCGCTTCCTTTTCCTGCTTTTCCTTTCTGGCCTCCTCGGCCTGCTTCTTCTTCTAATCTGCCTTTGAATTCTTCTTTCATTTCTCCTCATCCTCCTTTGTCTTCTTTTCTTTCTCCTGCTGGGCTTTGGTCTCTGCTTCTCTCTATTGGGAAGAGGTGTCAGGCCCTATGCTGGTTCGGGGCTTTTTGGCTAGAGAGGAAGAAGCGCCTCCTAACTTACGGCTCCTGTCCTCTAAGCTTTGGTCATCCTGATCCTCCTGGCCAGAGTCAGCCCCCGGAGCTAGTTGTCTGTCGGCATTGTACCAGTTCCTTCTCTCATCTTCTTCCGGGCGTTCTCCATGTTGGTAGTTCTATTTGAATTTGGCCTTCTTGCAGTGTTCGGGAACTATCCTTACTAGGCCGTATGTTCGGTACTCCAAAGTCCTTAGGTGATAACTTTTAATCTCTTCTCCTTCAGCCCCTACCTCTTTGAAGTCTTTAACTGTATAGGCACCGATAGTAAGGGGTAGAGCGGGCCAAGGCTTATTCTTCCCTTTGGACAGGACACTGGAGAAACCCGAGGTCATTTGGAAGCATATCTCTTGCATGAGCACCTTGTCTGTAACAAAGCGAGGCAAAGCATGTGGTGTCTTGAACGTGCCGAAGACTCGGATGATAGTATATTCAGCGAACGAAAACCAATGCGCCACTTGGCTTAGCGTCTCCCTAGCTCGCCAAGACATGCAAGGGGCGTCCTGGCCAAATAATTTCCGGAAAAGAGCGGGGATGAATATCTGAGAAATTGGCTCTATATCCTGTTTGTACCTGGATTCCCAGAACACCTTGGTTTGCAGATGAATTGCATGAGTTTGTGTGGAATCCCAGTTATGTGCCCATCCCTCAAAATGCAACCGCACACACACGGCATCCAATAGATAAGAGGCCATATAGAACTCGGAAGGCATTCCTTCCTCTAGGGCCAATGCCGAAGACAAGTTTGTCTGTATTGAGGTCATCAATATATTTGCCCAGTTGAAACGAGTGCCATGCACCGTTACATGTTCCATGATAGTAGCCCATGTGTCGTTGAAGGTAGTGGCATCCGGGCACCCATACAATCTGCAGAGCATGGCGGCTACGAATTTATATACTTTTCTCAGGCCAGCCACCGGATATTCTTGGTCCTTCTTGACTTTGAATTTGTCGAGTTCCGCCCACCATTGCCTGATAGTATCAACTACAGGGACTGCATTGGCAAGAGCCCATCCTGGGGTAAATTTTTCTTTCGGTTGAGGAAACGAGTAATAGACATGGGCGTCCGAGACTACGAGCGTCGAGAAAGCCTTGCCTTCGCTGTCTCGGATCACGAATCTTTTGGGATCTATTTTTTGTATGATCCAGTCTATCATTTTGGGACACGGGAATATGGCCGGATGCGCCCCTACGAGATGCAGTTTGGACCTTTTAACTTTTATGTATATTTCCCGGTCCAGGAGATCTTCTGGAAATTCCACTTCCGGTATGGCGAACTCATGATATACTTGGTACCATCGCATTTTGTCCCCTTTTGCAAAGGTGCAAAGGGTATCTCTGTATATCGGCGGTGGGGACATTTGCATGTCTGTGTCTATATCTTCTTCCACCACTTGCTTGTCCTTCTTCCGGGACACTGGGGGTGCCATGTCGCTAGAATCAGAGAGGACCGGTATACACTCCGCGTCTGCATCAAGTTCACCTGTCATATTCATGAAAAAATCCCAAGATAAGAACGACATGATGATATAAAGCCAATTACAGTTTATCAATGAATTTTAGCTGAGACACATGCAAAATTGGATCACTGGTTTACTGGGTCACAGGGTCACAGATTGCAAGAAGAGACCCAGATGCGACCTTGCGACTGGGTCACAGGGTCGCGGGGTCGCAAATTACGCAAACAGAGGAAAATGCAACCTTGCGACCTTGCGATCAGGTCGCTGGGTCACGGGGTCGCAACTATCGGAAAAATTGGAAAATGCGACCTTGCGACCTTGCGACTAGGTCGCTGGGTCGCTGGGTCGCAAATTCCAAAAACCTAAGAGAATGTGACCTTGCGACCTCGCGACTAGGTCGCTGGGTCACAGGTCGTGCTAGAGCTTGCCGGGGGGTTTTGGGCGCGCGCGGTGTGAAGGTTTTCTCCCTCTAACTGGAAAAATATAGGGCTAAAAGGGTCCAGGCAGAGTTGAGGGATGGCTTTGGGAGCAGGGGACAAGGCCATGAGAATCTGAACAAGAAATGTGGTGAGCTTGGGCAGTTGTGGTGAAAGTAGGATTACAAACAACCCTAAACCGGAAAAGAACATAATAGCTCATGCAGAGGACAATTTAAAGGTCCATGAAGACATGGGTTTTGGCAAGAAAAACCCATAAAGGAAAAAGAAGGAGGGAAACGGCAACTTACCCGGGAAAATCGCGCCAGTCGACCTGTCAGAGCTGTTTCTTTCTATTCGTCGAATGTGAGAAATGCGACCTAGCGACCTCCTTAATATAAAAGGGTCGCACGTGTGGGCATTTAATGAGGGGTTTCTGGGTCGCAAATCGAGTTATTTCAAGGATGTGCGACCTCGCGACCTTGCGACCTCGGGGTCGTGGGGTCACGTTTTTTCCGAAAATTGAGTTTTGCGACTTTGCGACCTGGGGGTCGTTGGGTCGCAAGGTCGCGGTTTTTCCAAAAATTAAGTTGTGTGACCTTGCGACCTAGCCTTCTGGATTCCTCACTTAGTTTTTCTTTAGGCTCAAAGGGGCTCCAAAAAATTTTAGAATGGGGTTTTTTGGAGGGTGTTGTAGAGGCTACAACAGCACCTCTATCAATTCACATTTTTTCATATTAAACCTCTACAATATTGTCTCGACATATTTCTTTTGACTTAACAAAATTTTTATATTTACTCGATCTCTTTAACTTCCATACCCAAGATGAAATTTGTAGCACAAGATCCTTCATGTAAAATTTAGAGGACAATTAATTTTTCACTTTCTTGATGATTTCCCTATCATTTCCAGTCAACAACATATCATCCACAGACAAGACCAAAAAAATAACACAATAACCAACTAATTTGGAATATATGCAATGATCTACTTTTCCCCTAGTGAAACCAAGTCCACGTATATAATTATCAACATCCTTAGTCATTTCTTTAACACATATAAGGAATTTTTTACCATGAATACTAGCTCTTTCTTTCCTTTCACGGTAAATCCTGTTGGTTGCTTTCTACTTCTAGATCCCCACGTAGGAATGTTGCCTTAACATCCATTTTTTATAATTTAAAAAAAAAAAAATCTAATAGAAGTTAACTTAGCAACAAGATAAAATATATCGCCAAATTCAATTCCCTCTAACGAGGAATAACCCTTTACAACTAACCAATATTTTTAGTTCTCCATTATTCCTTATGCATACAACCTCTTTCTAAACACCAATTTGTTGTCAGTGCGATTTCTTCTAACCGAAAGCTCCGCTAGATTACAATCCTCATCCTTGTCTATGGTTTCCATTATTCAACCATGGCCTTTTTCTAGATTTTTCCATCCATTGAATCCACTGCCTCCCAAACAATACTAGGATCATCATCAGTAATAAACAAAGAAAATTTTGAAAAGAAACCAGGTGGAGTATACATTTATGGCTTCCATATTTCTGGAATTTGTCTCCTAAATACAAAATTATGTGGTTCTTCATCTTCTAATTCATGTTCCTCTATAGATGATGATTTATCATTCTTCATTTCAAATTCTATCTTTCCTAGTACTTTCTCCAATGGTAGGAATTCATGTTTGACAACATCTTTGACTTCTCTAAATACCACATTTTGACTATGCACAACCTTCTTAGTTTCTAGGCTCCAAAGCTTATAACCTTTTAGACCATATTCATATCCAATAAAGATACACCTTTCAACTTTCTCATCTTTCTGGCTCCTATTCTCCTTTGGAACATGTACATAAGCATTGTTAGGATATTCTGACACATAGAAATGGTTAAGTATAACTTGGTCTACCGTAGAGTTAGGTAAAGTGTGTTTCTTTACTATGTACATTTGTAACTTATAATTCGATGGTCATGATATGTGGTGATCCGACGATTCACTCTGTTAGGTCCTATGTTACTAGTATAGTCCCTTATTGTTGTTAGTGTAACCCCCTTATTGTTATTATTGTACCCTTGTAAGCCCTATTTTGTTATTATTGTGCCCTCAAATTATTATTGTTAGGTCAGCTAGGATTACATTGTGGCCCACTAGGATTACATTATGGCCCCATTGACTCCTATATATAGAAAAGAGGTTCTGTAAATTGTATAATCCAAGAATTGTTCATTTACGTAATGTATTAGAGGTTTCCCCCTCGAAGTGGCTTATTTATAAGGCGTTGATATCTCTTTTCTTCTATTTTTGGAGCTGGTTACACAACATTTGGTATCAGAGCTTTGGATTTTAGGGTTTCGCTGCTCTAAACAGGTCATCGTGGCATTTTCACTATAAATATTTTTCTACGAAGGTTTAGAATCTGAAATTTTTAGGGTGCGAAGCTGAAATCCTGAGGAAACTCGTCAAAAAATTTCAGAAATTGGTTCGCAATATTTTCAGAGATATGATCTGTGGAAGGTAGTGCTTTTTCAGGCTCTCGAATTTCATCTCAAAGAGGTGATCGTGGGAAAATATTCATAACTCTCTCTCTGAGCATCAGATTGGAGTGCCATAAAAAGTGGTTGCAATTACACGGACTGTAGTTTCTTGGCTATCATATTCAGAGCTGAAGGATGAAATAGTGACACATGGAAAGTCGTACAAGTTCACTCTACTGAACCAGTCCATAATTAGGTCATTGTGGGAGATTGGACACAACTTTGTCTTGGAGAATCCAAATCAGGTCAGACCTGTGGCATTCGAAATAAAATTCATAGGGCTACATTGGTGACGAAATTCAAATATTGAAGTGTTGCAATCACAGAGATAATCCAATTTCAATATCGAGCTCCTCAAAAGCAAGAAAAAGGTGTGTATTTTTTTTCCAAATTGCATAAGTCTTGTTTGAAGAATAAATTTGAATTGATTCCAAGGGCATATTGTAGAATAGATATTAGTATTTGGCTCTAAAAGTTGCCTGGTAAAAATAATTCAACACCCATTAAGCCTTCAGAAGGCTCTACGATGACTCATGAAGATGAATAATTGCAACATCATCTATCAAAATTACAAGAGCAAGTGCACCAAATTTCGCTCTCGCAAAGAGCAACAAAAAATGAAATGGAAGTTTTGAAGAAAGGCGTGGAAGCGAAGATGGACGGTTTGAAGAAAGGCGTGGAAGCTAAGATGGATGGCATGGAAGCTGGCATGGAAACTAGCATGGATGACATGAAAGACAACATGGAAAACATGAAGAATGATCTAAAAGCAGACATGGAAGGTTTGACAAATTTGATACAAGAAATGTTTCCTAATGGTTAAAATATAGTAGAAGAACCTCATGATAAGAACTTAATAAATGTTAATCGTGATTTCATAAACTCTAATGTTGGCAGGAAGAACCACCATATTTCAAAAATGGATATGAGGAAGTTTGATGGAAAGGATCCTGTAACATGGATACTACAGATGGAGCAATATTTTGATCTCCATAACGTGCAAAACACACAAAAGGTATGCATTGCAAATTTACATTTAGAACAAAATACATTTGTATGGTATCGATGGCTTTGCTCCTGTAAAAAAATTGTCACTTGGTCAATTTTTACGGAGGAAATGATAGCACATTATGAGGATACAAAGAGTAACACCTTCTTTAGCCAATTGATAAATATCAAACAAAAGGGTTTAGTGGGGCTGCACATTGAGGACTTCCAAAAATTGAATATAAAGGTAACTGATATTCCAGAGGAACACAAGATTGATCTCTTCATAGGCACTTTAAAGGATAACATCCAACATGAAGTTCGCATTTTGGAACCTGATTCATTGGAGAAGGCATTCAGGTTGGCAAGAAAAGTTGAATGTAAAATTATGGTGACAAGGAAGCCCACCACTCAATTATATAAAGAAGGAAGTGTTGCTACATCTAGATTTCCACAACCTACAAGGTTGACACCATAAAAATTGGAAGAAAAAAGAACAAAAGGGCTTTTCTACAGTTGTGATAGAAAATACACTAAAGGTCATAAGTGTGCTGAGAAGAAATTATTTTACATAGATTGTGAACAGGAAGAAGAAAATGAACAAGAAGAGGATATACACCAGGAACCAGCCCTAGAAGAGGAAGAAATGAATCCTACCATATCGTGTAATGCACTGGTAGGAATTACCACTCCTCAAACTCTCAAGATAGAAGGACATATCAAGAAGAAAAAGGTAATAGTGTTGATTGATTCAGGTAGCACCCATAATTATATTCATTGTAAGGTAGCCAAGGAATTAAATTGTTTCCTATACCCAGCACCAGAATTTCAAGTGATGGTTGCAAATGGAGGAACTATAAATTGCTCTGGAAAATGCCATGATATCAAGCTAACCATGGGGGAATATGTATTGACTAGTCCAATGCTTTCCATTCCTATGGGAGGTGCTGATGTTGTACTAGGAGTACAATGGTTACAATCTTTGGGGACGGTAGCTTTTAATTTTCAAGAACTTTTCTTGAAATTTTTTTCAGAAGGAAAGGAAGTCGAATTACGGGGTATTGAAGGGAAGAAGGGAAGGATAATAAGCTCTAATGTCATGACAAAGCTTCTAAAGAAAGAACAACGAGGCGTAATTGCACAATTATGCTCACTAGAAGTTCCGACATCAAAATCATCTATTTCTGCAGATCTCCAACAAGTCTTGGACAATCATTCCAAGGTGTTTGAAACTCCCAAAGGACTCCCACCTATTTGTGATCATGATCGTGCTATTCATTTGATTCCAGGAAGTGTTCCTCCAAACATCAGGCCTTATAGATATCCTTACTTCCAAAAGAGTGAAATTGAACGTATGATTGCAGAAATGTTAGAGGCGGGTATAATTCAACCTAGTCAAAGTTCTTTCTCTGCTTCTGTAGTATTGGTACACAAGAAGGATGGATCATGGTGAATGTGTCCGGATTATAGGGAGCTCAATAAGCTCACCATTAAAGATAAATTTCCCATTCCTGTGATTGATGAATTATTGTTTGAATTACATGGAGCAATTTATTTTACCAAGTTGGATCTTCGTTCAGGATATCATCAAATTAGAATGAAGACTGAAGATATTCCAAAAATAGCATTTCGAACTCATGAGGGTCATTATGAATTTTTGGTCATGCTTTTTGGCCTTACCAATGCACCTTCTACATTTCAAGGGTTGATGAATTCCATTTTCAAACCCTTCCTTAGAAAATTTGTGCTAGTATTTTTTGATGATATACTAATCTACGACAAGTCTTGGAAGGATCATGTTCAACATGTTGACAGGGTGCTCAAACTATTGCAGGAGAAACAATTATATGCAAAAACATCCAAATGTTTCTTTGGAGTACAAGAGGTGGAATGTCTGGGTCATATTGTATCTCACAAGGGTGTTAAGGTAGACCCTAACAAAATTAAATCCATTAAGGAATGGAAAGTCCCCACAACCATAAAGCAGTTGCGAGGATTTCTCGGGTTAACAAGGTATTATCGAAAGTTTGTTAAGAATTATGGGAGAATAGCAGCACCTCTAACAACATTATTGAAGAAAGATGCATTTTCATGGACTCCTGAAGCAACTAAGGCCTTTGAACATCTTAAAGAGGCAATGTGCCTAGCACCGGTCTTAGCTACGCCAGACTTCACAAAACCTTTATTGTGGAATGTGATGCCTCAGGAAATGGAATTGGTGTTGTTTTAATGCAGGAAGGAAGACCCATTGCTTTTGAAAGTCGTCCAATCAAAGGAAATTATTTACAAAAACCTATTTAGGAGAAGGAAATGTTAGCAATACTGCATGCACTAAAGAAATGGCGAACTTACCTAATGGGAAGACACTTCAAGGTAAAAACTGATCATGATAGTCTTAAACACTTTTTGGAACAAAGACTATCTTCAGAAGAGCAGCAAAAATGGGTCACAAAGATGTTGGGTTATGACTTTGAAATAATCTACAAGAAGGGAAAGCTTAATGTTGTTGCAGATGCACTCTCAAGAAAGAATGAAGAGGTGGAAGCATTGCTTTGTGCCATTTCTATTATCCAACCAGATTGGATAACTGAAGCAAGAGATGAATGGAAGAAGGACAAAGATGTATGGACACTCATTCAAAAGTTGCGGCAAGATCCTAGTACATCTGATACATTTAGTTGGAAAAATGATTCCTTATGGTACAAAGATCGCTTATATATTTGTAAGAATTCCCAACTAAAACAAAAGATTCTTCTGGAATTGCACACTTCTCCTTTAGGAGGACACTCAGGATTTTTAAAAACTTACGACAGGGTGAAGAAAGAATTTTTTCGGGATGGCCTTAAATCTGATATTCAAAAGTTTTTGGTAGAGTGTTTGGTTTGCCAGCAGAATAAAGTTGAGACAATTAAGACCCTCGGACTTCTACAACCTTTATCCATTCCAAGTCAACATTGGGAGGAGATTTCAATGGATTTTATCACAGATTTACCTAAGTCCAAAGGAAAGAGTGTCATCATGGTGGTAGTTGATAGACTTACCAAGTATGCACACTTTTGTGCATTAGCTCATCCGTTTAAAGCAAGTACAGTTGCTACTACATTTCTGGACAGAATTCAAAAGCTACATGGAATTCCAAGGGTTATTGTGAGCAACAGAGATCCCATTTTTTACTGGAAATTTTTGGACGGGGTTATTTTCTTGTTTGGGTACTCAATTAGCTCATAGCTCATCTTATCATCCTCAATCTGATGGTCAAACTGAGATAGTAAATAAATGTTTGGAAGGATATCTTCGTTGTTTTGTATCTGATAAACAAACACAATGGGTTAAGTGGTTACCTCTTGCTGAATGGTGGTATAACACTTCCTTCTATATTGCAGCAAAGATGACCCCATTTATGGCACTTTATGTATATCATCCACCATCCATCACATCATCTTTAAGGGAAAATTCGAAGGTTCAAGCAGTGGAAGATCACATCGAGCATCAGCAAGAAGTTCTCCAACTCTTAAAGGATAACCTGAATTTGGCACAAAATCGAATGAAACAACAGGCAGATCAACATCGCGGCGAGAGAAGTTTTGATGTAGGAGATTGGGTATTTTTACGGCTACAACCATACAAACAAATGTCCCTCAAGCAAGCTAAGAAGGATAATAAATTATCGCCAAAGTACTTTGGTCCTTACAAGGTGTTGCAAAAGATTGGTACTATGGCATACAAATTGGAGCTTCTTGCTTCTTCGCGAGTGCATCCAGTTTTCCATGTTTCATGCTTAAATAAGGTTATAGGTGAAAATCTTCCAGTTCAAACAATATTGCCAGAACTTGATGAGGAAGGAAAAATCATATTGGAACCTGAAGCAGTCACGGAAACAAGAACTCGACAGCTACGAAATCGATCAATTTCAGAGTATCTCATCAAGTGGAAGAACTTACCCACTGAAGATTCTACATGGGAGGATGAGAATTTTATACAGAAGCACCCAGAGCTTCTCAAGCGTTGAGGACAACACTTTTTTGAAGGAGAGGGGCATGTTAGGTCCCTATATTACTAGTATAGTCCCTTATTGTTGTTAGTGTAACCCCCTTATTGTTATTATTGTACCCTTGTAACCCCCATTTTGTTATTATTGTGCCCTCAAATTATTATTGTTAGGTCAGCTAGGAATACATTGTGGCCCACTAGGATTACATTATGGCCCCATGGACTCCTATATATAGAAAGGAGGTTTTGTAAATTGTATCATCCAAGAATTGTTCATTTACGTAATGTATTGGAAGTTTCCCCCTCGAAGTGGCTTATTTCTAAGGCATTGATATCTCTTTTATTTTATTTTTGGAGTTGGTTACACAACACACTCTCTCCTCGGTATTACTGACACTTGATTCGTGGCTTAACACCCGATTGGTCCATGATCTCTATTTAAATAACATGGATGGTCATTTGTCCGATAATCGTTTATGAGAGAAGCTTATGTAAATTTTCTTTCTTTATATTAATGAATTTCCTGAAGTGTCCGCATTGGCTTAGTCCATGCACTGTTTCCCTCTTTAAGGTTTTTAACCACGTCAAATACTGGTGTACTGATCTGTGATCTATTTGTGAGTGGTGACCTTTGGTGTTTGATCTAAGGAACTTACCCTGTAAATTCATACATGGTATCATAGCTACACTTTCGGTCTGAGAGAACTGCTTTATTGTCTCTAGATCCTCTGTTACAATGAGGAACCCCTTTCGTTTCATGCAAAAAGGTTTCTGGTTGCCCAAGTTATATCATTTTAGATCTTGAGCTATAAAGCAATTTTTTTTACATTTATATTTATTAATATCTTTGTTTATTTTGGTTTATAGTATTTTTTAATTATCAGATCTATACCCTCTTCTCTGCGTATGCTCTTTTCTCTGTGCTATGTGCGATCTCGACAAATTAGAAACAAGAAGACAGGAATTTCTTGCTACGTATGCTCTTTTCCTGTGACTTTTGCGATCTCGAGAAAACAGAAATAGCAAGAAAAATAGATAGTTGCCGGTAGGACTAACTAGAAATCTAAATTTTTGTCATGAGGCTTGTATATTTTTGTTTGCACGGAGTGTGTTTTTTATTTACATGAAAAAAGCACACAAATAGAAGAGAAAAAAAAAAAAAAAAACCTTCCTCCTTTCAAACAATTACAGAATCCTTTTACGAGCTCTTGGTGTAAAGTTACTTTATGAGAATAGAGGTCTTGGGTTCAAGTCTCTTTCTCAAGATTATTTTTCTAAAAATATTTTTGTTAAGTTGCTTTTTCTTAAAAAGTATTTTGGCAAGTTTCTGGTTTTGAAAAGAGGGTTTAATTTTTTGTAAAAGTGAATCTCACTTATTTATAAAGTGGGTCACATAAAGTAGCTTTTTTTTAAAGTCAGCTTATTGTATTAAGTTTGAAAAGGGAGGAGGTTTTATTTTTTAAGTACAACTTCATCATCAACTTTCAACCTATCATGTAACTATTCGTCATCTACTGCAACTTTTTTTTCAAAAAGGCATAACTTCTTCATCCGGAAGCCGTTTTCAGAGCCATATTTTTTAACCGGCCTAATTTTTCGAGACCTTTCCATTGGAGTAGTTGGTTTCAGCCTTTTCAGCTCCACTTTTTTTTTAAATGGAAAGTGCATTCGCGATTATTCTTAACAGTACCAATTATTTCCAATGGATATCCTACATGGTAGATTTACTTAGAAGTAAAGGGCTTTATAGAATAGCCACATGACAACAAAATAAACCTACCGATGGAGATAAAGCCGCTAAATGGGAAAATAAACAAGATCAAGCACGAGGGTTGATAGGAATGCCCATTGCTCAAGATATTAGATTTCATATCCAAGAAATTGACTACCTTGTTGAAGTTATGAAAAATATAAATATTATTTTTGACATTAAAAATGAAATCAGAACCCACCAACTTGAAAATGATTTGCTTACTTTGGACCCCAATAATTTCTCCTCTATTGAAGATTTTTTTTCCAAATTCAATATTCTTAGACTTCTTTTAGAAGGTCAAAAGGTCAAAAGTAAGATGGTAGCCTTATCTATTCCATTCTTGCTAAGCTTGGCCCTGCATACTCTGTATTCCTTTCCACCTTCCATTCCACTAGAGAAGCCCTCATTTCTCAAGGAACAACGTGCAAGTCCCCCTCTTTTGACTCATTTTGTGATTCTTTGATAAGAGAACAATAAAACCTCTTACACCTTGGTCTTATTAATATTGGAAAATCTTCTCAGAAATCCTTAACAGCCCAGTAGAAACCATATCAAAAGAATCCCAAGAAGTAGCATCGTAAAAATAATGGTCCTAAACAAAATAAGGGTCTTAAGAAATTTTAGTTGCAAACTGAAAAAGAAACTCAACAAAATGATAAGGAAAATAAAAACAAAGGGAAGAAGACAGATATACATTCCAACTTTTGTAATCACGATGGCCACGTAGAGTCAAAATGGTTTAAGAATATGGAAGCCTTGAAAGAAATAATGAAGAAGCACAACATCAATTTGGAGAACTCTTCAACTTCATCTTCATGAATGACATTTTATGTTTGTGGTTGTCAAGCATCAAGATCAGGTTATGCATTGAATGTATCTTCTTCTTCTCCAAGACGTATTTTAGCTACTAGAATTGCTAATGATTCCACAAGGTTCTATAAGTTTGACAACTTTGGGTCACCATGTCTTCCCTCCGTTTTTGTTGCTCATAATGATGAAGTGAGCAAACTTTGGCATGAGTGATTTGGTCACTTAAATTATCGCTCTCTTCAAAACCTATGTAAAGAAAATATGGTGACAGGTCTTCCTATGGTATCTTTCCGAGATGGTGTTTGTTCCGAATGTATACTTGGAAAATATCATCGGAATAGTTTTGAAAAATGTGCCTCTTGCCATGCTTTAGCCCCTTTGCATCTTGTGCCCAGTGATTTATGTGGTCCAATTCCTGTTGTTTCTTTCTCTGGCTACAAGTACTTCTTAAATTTCATTGATAATTTTTCCAGATGCACCTGGGTATACTTATTAAAACTCAAGAGTGAATTTTTTAAAATGGTCTTGACCTTTAAGGCATTTGTTGAGAAACAATCTAGTCATCACATTCTTATGTTAAGATCTAAAAATGGAGGAGAATATGTTAACAACAAACTTATCCACTTTTTCACTAAGCATGGCATTCAATTGCAAAATATTGTTCTGTATACTCCCCAAAAAAATGGTGTAGCTGAAAGGAAGAATCACACTCTAAAAGAAATGGTTAATTGTATGCTTCAAACTAAAGGACTTAGTCTTAATTTTTGGGCAGAAGCAATTAGCTATGCAAATTACATAGTAAATCGCACTCCTACAAAGGTTTTAAGGAATATAACTCCAGAAGAAGCCCGGAGCTTAATAAAACCATATTTAAGTCACTTTCGTGTTTTTGGAGAAGCTTGGGCCCATATTCCAGATGCAAAACGTAAATCCTTAGAACCTAATGTTGGAAATACTGGGGGGGGGGGGGGGGGGAATCAGTATTCCTTTCAATTAGAGCATTAGTTAATCTTCAATTATTATCAGTGTTTGTGGTTCAGCTGATAGCAGTAACAAAGAGGAACACAAATGAACACGGAGTTTTTAAAGTGGAAACCCACCAGGAAAAACACCCTAAATAGCACTAATAATTCTTACAATATTCAACTCCAATTGAAAATAAAAACTCCAACTTCCTAGAATCTAGAAAAGCTTTCTTCTCTGACTCCCATTAGATGGATGCTCCCTTTGATAACCGATGGTGCTCAACATGTTCCCAACATGACTGAGCTACAACTCACCCCCAGCACCACCCTACCACCCTATAGAAGAATAAAAGAAGAATGGACTCTAGTACCGGGGAAAATGGTCCACTTTACAATGATATAGAATGATGTAGAAAGAAGAATATATACTGAACCATAACCCCAACTGGAAAGCACAACTACACCTAATGATGATCCTGATACTCCCAACACTACCTCCTTCAACCCTTGAGGATAGACACTAGTACGGTTGCTTTGTGTTGTATTTACGGTGACTAAGTACAATGATACCTTTACAATGATTGTGGCAAAGTGGCAGTGCTACCCACTTGAAGACTTCATATGATGAAATTCTTGCTTTATTCCTTTTGGTTGCTGCTCTTGTCATGCTACCCTCTGCTACACCTTGCTTTGCTTTGCTGCCGTAGAAAGTCTGGTCCTTTGCAACCCTTGACAACACATGATCTAGCTTTTTCTTTCCTTCTAGGAGCTCGATATTGAATCTGGTGTATCTCTGTTATTTCATATCCAAAATATCTAATTTTTAGTCCTATAACAGTTCTCTAAGTCATATTTCCAATGCCATGGGTCTAACCCAATTTGGATTCTTCAAGAGAGATTTATACCCAATCTCTCACAATGCCCTAATTATGGACTATTTCAACAAAGCGCACTTGTACGACATGCCACGTGTCACTGTTTCTTCATTTGGCTCTAAAATTGATAGAGAAAAAATAAAATATTTTTCGATATCCGCCACTTTTTACGGAATTCCAATCCGATACTTAGAGAGAGAGTTATGACGAATTTACCAAGGTCACTTCTTTGAGATGAATTTCAGGATCCTGCAAAAACCCTAACTTCCACAGATCATATCTCCAAAAATGTTGCGCACCTTGATCTGAAATTTTTAAAGCAACTTCCTCAATATTTCTGCTTCACCTCATAAAAATTGTATCTTCTGAACCTTCATAGAAAAAATGTTAGAGCACAAATTCCACGATGACCTGTTTTAGATGGAAAAATCCCTTACCTAAGGAGGAAATGAAGATCACAATTTATATAAATGCTTAGGTTGAGAGGGGCTTCAACAAGTGAATGTGGGAGGGATTTTAAGAGCTTAAAAAATATTAATTATGACTTTTCAATGACCCATGCCCCAACCCCATTGGGTTTTAGCCCACTAACTGGGGGTACAAACTTCAAACATGAATATCTCTCAAACCGTGAAGAATTACATGGCGTGCCATATATCAATGGAAACATCTCGATAAGTAGAAACCATCAAAAGCATTATTGACCCAGGATATATTAATTTTTTAGGTAAAATTTTCCATGCAATATTGGGTTAGCCCTTGTTTCTACTTGGGTTGACATCAATGACAACCACTGATCAAAAATCTCCCCCTTTGGCATTGATGGCAACACAAGTACTCCCCCTGCGATCATGAAACCTCTTCCTACAACATTCTCTCCCCCTTTGACATCAACGGAAAAGGGTAACTCCCCCTAAAACACAACCATCCTGCGGACCTGTACACACTTCCACTCCCGCTGACACACAACCATCCTGCAGACCTGTAATCTAATGAGAACTTGGGAGAATCCCAAGCTTTTGACGAAGATATTCAAATGCTTCACGAGGTAAAGGTTTAGTGAAGATATCAGGAATTTTTTCTTTTGTACAAACATACTCAAGTTTGATATTCTTTTCAGCAACTTGTTCTCTAACAAAATGATATTTGATCGGAATGTGTTTTGTTTTTGAATGCATGACAGGATTCTTGGAGCTGTTGATGGCACTAGTGTTGTCACAGAATATGGGAATAGGCTCACTTAATTATACTTGAAGATATTGCAAAGTTTGTTTCATCCAAAGGAATTGAGTACAACATGATGTTGCTGCAATGTATTCTGCTTCCGCTGTAGATAACGAGATTGAAGTTTGCTTTTTGCTCAACCATGATACGAGACAACCACCTAGATAGAATGTTGCTCCACTAGTACTCTTACGATCATCAATGCTTCCTGCCCAATCTGCATCTATAAAGGCTTGAATAATGATATTGTTACCCTTGGGATACCACAAGCCATATTCTTCTATGCCCTTTAGATATTGAAGAATTCTTTTGACGGAAATAATATGTGATTCTTTTGGTGCTGCTTGGAATCTTGCTACTTGTACAACTGCTTGCATAACATCTAGCCGAGAGGCTATTACATATAGAAGACTACCAATCATAGATCTGTACAGCCTCTGATTCACATCCTTAGATGAGTCGTTTATGCTCAATTTGTAACCTGTTACCATCGGAGTATGGATAGATTTGCAATATTCCATTTTGAATTTCTTGAGCAGTTCCTTGATGTACTTGGCTTGACATATAAATATTCCTTTCTCTTGCTGAGATATTTGAAGCCCTAAGAATTATGTCATCTCACCAAGTAAAGAAATCTCAAATTCACTTTGCATCTTTGTAGAAAAGTTATTACTTAGTCGATCATCATTGCTACCAAATATTATATCATACACATATACCTAAACGATTGTTAAATTGTCTTGACTTATTTGTACATAAAGATTGTTATCAACAGTGCCTTTCTTGAACCCTTGTTGACATAGATATCCATCAAGACAAGCATACCATGCTCTGGGAGCCTACTTGAGACCATATAGAGCCTTCTTTAACCTGCAGATGTAGTCTTCTTTTTGTGATAGTAGAAAACCTTCAGGTTGTTCGATGTAAACTTCTTCTTCTAATTCTCCATTCAGAAATGATGACTTAACATCCATTTGGTAGAATTTGATTTTTCTTGAACATGCATAGGCGAGAAACATTCAAATGGCTTACATTCTGGCAACTGGTGCAAATGTTTCGTCGAAATCAATTCCTTCCACTTGTGCATAGCCTTTGCAAACCAATCTTGCTTTGTTTCTGGTAACCTGCCCATCTTCATTCAATTTGTTCCTGAACACCCATTTAGTCCCAATGAATTTTTTATATTTTGGTCGTGGAACTAATTCCCAGGTGTTATTCTTCTCAATTTGATCCAATTCTTCATTCATAGCTGCTACCCAATGTTCATTCTGTCTAGCTTCCTCAAAACTACTAGGCTCAAAGGTTGCTAGAAAAGCAACGTGAGCTTGTTGTGATGAACGAAGCTATCGACCTTCATTTATGTCACCAATGATTTGATTTGATGGATGGTTCCTTTGAATCCACTCTTTTGTTCTCCTTGGTGGAGCTTCTTGTTGTTGTTTTGGTATATCTTGATGATCATTGTTTACTTCTTCCTCGTTGATAGTTGCTTCTTGTTCTACAATTTATCTGTGTCTTTTTCAGCCTTTTTCTCAAGTTTCAAAGATTCTAGATCCTCATCATTACTCGCTATAACACCATCTTCGTCAAATGTAAAATTTATTCTCTCCACTATCTGTTTTCATCTTAGATTATAGCATTTATAGGCCTTTCTTTTGCGTGAGTAACCAACAAAGATATCTTCATCAACACGTGATTCAAACTTACCCAAATTTTGATCTTCTCTTTTGATATAACATTTGCTTCTGAAGATTCTAAAATATTTTACATTAGCTGGTTTTCCTTTCCATAATTCATATGGAGTCTTGTTGCAATTATTTCTGAGAAGACTTCGGTTGATAATGAAGATTGTCGTATCAATTGCTTGAACCCGGAATTTTTCATCCAATTTTGAGTCCTTCAACATTGTTCTACCCATTTCCTGTATGGTTCTGTTCTTTCTTTCAGCAACTCCATTTTGCTGAGGTGTTCGTGCTGTTGAAAATTGCCTTTTTATTCCATTTTCGTCACAGTATTGCTGAAATAATTTGGAAGTGAATTATCCACCATTATCTGATCTTAAACACTTTATTTTCAAATCAGTTTCATTTTCAACCAACTCCTTGTAGATCTTAAAGCACTCAAATGCTTCAAATTTTTTCTTTAGGAAACTAACGACTGTCATCCTGGTATAGTCATCTATCATTAACATGAAATATAATTCTCCATCTAAGCCTTTTGTTCTCACGGGACCACATAGATCAGTATGTATCAATTCCAATGGATGTGATGCAAAGTGTTCTTTTGTTTTAAATTGGACTTTTTTCTGCTTGCCATGCCGACATGCCTCACATAGTGTGTTGGAAGGTTTTGAGATTTTTGGCATTTCTCGTACTGCTTCCTTTTTGCTTATCCTGACAAGATTGTCAAAGTTTATGTGACCCATTCGTTTGTGCCATAACCAACTTTCATATTCTTTAGCTAGTAGACATGCTTTAGTTGCTTCATCCAGAACATATATGTCGTTTGGAGCTCGACTTGCTGTAGCCACAATTTTACCATACCTGCCTTTCCTAATTTCACATTTTGTGGAGTTGAATAGCATTGTGTGTCCTTGATCACACATTTGTCCAACACTGAGCAGATTGTGATTCATGTTTTCGACTAATAGAACATTCTTGGTTATAGCATCTTTGCTTCCGAGAGTGATGGTACCTAATCCTATAACATTTGAAGATCCATCATTTCCAAAGGATATGGTTCCATCCTTCTTCTCTTTCAGAGATATAAATTTCCTTCTATCTCTATTCATATGCGTTGAGAAACCGATGTCAACATACCACACATCTTTTTTTTTTAGCCTTGAGAGCGAGAGCACAATTATCAGTCTTCTTCTTCTTCCATGTTCGTTCATTCTATGGCTTCGAAGATTCTTCTGGAGGATTTTCAAGTCTGTATTCTCTGGCTATGTGTCCAGAGTTCTGACATTTGTAACATTCCATATTATTTCTTAAATGTTCAAATCTATTGATGTTTCGTTGAGCCCTGGGAGGTTCATATTTGAAGAATCTCTTGGAATTGTATTAGTTCCTAGGGTATGTGCGACATGTTACAGCTTTATGACCAAATTTTCCACATGAATAACAATAGCCATGAAAAATATGTTGGTACCTGGATGAAAATCTTCATCGAGGAATCGTCTTCCAAGGATGTGCTTGCGAATCTTGTCCAATGAAGTCTACATGTATGTCAGATCTCATAGGTTCATTGTATTTTGTTGTAGAAGGTCCTACTTCCTCTTCTTTGTAACCGAGGCCAGTTCTGTCGTTGTAAGATCATTGATTGTTGATGAGTTCTTCCAATGCCCTTGAGTTTTTGTCATAGTTTTGGATAGTTTTTCCCTTCTTCACTTCCTTACGCAACGAGACTACTTCGGCTTCTAATGCTTCCCTTTCTTGGTTGCTTTCTTCCAACTTCTTTTGAAGTGACTCTTCAATACATTTGTGTTCTTCAACCTCAATTTTGAGACCTTGAAATTGTTCTTCAAGAGTATTGGAACGGATCTTCTCAGCATTGAGCTCTTTTATAAGCTTGATTGCCTCCTCATAAAATTCTTCTATGGTCAACCCTTCTTCTTCATTGTTTGATACTTCTTGTTTATTGTGCTTGGCCATAAACAATAATTTCTCATTGGCTTCTTCTTTGTTGTCACTTTCTTCATCGGATGATGAGCTATCTTATTTAGAGAGAAATTTCCTTTTGGATCCTTTCTTTTTGTCTTTCTTGTTGAATTTATTAAAGCCTTTCTTTCCTTTTGAGTTGCCATCACTTTTGTTCGGACATTTTGCTACAAAATGCCCAACCTCACCACAACCAAAACATATCAATGGAAGTGTACCTTTGCATTTTCCCTTACCAATTTTTAGTTTTCTCGTAAAGTAAGCATATTCTTCATCTGAAAGACCTTCTCCATCATCTCCCTTTTCTTCACACTTGCAGGTGCATGTCATTTCAATTGAAGGTTTTTTGTCCTTATTGGTTTGCTTAGATGCAACGAATGCAGTTTCTAGATTTGAAGTACCCTTTTCTTCATCAACTCTCATTTCATATGCTATGAGAACTCCATGTAATTCTTCCTTCCTGAGTTTGTCCAGATTTGCACTGTATTCTAAGACCGATACCTTTGGGTTGAATCTCCCTAGTAACGTTCTAAGAATATTCCATATAATAGTCTTATCGTCAACTGGCTCTCCCAATCCTTCCAGAGTATTGGTTATTTCGTCATTGTATTGGAAGTATGCAGCAATGTTGCAATCTTCTTTCATTCTGAGTTGCTCAAATTTTGCTCTATAGATTTGAAGCTTTGCTTCTTTAACATTTTAGTCACCTGCATATATATTCTCAAGCTTGTCCCATACATTTTTGGCAGTTTTACAACCCAACACCTTATGATAAGCAGATTCAATAAGTCCACTGATAATAATATTCTTTTATTATGCATCATTTACCAAATTCTTCTTACCTTGTTCATCCGTGGTTGATGTAAATCCATTTTGAACAGTTTCCCATACTTCGTAACCTTGCACCAAGAGATAGACCTCCATTCTTCCTTTCCAGAGTGCATAATTATTTTCATTGAATAGAGGTACACCATTCTTGGTATGCTCCATTACCTCCTTCTAGCTATTAAACTACTATTGAAGGAACCAAGCTCCAATACCAATTGTTCGAAATACTTGGGGGGGTGAATCAGTATTCCTTTCAATTAGAGCATTAGTTAATCTTCAATTATTATCAGTGTTTGTACAACTATAGTAGCAAACAAGAGGAACACAAATGCACACAGTTTTTAAGGTGGAAACCCACTCCGGGAAAAAACCACCTAATGCTTTTCTAATAATTCTTTAATATTCAACTCTAATTGAAAATAAAGCTCCAACTTCCTAGAATCTAGAAAATAATTCTTCTCCAGCTCCCACTGGATGGATGCTCCAACACCCGAGATTCTTCAGTAGTCAACTAAACGGATGCCCTAACACCCAATGAGCTACAACTCACCCTAGCACCACCCTACCACCCTATAGAAGAATAAAATAATAATGGACTCCCGTACCAGGGAAAATGGTCCACTTTAAAATGATATAGAATGATGTAGAAGAATAATATATACTAAACCATAACCCCAACTTTGACACAACCACCTAATGATGATCCTAGACCTCCCAACACTACCTCTTCAACCCTTGGCAGATAGACACTAGTACAATTTGTACAATAATGTATTTACAATGACTAAGTACAATGATACCTTTATAATGATTGTAGCAATGTTGCCCACTTGAAGACTTCATATGATGAAATTATTGCTACTATTATGCACCTTGGTTGTTTCTCTTTTCATGCTACCCTCTGTTGCACCTTGCTTTACTTTGCTGCCGTAGAAATTCTGGTCCTTTGCAACCCTTAACAACACATGATCTAGCTTTTTCTTGCCTTCTAGGAGCTCGATATTGAATCTGGTGTATCTCTATTATTTCAGATCCTCAATATCTTATTTTTGATCCTGTAGTAGTCCTCTGAGTCATCTTTCCAATGCCACAGGTCTAACCCAATTTGGATTCTTCAAGAGAGAGTTATACCCAATCTCTCACAATGCCCTAATTATGTACTGTTTCAGCAGAGCGCACTTGTACGGTGTGCCACGTGTCATTGTTTCTTCATTTGGCTCTGAAATTGATAGAGAAAAAATTACAGACTGTGCACTATCTACCACTTTTACAGAATTCCAATCCGATACTTAGAGAGAGAGTTATGACGAATTTACCAAGGTTAGTTATTTGAGATGAATTTCAAGAGCCTGCAAAAACCCTGACTTCCACTTATCATTTCTCCAAAAATATTGCGCACCTTGATCTGAAATTTTTACAACCGCTTCCTCAAGATTTTGGCTTCGCCTTATAAAAATTTCAGTTTCTGAACCTTCGTAGGAAAAAAATTTAGAGCGCAAATGCCACGATGACCTATTTCAGATGACGAAATCCCTTGCCTAAGGAGGAAATGAAGATCACAATTTATATAAATTCTTAGTTTGAGAGAAGCTTCACCAAGTGAATGTGGGAGGTATTTTAAGAGCTTAAAAAATATTAATTATGACTTTTCAATGACCCATGCCCCAACCCCATTGGGTTTTAGCCCACTAACTAGGGGTACAAACTTCAAACATGAATATCTCTCAAACCGTGAAGAATTACATGGCGTACCATATATCAATGGAAAGATCTCGACAAGTAGAAACCATCAAAAGCATTATTGACCCAGAATATATTAATTTATTTGGTAAAAATTTCCATGCAATATTGGGTTAGCCCCTGGTGCTGCTTGGTTTGACATCAATGACGACACGATCCCAAAACTAAAGGCTGAAAAATGCATTTTTGTTGGATATTCTGAAGATTTCAAAGGATATAGACTTCTTCAACCAAAATCAAAAAATTTAATGATTAGAAGAGATGTAAAATTTGATGAAAATATGTCAGCATTAGGGGAATTTTGAGGTCTAAAATGGGCCTCCTAACAAAAATGTACAATCAAAATTCACTTTATGAGAACCAATCACATTTTAGGGGATGACGTCATCCCTAATGGTTGAGGTGGCATTGCTTGAGTTAAAGGTACTTACTTGTCACATTCTCAATGGTGGATAAAAACTCATGGTTAACCATGGTAGTGCTCTAAGTACTTTTAAAGTCAAAGTAAAGTACTCATAATAAATGTCATTTCACAGTTTTTGAATAATATTCATACATAAAATAATATATTACATTTATTATATTATTTTTATATAGTACATTAATTACATGTTATTATACAATCTAAATAATATAGATTTTAATTAATAACATATTATATAATTAAGAATTTATGAATTTATATTTATATTTTATTTTAAGTTATTTAAGTACAAAGGACAAATGCAGTAGTTGTTCAATGATAATGACTTTTTCTTGTAACACTCATTCTTATTTATAGTCACATCAATACAATTGTTTTATTAATTTTGTTTTTGTACAAATTTTGAATTGAATTTAACCATGGTTACATGGATTGTGGTGAAAAAATTGAATTGCAAATTCATAAATATTATTTTATTGATTTAGCTATTATTTTATGATTTCCTTAGGAGGCCCATTTTAGACCTCAAAATTCCCCTAATGCATGCGAGCCGAGTTCAGCGGGTGTGCCACCTTTGGCCTACGGGCTTGATTTCGCATATGTGCCACCTCTCTCTATCTCTTCTATTTTTGACAACGTTACTTCTATTTTGGATGATGACAGCGAGGATGAAAATAATCCTCCACCTCCTCAAGATAATCCTTCAGATGCACAGCTTCCAAGGTGGGTCTGCTCTACTCAAGGGGCAACAAGTTCTCTTGCATGTGACCATGTAGATCAACATTGTACACTTTCTCAATTCGAAATATCCTCTTCCTTATTTGCTTGAGTTCCAGAAAATCCTGATCCAAACACCTTTAAAGAAGCTTCAGGTCATTCATATTTGGATGTACCTATGAATGAAGAATATCATTCCTTATTGGCAAACGATACTTGGGATCTTGTTCCTCTTCCAAAGGGTAGAAAACTTGTCAAATGCAAATGGGTTTACAGAAAAAAGTTTGGCTAAATCCTTAATCATCCTTGTTCGTTATGTTGATGATCATATCCTTACTGGTATTGATCCCAACCATATAAACCATGGGAATTCTAGCCTCAAAAATAAGTTTGAAATGACAGACTTAGGACACTTGCATTATTTCCTTGGTCTTCAATTATTGCAATCCAAAGAAGGTATTACCCTTTCTCAGTCCATGTATGCATGTGATCTTCTACGCCACTTTCACATGGAAGACTGTAATCCATCCCCTTATCACTTTCAGTCTGGAGTCAAGCTTTTAGTCACTTGTACTTCCCCTAAAGTTGACGCTACCTTATACCATCAACTTGTTGGTAAACTTATATATCTGACCCATACACATCTTGGCCTATCCTTTGTCGTTGGTCGTGTTGCCCGTTTTATGCACCAACCTCATGAAATTCACTGGAAAGCAGCTAAAATAATACTTTGATATATTCGAGGTACAGTTTAGTTCAGGATTCATTACAGTGCAGAAGAATCTCCATTATTTATTAGTTTCACTGATTCTGATTGGGTTGGTGACCCTAATGATCGAAAGTCTACTGCAGGTTATGTATTCACTCTTGGTTGAGGACATATTACATGCTCTTGTAAGAAACAAAGTGCCATCTCTCTTTCTTTGGCAGAAGTAGAGTGTCGTGGTGCAATTGAAGCCAGTAAGGAAGCCTTGTGGCTTCGTCAGATCGTGATCGAATTTGGTCTTCATCAATAGCATCCAACTACACTTTGGTGTGATAATCAGAGTGCTATTCAGCTATGCAAAGATCCAATTTAGCATCGGCATATGAAACACGTTGAGCTTCACATACACTTCATCATAAATCTCATTCATGATCGTGTTCTTGAAGTGTAGTATTGTTCAACCAATGATCAAGTTGTTGATATCTTTACAAAGGCTCTCACAAAAGTGTAGTTTACCAAACTTCAATATATGCTTGGAGATCAAGAAAGTTATCATTAAGGGGGGATAGGCTCTAATGCCTCCTTCCTTCTCCTATTGTGTCACCTTTGTAAATCTTCAATCCTATCCCAAGTTGTTCTTAAGGGGGGATGTTAGGATATTTCTACACATAGGAAATAGTCTCCTATTGTGTCACCTTTGTAAATCCTTCAATCCTATCCCAAGTTGTTCTTAAGGGGGGGATGTTAGGATATTCCGACACAGAGAAAATATTTAAGTATAACTGGGTCTAGCGTAGAGTTAGGTAAAGTGTTTTTCTTTACTATATACATTTGTAACTTATAATCCTATGGTCACGATATCTAGTGTTTCGATGGTTCACTCTCTCCTCGGCATTACCAAAACTTGATCAGTGGCTTAACACCCGATTTGTCCATGATGTCTATTTAAAGAACATGGAGGGTCATTTGTTTGGTCACCGTTTATGAGAGAAGCTTATGTAGATTTTCTTTCTTTATATTAATAAATTTCCTAAAGTGGTCGCGTTGGCTCAGGCCATGGACTGTTTCCCTCTTTCACGGTTTTAACCACGTCAAATACTAGTGTACTTATCTGTGATATATTTGTGAGTGGTGACCTTTAGTTTTTGATCTAAGGAACTTACCGTGTAAATTCCTACATGGTATCAGAGCTATTTTGAGGGTCGCATCTATTGTTGATCCAAATCCGAAGTCGGTTTGACTACATGCGACTGTCGTTTTCGAGATATATTGTTTCCAACCACTTTCGGGCAAAGATAACTACTCTATTATGTCCAGAGCCTCTGTTACAGTGAGGAACCTCTTTCGTTTAATGCGAAAAGATTTATGGTTTCCCAAGCTATGTCATTTTAGATCTGGAGGTATAAAGCAATTTTTTTTGCAGTTATATTTATTAATCTCTCTGTTTATTTTGGTTTATAGTATTTTTTAGTTGCCGAATATATACCCTTTTCTCTACATATTCTCTTTGCTCTGCATTGTGTGTGATATCGGCAAATCAGAAACAAGAAGAAGGGATTTTACTACTACATATGCTCTTTCCCCGCGACTTTGTGTGATCTCGGGAAAACAAAAATAGGGATAAAAGTATATAGTTTCCAGTAGGACTAACCGGAAACCTAACGTTCTATTGTAAGGCTTGTATATTTTTTGTTTCCACGGATTGTATTTTTTTTTTTTTTTTGCAGGGAAAATCACGCAAACCAAAGAGAAAAAAAAAAAACAAAAACCTTTCTCCTTTCAAACAATTACAAAATATTTTTACTAGCTCACTTGGTGTAAAGCTACTTTATGAGAATAGAGGTCTTGGGTTCAACTCCTTTTCTCAAGCTACTTTTTCTAAAAATATTTTTGTTAAGTTACATTTTCTTAAAAAGGCTTTTGGCAAGTTGTCGTTTTTAAAAATAGGGTTTAATTTTTAGTAAAAGTAACATTGTAAAAGTGACTCTCACTTATTTATAAAAGTGGGTCACGTAAAGTAGTTTTTTTTTAAATTCAACTTATTGTATTAAGTTTGAAAAGGGAGGGTTTTTTTTTTTTAAGTACAACTTCATCATCAAATTTTAACCTATCACGTAACTATTCGGCATCTACTACAAATTTATTTCAAAAAGGCATAACTTCTTCATCCAAAAGTTGTTTTCAGAGATGTATTTTTTAATCAACCTAATTTTTTGAGATATTTTCATTCGAGCAGTTGGTTTCATCCTTTTCAGTTTCAGTTTTTTTTAATGGAAAGTGCATGTTCGGTTATTCTTAACAGCACTAATTATTTCCAATGGCTATCCTAAAAGGTAGATTTACTTAGAAGTAAAGGGATTTATATAATATCCAGAGGACAAGAAACTAAATCTACCGATGGAGATAAAGTTGCTAAATGGGAAAATAAACAAGATCAAGCATGAGGGTTGATAGGAATGTCCATTTCTCAAGATCTTATATTTCATATCCAAGAAACTGACTCCCCTATTGAAGCTATGAAAAAACTAAATATTGTTTTTGGCATTAAAAATGAAATCAGAGCCCACCAGCTTGAAAATGAGTTGCTTACTTTGGACACCAATAATCTCTCCTCTATTGAATATTTTTTTCCAAATTCAAGACTCTTAGATTTATTTTGGTAGTTGTAAGGTCAAAAAGGAAGATGATATCCTTATCTATTCCATTCTTGCTAAGCTTGGCCCTGCATACTCTATATTTGTTTCCACCTTCCATTCCACTAGAGAAACCCTCATTTCTCAAGGAACAACCTACAAGTCCCCCTCTTTTGATGTCTTTTGCAATTATTTGATAAGATAAAAAGAAAAACTCTTACACCTTGGCCTTATTAATATTGGAAACTCTTCTAAGAAAACCTAAGCAGCCCAGCAGCAACCATATCAAAAGAATCCCAAGAAGCAACATACTAAAAAGAATGGTCCTAAACGAAACAAGGTTCTTAAGAAATTTTAGCCGCAAACTGAAAAAGCAACTCAAAAAACTGATAAGGAAAATTAAAAAAAGGGAAGAAGATAGATAGATATTGCAAATTTTGTAATCATGACAACCATGTAGAGTCAAAAAATTTTAAGAAGATGGAAGCCTTGGAAGCAGCAATGAAGAAGCACAACATCAATTTGGAGAACTCTTCAACTTCATCTTTAGTAATGACACTTTCTGTTTGTGGTTATCAAGCATCAAGATCGGGTTATGCATTGAATGTATCTTATTCTTCTCATTCTCATGAGTGGCTCATTGATTCTAGAGCCTCTTACCACATGGCCAAAAATAAAGCCATGTTTTCTGCTTTAAATGATTGTAACACCAAAAACATTTTTGTTGGTGATGATAGATCTCTTAGTGTTGTAGGGTTTGGAGCCATTCATCTACATAATGGTCAGTTTAATCATGTGTTATGTGCTCCTACCTTTTCCTGCAGCCTTCAATCTGTTTATCAGATAACTCATTCAGGTGAAGGGAAAACAATATAATTCTCACCTCACGATGTTGTAATTAATGAACTCAAATATCCAAGACATATTTTATCTACTGGCATTGTTGATGATTCCACAAGGTTGTATAAGTTTGAAAACTTTGGGTTATCATGTCTTCCCTTCATTTTTGTTGCTCATAATAATGAAGTGATAAAACTTTGGCATGAGCGTTTTGGTCACTTAAACTATCGCTCTCTTCAAATTCTATGTAAAGAAAATATGGTGACAGGTTTTCGTATGGTATCTTGCCGAGATGGTGTTTGTTTCAGATGTGTACTTAGAAAACATCATCGGGATAGTTTTGACAAACGTGCCTCTTGGCACGTCTCGGCCCCTTTGCAGCTTATGCACAATGATTTATGTGGTCCACTTCCTATTGTTTCTTTCTCTCGCTACAACTACTTCTTAACTTTCATTGATGATTTTTCGAAATGCACTTGGTTATACTTCTTAAAACTCAAGAGTGAATTTTTTAACATGTTCTTGGCCTTTGAGGCCTTTGTTGAGAAACAATCTAGACATCACATTCTTAAATTAAGATCTAACAATGGAGGAGAATATGTTAACAAAAAATTTATCCACTTTTTCACTGAGCATGGCATTCATTTGCAACATATTGTTGTATATACTCCATAACAAAATGGTGTAGCTAAAAGGAAGAATCACACTCTAAAAGAAATGGTTAATTGTATGCTTCAATCTAAAGGACTTAGTCTTAATTTTTGGGCAGAAGAAATTAATTGTGCAAATCACATAGTAAATTTCACTCCTACTAAGGTTTTAAGGAATATAACTCTAGAAGAAGCTTGGAGCTCAATCAAACCAGATGTAAGTCACTTTCGTGTTTTTGGAAGTGAAGCTTGGGCCCATATTCGAGATGCGAAACATAAAGCCTTAGAACCTAAGAGTGAAAAATGCATTTTTGTTGGATATTCTGAAGATGTCAGAGGATATAGACTTCTTCAACTAAAATCCAAAGATGTAATCATTAGAAGAGATGTAAAATTTGATGAAAATATATCGGCCTGCGAGCCCAGTTTGGCGGGTGTGCCACCTTTGGCCTGCGAGCCTAATTCGGCATATGTGCGACATCTCTCTATCTCTTCTATTTTTGACAACATTCCTTCTAGTCCGGATGATGATAGTAAGGATGACAATCCTCCTCCACCTCCTCAAGATATTCCTTCAGCTCCACAGCTTCCAAGATGGGTCCGCTCTACTTGAGATGCAGCGGGTTCTCTTACAGGTGACCCTACAGTTCAACATCGTACATGTTCTCGAAAGAGTGAACGAGCTAGGGATATTGGAAGAAGCTTCAGATCATCCAGATTGGAATGCAGCTATGAATGAATAATATCGTTCCTTATTGGAAAATGATACTTGGGATCTTGTACCTCTTCCAAAGGGAAGAAAACTTTACAGATGTAAATAGGTTTACAGAACAAAGTTTGGGTAATTCCTCAATCATCCTTGTTCTTTATGTTGATGATATTATCCTTACTAGTAGTGATCCCAAACATATAAACCATGTGAATTCTAGCCCCAAAAATAAATTTGAAATGACAGACTTAGGACACTTGCATTATTTCCTTGGCCTTCAACTCTTGCAATCCAAAGCAGGTATTACCCTTTCTCAGTCCAAGTATTTATGTGATATTCTATGCCACTTTCACATGGAAGAGTGTAAGCCATCCTCTTCTCCCTTTCTATCTGGAGTCAAGATTTCAGTCAATTGTACTTCCCCTGAAGTTGATGCTACCTTATATCGTCAACTTGTTGGTAAACTTATGTATATAACCCATACTTGTCCTGACCTTTCCTTTGTTGTTGGTCTTGTTGCTCGGTTTATGCACCAATCTCATGAAAGTCATTGGAAAGCAGCTAAAATAATATTTTTATATATTCGAGGTACAGTTCAGTTCAGGATTCATTACAGTGCAGGAACATTTCCATTGTAAATTGGTTTCATTGATTTTGATTGGGCTGGTGACTGTGATGATCGAAAGTCTACTACAGGTTATGTTTTCAGTCTTGGATCAAGACCTATTACATGGTCTTCTAAGAAAAAAAGTTCATCTCTCTTTCTTCGACAGACGCAGAGTATCATGGTGCAGTTGAAGCCAGTAAGGAAGCCCTGTGGCTTCGTCATATCCTGGCCAAATTTGGTTTTTATCAGCAACATCCAACTACACTTTGGTGTGATAATCAGAGTGCCATCCAGCTATGCAAAGATCCAGTTCAACATCAACGTATGAAACAAATTTATCTTCACATACACTTCATCAGAAAGCTCATTCATTATCGTGTACTTGAAGTGCAGTATTGTTCAACCAATGATCAAGTTGTCGATATCTTTAGAAAGGCTCTCACAGAAGTGAAGTTTACCAAACTTAGATCTATGCTTGGAGTTCAGGGAAGTTATCATTAATGGGGATTAGGTTGTAATGCCTCCTTCTTCTCCTATTGTGTCACCTTTGTAAATCCTTAAATCCTATCCCAAGTTGTTCTTAAGGGGGGATGTTAAGACATTTCGACACATAGGAAATAGTCTCCTAGTGTGTCACCTTTGTAAATCCTTCAATCCTATCCCAAGTTGTTCTTAAGGGGGGGTGTTAGAATATTCCGACACATAGGAAATAGTCAAGTATAACTTGGTCTAGCATAGAGTTAGGTAAAGTGTCTTTATTTACTATGTACATTTGTAACTTATAATCTGACAGTCACGATATGTAGTGATCAAACGGTTCACTCTCTCTTTAGTATTACCGACACTTGATTAGTGGATTAACACCCGATTTGTCCATGATATCTATTTAAATAGCATGGAAGCTCATTTGTCCAGTAACCATTTATGATAGAAGGTTATGTAAATTTTCTCTCTTTATATTAATAAATTGCCTGAAGTGGTCGTGTTGGCTCAGGCCATGGACTGTTTTCCTCTTTGAGGGTTTTCACCACGTCAAATACAGGTGTACTGATTTGTGATCTATTTGTGAGTAGTGACCTTTGGTGTTTGATCTAAGGAACTTACCCTATAAATTCCTACATGGTATCAAAGCTATTTTGAGGGCCACATCCGTCGTTGATCCAAATCCGAAGTCGATTTGGCTACATGCGACTGTCATTTTCCAGATCTACTGTTTCTAACCACTTTCTAGACGCGAGAACTAATATGTTGTGTCTGGCGCCTCTATTACAGTGAGAAACCCCTTTTGTTTCATGCGAAAAGGTTTCTGGTTGCCCAAGTTATGTCATTTTAGATCTTGAGGTATAAAGCAAATTTTTTTACTATTATATTTATTAATCTCTCTGTTTATGTCGGTTTATAGTATTTTTTTAGTTGTCGAATCCATACCCTCTTCTCTGTGTATGTTCTTTGCTCTGCAATGTGTGTGATCTCAGCAAATCATAAACAATAAAATAGGATTTTCTGCTACATATGATCTTTCCCCACGACTTTGTGCAATCTCGGGAAAACAGAAATAACAACAAAAATAGATAGTTTCCAGTAGGACTATCCGGAAATTTAACCTTTTTCCGCAAGACTTGTATATTTTGTTTGCACAGATTATTTTTTTATTTTTTCTTTTTTTGGAAAAAACACGCAAATTGAAGAGCAAAAAAAAAACCCCTTCCTCCTTTCAAACAATTATAGAATCCTTTTAATAGCTCACTTGGTGTAAAATTACTTTCTGAGAATAAAGGTCTTGGGTTCAAGTGTCTTTCTTAGGCTTCTTTTTCTAAAAAGATTTTTTTTAAGTTACTTTTTCTTAAAAATTCTTTTGGCAATTTGTTGATTTTAAAAAGAGGGTTTAATTTTTAGTTAAAGTAACATTGTAAAAGTGACTCTCACTTATTTATAAAACTTGGTCAAATAAAGTTCTTTTTTTTTTAAGAGAGCTTATTGTATTAAGTTTGAAAAGGGAGGGGATTTTTTTTTAAGTAACTTCATCATAAACATTCAACTTATCACGTAACTATATGACATCTATTGCAACTTGTTTTTAAAAAGGCATAACTTCTTCATCCGGAAGCAGTTTTCAGAGCCTTTCTTTTTTAACCAGCGAAATTTTTTGAGATATTTCCATTGGAGCAGTTGGTTTCAGCCTTTTCAGCTTCAATTTTTTTTTTTATGGAAAGTGCATGCCTGGTTATTTTTAACATCATCAATTATTTCCAATGGCTATCCTAGATGGAAGACTTTCTTAGAAGTAAATGGCTTTATAGAATAGTCACAGGACAATAAAATAAACCTACCAATGTAGATAAAGCCATTAAATGGGAAAATAAATCAGATCAAGCATCAGGGTTGATAGGAATGTCCATTGCTCAAGATCTTAGATTTCATATCCAAGAAATCGATTTTCCTATTGAAGCGTTAAATATTGTTTTTGGAAATAAAAATAAAATCAGAGCCCACCAGCTTGAAAATGAATTGCTTACTTTGGACCCCAATAATTTCTCCTCTATTGAAGATTTTTTGTCCAAATTCAAGACCCTTAGACTTCTTTTAGAAGGTTGTAAGGTCAGAAAGGAAGATGGTAGCCTTATCTATTCCATAATTTCTAAGCTTGGCCCTGCATACTCTGTATTTGTTTCCACCTTCCATTCCACTAGAGAAGCCCTCATTTCTCAAGGAACAACCTACAAGTCCCCCTCTTTTGATGCCTTTTGCGACTCTTTGATAAGAGAACAAGAAAAAGTCTTACACCTTGGTCTTATTAATACTGAAAACTCTTCTAAGAAAGCTTTAGCAGTCCAGCAGCAACCATATCAAAAGAATCCCAAGAAGCATCATCCTAAAGGAATGGTCTTAAACCAAACAAGGGTCTTAAGAAATTTCAGCCACAAACTGAAAAAGCAACCCAACAAACTGATAAAGCAAATAAAAATAAAGGGAAGAGGACATATAGACATTATCAATTTTGTAATCGTGATGACCACGTAGAGTCAAAATGTTTTAAGAAGATGGAAGCCTTGGAAGCAGCAATAAAGAAGCACAACATCATTTTGGAGAACTCTTCAACTTCATCTTCGGGAATGGAACTTTATGCTTGTGGTTGTCCAGCATCAAGATCTGGTTATGCATTGAATGTACCTTTTTCTTCTCATTCTCATGAGTGGCTCATTGATTTTGGAGCCTCTTACCACATGGCCAGAGATAAATGCATGTTTTCTTCTTTAAATGATTGTAACACCAAAAATATTTTTGTTGGTGATGATAGATCTCTTAGTATGTATCAAATCTTTCGGTGAAAATCACAATGGAGAAATTTGTGTCGACGCATTTCGAACCAGCAAGTATGGTTCATCATCAGGACAAGATACGAAATCTGATCAAGGACTCAGCTTAAATAGATAAAGAAGCTACAAATAGCCGTTGTACAATAACGGCTAGTTTGACCATAAAAAATAAAATAATCAAAATATATATATATATATATATATATATTATTGTTTTTTTTTTTTTTTTAATTTATTTTTATTTTTATTTTTATTTTTTTTTGTTGGTCAAACTAACCGTTATTGTTAATGTTTATTTTTATATTTTATTTTTATTTTAGTTTATTTTTTATTTTTTATATTTTTATTTATAGTTTTATTTTTATTTATTTATTTTTATTTTGATTATTTTATTTTTTATGGTCAAACTAGCCGTTATTGTACAACGGCTATTTGGAGCTTCTTTATCTATTTAAGCTGAGTCCTTGATCAGATTTCGTATCTTGTCCTGATGATGAACCACACTTGCTGGTTCAAAACGGGTCGACACAAATTTCTCCATTGTGATTTTCACCAAAAAATTTGATACATAATTTATGGATCACAAAAGTCAAATTCCTAATATTGAAACCCTGATCGGTAAGGCCTTGGCACTTAAAGATCTCTTAGTGTTGTAAGGTCTAGAACCATTCATCTAGATAATTGTAATTTTAATGATGTGTTATGTGTTCCTTGTTAGCCTTTTTCTAATAAACAATTATAAATCCAAAATAAATTAAATATTGAAAATTAAGATTTTATGCATAATTTTCTAGATTATGTTAGTTTCTCTTGATTAAGAGTTAGCTAAGACCTAACTCCTAGATTAGCGTGTGTGGTTGAGATATTTTCTCAACGAAGTTGTCTAAAATAGATGTATTATCTTGAGGCAGTTTCCTCATCTATTTAATTGTATTATTACATTTTTTTAATAAGAAAGAACATGTGATGAATTTCATAAGGCTCTCAGGCTTTTTCCGCCATGAGCGTGTTTGTGTATAAATTTGTATGTTTTTTTATGTGTGTTAATTTTGTGTGATTATCTTACATGTGGTATGAGAGCATTAATAGTTCTTCGGGCTTGAGTGAAACTATTGATCTTGTTGTGTTTCTGATGGTGAGATGGAGATAGCTTTAATGCGACCAAGTCAAAGAAAAAGTCCCAAATTTCCACTCAAATGAAAGCCATATGATCTGCCAAGTGAAGATAGATTGTTGGATTGAAGACGGCGCTCAGCGACTGAAAGTGAAGTGCGGGAGTTATGCATTGCTAAGGATGAACTATTATTATGCCGGGAAAAGGCACATATTTGAAAAAAAAATTGATAGAGAAAGAACGTGGTTTCATGAATTTAAGGTATGAAAATATTGTTTTTTTTTCTACACGCATTTAAAAGAGTTTGTGCTTGTGTACTCTTGGCAACTCAGACACCTAACATCTGATGAAGGCTGCAAGGATCAATCCCAGGCTCAATTCATTGCTCATGCACAGTGCGATTTTTTAGCTTTAAGATTTTGTGAGGCTAATTGCGACAAGTGTTGTTACTTGTTCTGTGGAGAATTGTGTCTTATGAAGCGTGGAGCGTGCATAAGGGGAGTGCATTGTTGCGTTGAAAATTGCCTGTGAAGGAGAAATGTGAGCGCTAGATTTCTCAGATGGTAAAAGGCAGCTTGTGGAGCCATTCCTGCGCAGAGAAGGCATAGATGTCCTCAAGCCGGTGGGAATCTGGATCGATCAACCCAGTGTTAGTTAGAGCCTTCAACAGGATCTGTCAGAGCACACAACATTTATTTTAACCAGCATCTCCAAGATATATAAATGCTTATTGCGCTGGAGAGGGCCTCTGGAGCAATATATTATTTTGTTTTAAAGAAGAATAAAAAATGGTGTTGCAATATGAGTAAATGGAGAAATTCAAACCGGTCACTGCATACAGAAGGTGATGGATTTGCGTGAAAAGGAGTTACTGTCAGCCACATTGTCCCATTTTATGAGTCTTAAAGCCAATTTTTTACACAGACTCTGAATTTGAATTATGTTGTCGTTTTTCATGATTGGGGGGAACGATGTAGTAGCTTTTACTTTTCTTTTGAGAAAACAAGGATTCCAGCAGTGATAAGTTTTCTCTCCCACGTGTAAAAGGAACCAGTAGACTTTGATCCACCTTGGAGGAGTAGGACTATAGCCAGATTTGCATCATCGTAGCCACTTTGGAGCATGAATATATCCAGATTTAAGAAATGCAGCGTTGTGAATGCAGATACATGGAAATTGTTGTTGTCTTAACTTAAACAAACTGAACATTCTTTTGAAAGACGTGTGATACGAACGTGAGAAACGTGGAAGAATTGGGAGAATTGCGTTAAAAATTGTGGTATTATGAAATCTCAAATGATGGCATGTAATTCAAATCTCAAATGATGGTGCTAATTCATTTCATATATGGCTTAATTCACTTCCTTTTAAACGTGACTTCTTTTTTAATGGAGTTTTAAAAGGAATTAAAAAAAGGGGGGTAAAGTTAATGGAAAAGTAAATTTTCATATTTTGGGAGTGACAAGTGAGCAGAGTGATATGTGTTATAGGGTAAATATTTTTATAATGGAGGGATAAGGTATAATAGTTTTAAACTAAAGTTTCTTTTGGAGGTATAATAAAGTGTATTAAAATTTTACTTTTGGAGAGATAAAGTATGTTATGTAATTTTGAGAGATAAGAGCTAAGGTGTGATTTCTATTTTCTTTTTTCTTTTTTCTTTTTTCTTTTTTGTAAAAATTGGAGTAATAATGTGTGTAATTTTGGAGTAAAAAGGTGTCATTTTTAGAGTGGTAAAGTGAAATTTATATGTGAATTTTTATTTCTCGGAGGGATAATTGTTTTGTAATTTGGAGTGATAAGTTGAAAGTTGAGAGTATTGAAGTTTTTTTTTTTTTTGGGAGTGATAAGGATTGAGTTTTTTTGTAAATCTGGAGTGATAAGAAGAAGTTGATTGTTGAAGTAAACTTTTTACCTCTAGGTGGTTCAGTTAGTTTTGAAGACAAATTTCTTCTATGGAGTTTTCACAATCTGTGCTTGAGAAGCTTCAACGAAGATGCTGTAAAGATGGAAGATTGATCTACCTTGAAACTTAATGAAAGCATTTTTTTTGTGGTAATCGTTTCCTAGATCCACCCGAAATTGAATAAGGGGATCTTAGGTGCACCATGTGTAGTGAATGTGTGTGCATGATTTGTGTCTAGTTTTTTTGACACTCTCTTTGTAATATGGTACACAGCCAAATTAAACAACTACATGCACATAAGCAAGCTTAAGTATACAAGACCTCAATCTTAAGTAATTAATCTCATGTAATCAAGCATAAGTACAAAATCACAAAAAATCACATGCATTTATGCAACACATCATCAAGTTGATAAAGAGGTCTTCTACATCCCTATTCCAAAGTCTGCAATCAAAATAATCAATTTAAGGATGCCACAAAATCAAGCATGCCAAGACAAGACGACATCAACAACACTTCTTGTATCACTCACAGATAAATATTTTTGTAACTGAGTTGAATTATCATGGTGGATTCTTAGTTGAAACTGACACCCCAATTTGAATTGATAAAGTGGTAAAACTACGACAATTAAGTCAAGTAGATATTCAACTTAGTCATATTATTTGAACTTGTCATTTGTCTGTTGGGTGCATTTTCGACAATGTTCGACACCCTTTGCCAATAAGTACAATCAAGTCAGTACAAAGTTCACAACATCAAGCAAGCCAGCATGAAGTTCATTGAAGCAACAATCAAAGCAAACGAGCGAGTTCAACTCTACCGCAAGTAAATGTAATATTCAAACAACAATCAAGCAAGTTGAACTATACATCAAGCGAGCGTGAGTTCCAGTGAGTGTGGAACAAGTAAAACAAGTTTCACCAAGCAAGAGATCAAGAAAATTTCAAAGCAAGCGAGCGTGTCATTCAAATCAAACGAGCGAATTCAAAAAGTTTAAATCAAGTGAGAAAGTTCAAGACAAGCGAATCTGAATTCAAACAAGTGAATTCACATGGAGAAACATTTCCAGTTGTTACAAGTTCTTCCATTAGGGGAATTTTGAGGTCTAAAATGGGCCTCCTAAGGAAATAATAAAATAATAGTTAAACCAATAAAATAATATTTATGAATTTTCAATTCACTTTTTGCACCACAATCCATTTAACCATAGTTAAATTCAATTCAAAATTTATACCAAAATAAAATTAATAAAAAATTTGTATTGATGTGACTATAAATAATAATGAGTTTTTCAAGAAAAAGTCATTATCATTGAACAACTAATGCATTTGTCCTTTGTATTTAAATAATTTAAAATAAAATATAAATATAAATTTATAAATTCTTAATTATATTATATGTTGTGCATTATTTCTTTCAATAATATGAAATGAAAATAATATATTTTTATTCAAAAAGTGTGAAATGACATTTATTGTGAGTACTTTACTTTGGCTTTAAAAGTACCTAGAGCACTACCATGGTTAACCATGAGTTTTTGTCAACCATTAAGAATGTGACAAGTAATTACTTTTAACTCAAGGAATTCCACCTCAACCATTAGGGATGATATCATCCCCTAAAATGTGATTGGTTCTCATAAAGTGTATTTTGATTGTACATTTTCCTTAGGAGACCCATTTTAGACCTGAAAAGTCCCTTAATGACAATTTGATCCTATCAAGTGCTAAAGACATGGTGCAAATCAGCAAAACAACTCTTGCTAATATTTCACAGCGTCTACAACAGAAAAATGAAACGATTGAGTTCGTTCAACCGGAATCGTAACTAAAAATAAATGAGTTGCAAGACAAGAGTGATGCTTCTGAGTCTTTGAACCATATTGATAAAGATGATAAGTCATCCATTCAAACAACTTCAAGTGTCGACGTTGTTAAAGTTCAACTTTCTTCCAAACCAATCATCAAGCCATGGGAAGAAATTCAAAGTAACAGAAATTGAAGAGTATTAGGATATGTCAAAGATGATGACAACTTATATATCCTAGATTATTCAAAGCCCATCAAGTTCGTCAGTGCAGGCTTTCTTGAACAAATCACATCCAAAAATTATGCGACAGTTGTAGACAAACTGACATGCACGCAAACCGAAGTTGCAGTCAAACCAAAATGCTTACATTGTAAAAGAGCAGGTCATATGGAAGATCATTGTTTTGATCTCCATCCTTGTCACTGAATCATTCATCAAAGAAATGTTGCAACCAAAACCAATCGGCCAGATTGAATATCGATTATGAATGGATTGATCCTTGGGAATTGTCGTCAACAGTCAAAAGACTGTATAAGTTTTACAACTAAATTCATTCACACCTGTTGTAGCCGACAGTCAAATTCATATGGTACTCTCGTGCAGATGAACGGGGGAGTACACCTGTGAAACTCTCCTACACCTGAAAGGGGGGAGTTCAGAAATAATTTCCAGATGATTGTCTCTTTCAGCAAACAAATGGGGGAAAATGATAATGAAATTGAAGGTGGTTGTCAAACTAAAAGTTTCGACAACATCAACAAAAGAATCCAGTATTAATCTTAAACATCCATTAGGCATTCAAACATCCAAGAAGCTATTAGGCATCAACAAATTCGGCAGTTGGCAATCGACATCAAAAGCAACAGTGAGCAGTTTTCAATAGCATCAACAAAATCAACAGTGATTTGTTTTTTGACATCATCAGCCAGTGGGATATCATCAAGTAGCCAATGGGTAGTTTCATCATCAGCAAATTCGCCAGTGGGCATCTTCAAAAAAAATTCTGTGGACAAGCGAATTCGTCAATGGGCGTTCTCAAATTTTGTCAGTGGACAAAGGATGTTGATTTCAAGAAAATGACAAATGGATCCTTTTGTAGCTTGGCACGTGATGAAGTTGTCAAGAGAAATTCAGAGATGAATCAGACATGCAGCTAACTCATGGTCTCTTCAAATTGCAGTTTTTTCAACATCCAACTTTGGTGGTTTTTCAAGCAATTTTGTTTTAGGAGCAACATTTTTAGCATGAGAAATTGAAAGATGGTTCCTCGTTCTTATTTTGGATTTATCATTGGGGGGGAAATGTTAGCCTTTGTCTCATAAAAAATTATAAATCCACATTAAATTAAATTAATTAAATATTTAAAATTATAATTTTATGCCTAATCTTCTAGATTATGTTAGCTCCTCTTGATTAGGAGTTATTTTAGGCCTAACTCCTAGATTCGAGTGTGTGGTTGAGATATTTTCTCAACCAAGTTGTCCAAGATAGATGCACTATTTTCAGATAACTTACTCATCTATTTAATTGTATTATAACATTATTTTAATAAGGAAGAAGATGTGAGGAATGTCGTAAGGCTCTCAGGCCTTTTCCGCCATGAGTGTTTTTATGTATAAATCTATATATTTTTTATGTGTGTTAATTTTATGTGATTATCTTACATTCCTACCGTGTCTAGCAACCTTCTATCTGTTTATCAGATAATTCATTCAAATAAAGTGAAAATAATAGAATTATAACCTCATGATGTTGTAATTAAGGACCTCAAATATCCAAGACATATTTTAGCTACTAGTATTGTTGATGATTCCAAAAGGTTGTATAACTTTGACAACTTTGGGTCATCATGTCTTCCTTCCATTTTTTTGCTCATAATGATGAAGTGAGAAAACTTTTGCATGAGCGATTTGTTCACTTAAATTATCGTTCTCTTCAAACTCTATGTAAAGAAAATATGGTGATAGGTCTTCCTATGGTATCTTTCCGAGATAGTGTTTTTTTCCGAATGTGTACTCGGAAAAAATCATCAGGATAGTTTTGAAAAATGTGCCTCTTGGCACACTTCATCCCCTTTGCAGCTTGTGCACAATGATTTATGAGGTCCACTTCCTATTGTTTCTTTCTCTGGATACAAGTACTTCTTAACTTTCATTAATGATTTTTCTAGACGCACTTGGGTATACTTCTTAAAACTCAAGAGTGAACTTTTTAACATGTTCTTGGCCTTTAAGGCCTTTGTTGAGAAACAATATCAACATCACATTCTTAAGTTAAGATCTGACAATAAGGGAGAATATGTTAACAACAAATTTATCCACTTTTTCACTAAGCATGGCATTCAATTGCAACATAATGTTCTGTATACTCCACAACAAAATGGTGTAGCTGAAAGGAAGAATCGCACTTTAAAAGAAATGGCTAATTTTATGCTTTAATATAAAGGACTTAGTCTTAATTTTTGGGCAGAAGCAATTAACTGTGCAAATTACATAGTGAATCGTACTCCTACTAAAGTTTTAAGGAATATAACTCCAGAAGAAGTCTGGAGCTCAATCAAACCAGATTTAAGTCACTTTTGTGTTTTTAGAAGTGAAGCTTGGGCCCATATTCCAAATGTGAAACATAAAGCCTTAGAACCTAAGAGTGAAAAATGCATATTCTAAAGATGTAAAAGGATATAGACTTCTTCAACCAAAATCCAAAAATGTAATCATTAGAAGAGATGTAAAATTTGATGAAAATATATCAACCTACAATCCCAGTTTGGTGGGTGTGCCACCTTTGGCCTACAAGCTCGATTTGGCATATGTGCCACCTCTCTCTATATGTTCTATTTTTTACAACGTTCCTTCTATTTCGGATGATGACAGCAAGGATGAAAATCCTCCTCCACCTCCTCAATATATTCCTTCAGCTCCACAGCTTCCAAGATGGGTCCGCTCTACTCGAGATGCAACAAGTTCTCTTGCAGGTGACCCTGTAGATCAATGTCGTACACGTTCTCAGTTCAAAATAACCTCTTCCTTATTGGCTCAAATTCCAAAAAATATTGATCCAAACACCTTTGAATAAGCTTCAAGTCATCCAAATTGGGATGCAACTATGAATGAATAATATCATTCCTTATTGGCAAACGATACTTGGGATCTTGTTCCTCTTACAAAGGGAAGAAAACATGTCAGATGCAAATGGGTTTACAGAACAAATTTTGGGTAAGTCATTAATAATACTTTTTCTTTATGTTGATGATATTATCCTTACTAGTAGTGATCCCAACCATATAAACCATTTGAATTCTAGCCTCAAAAATAAATTTGAAATGACAGACTTAGGACACTTGCATTATTTCCTTGGTATTCAATTCTTGCAATCCAAAGAAGGTATTACCCTTTCTCAGTCCAATTATGCCTGTGATTTTCTACGTCACTTTCACATGGAAGACTGTAAGTGAGCCCCTTCTCCCTTTCAGTCTGGATTCAAGCTTTCATTCACTTGTACTTCTCTTGAATTGATGCTACCTTATACCGTTAAATTTTTGGTAAAATTTTGTATCTAACCCAAACCTCCCAAACCCTTCCGGACATTTCCTTTGTTGTTGGTCTTATTTCTCGGTTTATGTGCTAACCTCATGAAAGTCATTGGAAAGTAACTAAAATAATACTTCGATCTATTCATGATACAGTTTAGTTTGGGATTCATTACAGTGCAGGAGCATCTCCATTGTTGATTGGTTTCATTGATTCTGATTGGGCTAGTGACCTTGATGATCTAAAGTCTATTACAGGTTATGTATTCACTCTTGGTTCAGGACCCATTACATGGTCTTGTAAGAAACAAAGTGCCATCTCTCTTTCTTTGGAAAAATTAGAGTATCGTGGTACATTTGAAGCCAGTAAGGAAACCTTGTGGCTTCGTTAGATCCTGACCAAATTTGGTCTTCATCAGTAGCATCTAACTACACTTTGGTGTGATAATCAAAGTGCCATTTAGCTATGCAAATATCCAGTTCAGAATCAACATATGAAACACATTGAGCTTCACATACACTTCATCAAAAATCTCATTCATGATCGTGTTCTTGAAGTGCAATATTGTTCAACCAATGATCAAGTTGTCGATATATTTACAAAGGCTCTCACAGAAGCGAAGTTTACCAAACTTCAATCTATGCTTGGAGTCCAGGAAAGTTATCATTAAGGGGGGATAGGCTCTAATGCCTCCTTCCTTCTCCTATTGTGTCCCATTTGTAAATACTTCAATCCTATCCCAAGCTTTTATTAAGGGGGGATGTTAGGATATTTCGACACATAGGAAATAGTCTCCTGTTGCGTCACCTTTGTAAATCCTTCAATTCTATCCCAAGTTCTTCTTAAGGGGGGATGTTAGGATATTTTGACACATAGGAAATATTTAAGTAATTTGGTCTAGTGCAGAGTTAGGTAAAGTGTGTTTCTTCACTATTTACATTTGTATCTTATAACTCGACGGTCACGATATGTTAATGATATGACAGTTCACTCTCTCCTCGGTATTACCGACACTTGATTCATGGATTAACACCTGATTGGTCCATGATCTCTATTTAAAGTGTATGGAGGGTCATTTTTCTGGTAACCATTTATAGGAGAAGCTTATGTAAATTTTATCTCTTTATATTAATAAATTTTCTGAAATGTGTTGGGTGTGGAGCCTAATTATCTTGTTTATTTTGTATCACAACATTGGACCCCTATACCTTAATGGGGCGGCAACACCACCCGTAATTAAATGCTACCTGGGGGGTCCAGGGGGGTAGCTGCGAATTTATGGAGTCCCCCTTGGTGGGGGGTTTCGAGGGCAGCGCCCCCGAAGCTAAAAACATATGTAAAATTGCCTTGTAAAAGTATAATAATTTCTAGTCAATCTGGGTTGTTCATTAGGCAAATGATCTGATGGTAGAAGTTATGTTTAGTTTAGGGTTTTTTTCCCTAGAATTCAACCCCCTCACTTTTATGAGGGAATTGTATTGCGAGTGTGTATTGTAGGTGAATTCTCAGAGCAAGAAACAGATAGGGAGACTGTGTGTAATATTCCCATTTTAGCACATGGCTAAACGGAATATTAAAATTTTTATTTTATCATCTTGTAGCCAAATAAATGGGTAAGGAGGCCCATGTTTATTGAAAACATGAATAAATTCCCTCACATGTGAAAAGGGGATAGACATAATAACTTGATTTTGCACCCTCAAGTGTGAAAAGGGGCAAATACATGAAGACAAGTTCAAGTTTGACCAAGTCAACAGCACTGCCATAGGAGGGGTGGCTTACTTTAGAAGACAGCGCAGTGTGAATGAGGAAGAGGATATTTGGTGGAGGAAACCCTAATGGATGGGGCCCATGGAGAGAAATCTTTCACTTGTTTAAAAGGAGGGCAAGGCAACCATTGTTTCTCATGCTATGATTATTCATTTCATTATCTATTCAGAGAATTGTGCATTCTCTACTGTTTAGCAAGAATTTCCAGGAGGAATTCCTGTTTAGGATTATTTCACCTTCTTGAGATGCCTCTTGAGGGATTGCTAAGATTTTCCTCACATCCAGGCTTGAGGCCAAGCATCCTCCATCAAGACAGTGTTATTTCTGTAGCAGGGTAATGTTGTGTTATTGGGTGTTGCAGTGAAGGTTCACTACATCACTTCCATCAGCTATTTTCAAAGGAGGAGCCTATCTTCCCTTTAAAATATCATATTTGAGATATCCCGGAGCTTATTGCAGACTTTGGCATCAAGGCCAATAATTTCTCTTCACCAACAGTGCAGTCCCTTCTCTAGACTGCATTATTTCTGAGTGTGTTTGCATTGGAGACTTGCTCCACATGTTTGGAGGGTGAGATATTAGATGGGAGGATCAGCCTCACATTCTAGAGATTCATTGGAGGAGATTTTTTCATTGATTGCAGCATTTTCAGTCTTCTTCATTTATTCCCAGTTCTTGAGTTGCTGAAGCTACCCAGCAACTCTGGCATTTCTGCAGATTTTCCATTTTGTGAATATTTAAGCCAATCCCTTTGAGGATTGTGTATTGTATGTTTCCAGGGGTTGAGATCTTGCTCCCCCTTCTTATTTAGGCTATTTATTGTCATATCTATCTATTATTGACATTTTGCAGCAGTTCTGCCTCCTGGATTGCGTAGTCATAGCCAGGGCCTCTTTTATATAGCAGTATTTCTCTATATTTTTAATGTACATGTTTCATTGAGGAGGCATTGTTTGACTTGAGAGATCATTTCCTAAAGATATTGTATACATTTATTTGTTTCTATCATCTAATTTAATGGTTATGTGGATCTTCCAGCATTTTGGTTTTAATGCACTTACTGCTATTTTCCAGCTCATGTTTATGTATTGTTGAATCCCTGAAGGAGAAATACTTCAAGCTCTATAGACAGAGTCTGCAGATGGACAGGTAGCCTCTGGATCTCATCCTTTTTCAAAGGTGACATATCCAGTAAATTCCCCTACAGTCAATCTCTGGAATAGAATCTTGATATTCCTGAAAAAGGGATATTACAGTGGTATCAAAGCATGATCTCTGGCTCATCTTGTGAGTCTAAGCCAAAGAAGATCAATATGATGAAGAAGATGAGTTTACTCTCATCTATTTTCAGATCCAGAGGAGACCTCTCCAAGGAGGTCAAGAAGATCAAAGAAGGAGAAATGGAAGGACCATGCACTTCCTATTCTCATAGAAAAGAAGGCCAGAAGCATGAAGAACACTTGGAATTCTAAATTCTAAGTGAGTATCTTGCTAAATACTGGGAAAACCCTAGAGCTCTAGCTTTGCCACAATTTATTCAGCAGAAAGAAGAAAGAAGACCCCACAGCTATGGGATGATGAGAGGCAATAGATTCATATTGTCCACATTTGATGGATCACACACTTGTGTAGCAGAGGGTTGGGTGAATAAACTAGAGGCTTTCTTCCTATTACATCCTGTAGTAGATAGAGAGGCTGTAAGCATTGCAGCACTGCACCTTGAAGGTGAAGCAAAGGATTGGTTGATCAGCCATCTAAGCCATACAATGGTTTCTACTCTTGTTGAGTTTTCTCAAATATTGATTGAGAGGTTTGGCGAAAGGAGGGAGGAACCCTCACCACCAGCTTATGAGGCATGTACTAGCGTTGTTGAGATCATGGAGGGGCAGCCCTCATCTTCAACAGTTTGGGAGGACAATACTTATGAGGAGGAAACTCTTGTAGCCCTGTAAGGAGCTTCCACATTTCACCGAGGTATGATAAAAAATCCATCTCTTATCATTTCAGCAAACACCTCAGATGGGTCCAAATCATTGCATACAATTGACATAGAGCAAGCGGATAGCACTGTGTTGTACATGAGTAGTGATGCAAAGGAGATCTCCCAGAGAGATTTCAGTAGAGGTGCACTCCCACACATCATTGAGTGCAAGATTCTTCATTATTTGGAGGAGGTTCTTCCCTTCTCTCAGGAGCAGATAGTAGATGGAGGACATCTTCAGATGGATAACATCTCTCATGCTTGTGATGGACATCCCTTGAGCCATGCACAACATGATGGGAGGTTTTTTCCTACCACATATTTGGATCCTCATAGGGTCAAATTGATCCTCGGGAAGATTGAATTTCAAGGTCCCATGAAATGCAGGAGCTTGATTTGGGATGATGGTAGCCCTCATGGGAGGAGTACCAAGATGAAGGGTGGGAGAAGAAATCCACAGTTGATTGAGTGGATGTGGATGGTGAGCAAGAAGAGGGTAAGCTACTTGCAGATTTATGATACCAGGCAGCAGGAGGCTTGGTTGCGTTGGTTACTCTTGAAGGAGTTTGGCCATCACTTGGCATACTCTCTTTCCAAGGGTATGAGGATGGAGAAGATGTGGCAAGATGTTGGCATCATGGAGCAGCAAAGAGTATGGGTGCATAGTGATGATGCAACATTCATATAATTCACTATGTCTTCATCATATATCTTACATGATGAAAGCATGAGGAAGCAGCAAAAAAAATTGTTGTTGGGGTTGTTCTTCAGAGAGCAAGGGCATATTTGCTCTCATTTCTTGTATGATGTTGCAGGGGTAGGAGATGGCACTATCATGGTGCAAAGGGGTTACTCCTTGACCTTCGGTGATCAAGAATTACTCCTACTTTGGGAGAGGTTCCATATTTGCAGCAACATTATTGGAGGGTTGCCCATCTATATTGAGGAAAATGGGGGCAACAGCGTTGTGCCATCTAGAGATTATCTAGTGCCTCATGCAGAGGAAGGATGATCTCTTGCTCCAAGCAGAGGGTTGCTTTCATCTTTGCAAGGAAGTCCCCAGGATCTCAGGTATGGAGATCAAGGCACAACTCATGATTTACATGTGCCATTGTTGAGGAGGTGTGGAACCATGGAGACATAAGGAGAGGATAGGGAGGATAACCATCATGGTGTGATGAGAAGCACCCATCCCTGTCTATTTTATGGGGATGATGCACCTAAGGAGGTGATTGGATTGCGCAGTGGAAGCATGGACAGACTTGTTCATTCATATATGCAGTCACCTTTTTATGATGATGTCTCATTGCATGGAGACATTTTTCCGATGAGACCACTGGACCAGCAAAAGAGGAGGGATGCTTCACATATTGAGGCACCATTCATTGATCTCAGAGTAGTGGAGACCTTGGGAGATAACTATATGGAATATGTCCTTCATGGGGAATCATCAGCGCTGTCACTATGGAGGATAGATCCATGTTGGAACTCCGGGGTTTTGGAGGAGTATTCCCAGGATCATCTTGCTTGCATGATATTAACAGATCAGCATATGAGGAGATGCATAGGTCATGTGCAAATGGAGGAGATACATAACTCTTTAGAGGAGTTAGCCCAGGAAAGGATGGGAGGAGATTCATTTTTGAGCCACTCCATTTTCATACACAAAACTTATGGTAAGGGTATTGTTTATTTGCATGATGATTTGTATATTCATCCCTTAACCATATATGTACAGGATGTCGCTCCGAGGAGGATCATTCTTCTTTCTGAACCCCATGGTCTACTTAAGGCCATGAGCGCTATTGGTGACCACTCCCTAGGAGGACTTGGGGAGGAAATGTATTTTGGGAGACATGCTCACCTTGTACTATACATCATTTACTTTCTCCATAAATTTGAGGAGAGTAGGACAGCAAGCAAGTGGTTGAGAGGCCACACTTTTTGTCATACTCTTATGCAATTGAGGGTCAAACTACATTGGTTACAATTGAGGGAACATTTTCCTTCTCCCTTGCTACATATGACAACAAGCATGGTTTTCATTATGGTTCATTATGATGCTGATGTCTTTGTGTTTTTTGAAAGCATGATTGGGGGAATGGCACATTGGTTGGATGTGTCCCTTGGGGGAGAAATCTCCCACATTATTTGCATTGCATATTCGAATGGGAGAATGAGAGGACATGTGGCCACTAGAGCAACACATTTGTTTCCATTTGAGGTGAGCCATATGATTGATTGGATGCCATAGGGTGGTGACTACCAACTCATCACATATGAGATGATTTGGGACAGCATGTTTCATAACTCTGGAGAAGAGATCATTGGAGGCCTAGTCTTCATTTTTCCATTTGAGGGCAACATTATTGCAGCCCACGATCAGCATATACTCTACACTTATTCTAAGTGGAGAAGAGGACAGCATGGGGTAGGCTATTTTTTCTACCAAGATCGTATTTTCAGCCCACCTATATTGCGGGAGCCAAAGGTGAAGGATGATTTGTATGAGTTGCCATATTGGGAAGTAACTCACTTTGTATGGTTGATTGCTTGGGGGATGGAGAGTCTACATGAGGAAGATGTTCCTCAACATATTTCAGACTCCATGCCTTAGGTGGAGATTCTTCAGTTCTATCCTTGCAGTTGCTTGAGGACAAGCAACATCTGGAAGGGGAGGACTATAATATTCCCATTTTAGCACATGGCTAAATGGAATATTAAAAATTTTCTTTTATCATATTGCAGCCAAATAAATGGGTAAGGAGGCCCATGTTTATTTAAAACATGAATAAATTCCCTCACATGTGAAAAGGGGATAGACATAAGAACTTGATTTTTCACCCTCAAGTGTGAAAAGGGGAAAATACATGAAGACAAGGTCAGGTTTGACCAAGTCAATAGTGCTGCCATAGGAGGGGTGGTTTACTTTAGAAGACAGCACAGTGTGAATGAGGAAGAGGATATTTGGTGGATGAAACCCTAATGGATGGGGCCCATGGAGAGAAAGCTTTCACTTATTTAAAAGGAGGGCAAGGCAACCATTGTTTCTCATGTTATGATTATTCATTTCATTGCCTATTCAGACAATTGTGCATTCTCTGCTATTTAGCAAGAATTTCCAGGAGGAATTCCTGTTTAGGATTCTTTCACCTTCTTGAGAGGCCTCTTGAGGTATTGCTCAAATTTTCCTCACATCAAAGCTTAAGGCCAAGCATCCTCCATCAAGACAACGTTATTTTTGCAACAGGGTAATGTTGTGTTGTTGGGTGTTGCAGTGAGGGTTCACTACATCACTTCCATAAACTATTTTCAAAGGAGGAGCCTCTCTTCCCTTTGAGATATCAGATTGGAGATATCCTGTAGCTTATTGCAGACTTTGGCATCAAGGCCAACAATTTCTTTTCACCAACAGTGCAGTCCCTTCTCTAGACTACATTATTTCTAAGTGTGTTTGCAGTGGAGACTTGCTCCACATGTTTGGAGGGTGAGATCTTAGATGAGAGGATCAGCCTCAAATTATAGAGATCCATTGGAGGAGATTTTTTCATTGATTGCAGCATTTTCAGTCTTCTCCATTTATTTCCAGTTCTTGAGTTGTTGAAGCTACCCAGCAACTCCGGCATTTCTGCAGATTTGCCATTTTGTGTATATTTTAGCCAATCCCTTTGATGATTGTGTATTGTATGTTTCCAGGGGTTGAGATCTTGCTCCCCCTTCTTATTTAAGCTATTCATTGTCATATCTATATGTTATTGACATTTTGCAGCAGTTCTGCCTCCTGGATTGCATAGTCATAGCTAGGGCCTCTTTTATATAGCAGTATTTCTCTATATTTTATGTACATGTTTCATTGAGGAGGCATTGTTTGACTTGAGAGATCATTTCCTCAAGATCTTGTATACATTTATTTGCTGCTATCATCTCATTTAATGGTTAAGTGGATCTTCCGGCATTTTGGTTTTAATGCACTTACTGCTATTTTCCAGCTCATGTTTATGTATTGCTGAATCCCTGAAGGAGAAATACTTCAATCTCTATAGACAAAATCTGCAGATGACCAGGTAACCTCTGGATCTCATCCTTTTTCAAAGGTGACATATCCAGTAAATTCCCCTGCAATCAATCTTTGGAATAGAATCTTGATATTCCTGAAAAAGGGATATTACATTGTGAGAGAGAACAGAGGATATTACAGTGGATCTTCTATATGTTGTATCTCTTTATTTTGTTGGATAATAGAAAGGAAGGACTGGTTTTTCGGGGTGGACGTAGCCAAAACTGGGTGAACCACGTATATTTGTGTCTCTATGGTTTTATGTGTTTTGTGTGCTTGTATTTTCTGCATATATTATGTGTCGCATTGTTCTATAATATATAATTTTATAACAACTGGTATCAGAGCCGAAGGTCTATTTGGCTGATAAACTCACAGGAAAGAAGGGTTCCTGGTTCGAATGGGAGCAATGGTAGAAGATGGTAATTTTAGGGTCGATAAATTTAACGGCCAAAACTTCCCACTGTGGAAGATGCATATGGAAGATTATATGTATCAGAAAGATCTATACCTACCATTGAGCAAAAAAAACAAAGAAGCTGATGGCTATGACAGACGTAGAATGGGAGATTCTCGATAGAAAGGCACTCGGAACAGTACGATTGTGCCTCGCGGCATAGGTAGCCCTCAATATTTCGAAGGAAACCACAACAGAGGGTTTGATTAAGGCATTGGCGAAACTATATGAAAAACCCTTGGCCTCAAACAAGGTATTTCTCATGAAACGTTTATTTAATATGAAGATGTCAGAAGGTGGATCTGTTGCAGACCTTTTAAATGATTTTAATACAGTTACCAGTCAGTTAAGTTCTGTAGGGGTAAACTTTGATGATGAAGTTAGGGCTCTTTTATTTCTATGCTCATTGCTAGAAAGCTGGAATGGTTTAGTTATGGCCATTAGTAACTCTGTCTCTGGATCTATTAATTTAAAGTTTGATGATGTTTTCGGTGCTATCCTTAGTGAGGAAATGTGACAGAAAAGCTCCAGTGAGACATTAGGTAATGCTTTGAGTGCAGAGTCTAGGGGTTGAAAAATGGAAAGAGGAAAGAGCTCAGGCTATTGCAATAAATCAAAGAAAGGCAGATCCAAGTCCAGATTAGGGATAGTGTGCTAGAAATGTGGAAAGAAAGGGCACCTGAAGAAAGATTGTAGATCTCGGAAGGGAAAAGAAGGAGATGCACAGCAAGAAAAAAATCATGAAGAAAATGTGACAGGTGATGTGTTACAAGATGCTTTGATTCTTTCTTTCGAAAATGTTACTGATTCCTAGATAGTAGATTCAGGGGCCTCATTCCATGCCACACCTGATAAGAAATATTTTCATGACTATGTTCAAGGAGATTTTGGACAAGTCTGTTTGGGTGATGATAAACCCTGTAAAATTGTTGGAATGGGTAAAGTTCTTGTAAAACAACAGAATGGAAGCCAATTGTTATTAAAGGAGGTAAGGCATGTTCCAGATCTAAAGAAAAATCTGATTTCAACAGGGCAGTTAGGCAATGAAGGTTGTGTGACAACTTTCACAGATAAAACTTGGAAGGTCGCCAAAGGAGCCCTGGTAATAAAAAAAGCGAAAAGGTTGGTACATTGTATTTATGCAATGGTATTTCTAACTCTGTTAATGCTTTAACTCCCAAATAAGCAGATGCAGCATTATGGCATCATAGGCTCGGACACATGAGTGAGAAGGGAATGAATATTATTCACCCAAGGAATTTGTTGTTGAGTTTGAAGAATATTGATTTGGATTTATGTGAGAATTGCATTTATGTAAAACAGAAGAGAGTCATATTTCTCGGAGTTGGGAAAGAAAAGAAGAGTGAAAAATTATAGCTTGTGCATACAGATGTATGGGGACCTGCTCAAGTATCATCTCTAAGTGGCTCTCATTATTATGTTACTTTTATTGATGATGCAACTAGAAAAACTTGGGTTTATTGTATTCAGAATAAATCTGATGTATTTGATACTTTTAAGAAATGGAAAGCTTTGGTTGAGATTGAGACAGGAAAGAAGTTGAAGTGTCTCAGATCAGATAATGGAGGTGAATATTGCAACAAAGAGTTTGATAGGTATTGTTCAGAGCATGTAATTCGCAGAGAGAAGACAATTCCAAGAACACCACAAGAGAATGGTGTGTCAGAAAGGATAAATAGAACAATCATGGAGCGTGCAAGGTGCATGAGATTGAATGCAGGATTGCCTTACAATTTTGGGCAGATGCTGTAGATACTGTTGTTTATCTAATAAACAGAGGCCCTTCAAGTTCCTTGGATAGTGGTATTCCAGAGGAAGCATGGACAGGTAGAAAGGTAAACTAATATCTTTTATAGCCTTTTGGTTGTGAGGCCTTTGTCCATATTAGTAAAGAAAATAGAACAAAGCTTGAGGCAAAATCAAATAAATGTACCTTTATTAGATATGGTGTTAATGATTTTGGTTATCGCTTATATGATTTTTAAAATCACAAAATCATTAGGAGCGGAGATGTAATATTCAATGAAAAGGTCTTGTATAAGAATCAGTTGCAGGAAAAGAAACAGGAAAAAGAAAACAAAGAATACACAGTTCTTAATGAGATCACAGAAAAATTAAAGGTGCCTAAAAATAATAATAATCAACAGCCATAACAACAACAACCACCACAATAGCAACAGGCACCTCAAACACCTGAAAGTGGTGTTAGAAGATCTACCAAGATAAGTAGACCCCCTGAACAATACTCTCCTTCATTATATTAGTTATTGTTGATAGATTCTGATGAACCTGAATGTTATGAAGAAGCAATGCAGGTTGGAACCAAGAAGAAGTGGGAGCTAGCCATGGAATAAGAGATGGACTCCTTAATACATAACTAGACTTGGGACTTAGTCAGGTTGCCTGCAGGTAAAACAACATTGCAGAATAAATGGGTTTACAGGCTGAAGGAAGAAGATGGAGGAAAACAGAGGTACAAAGCTAGACTTGTGGTGAAAGGTTTTTCACAGAAGAAAGGTATTGATTTTGATGAAATATTTTATCCTGTTGTTAATATGACTTCAATTAGAACTATTTTAAGTCTTGTAGCAGTGGAAGATTTACATTTTGAACAGTTAGATGTAAAGACGGCATTTCTCCATGGAGATTTGGAGGAAGATATATATATGGAGCAACCAGAAGGATATGAGGTCAAAGGGAAGGAAAAATTAGTGTTCAGGCTAAAGAAGAGCTTGTATGGCTTCAAACAGGCTCCAAGGCAGTGGTATCTAAAATTTGACAGGTTTATGTCTGAACAAGGTTATACTAGATGTCACTCTGATCATTATGTTTATCTAAAAAATCAATATGATGGCAGTTATATTACATTATTATTGTATGTAGATGACATGTTTGTTGCAGGGTCTAACATGCAGGAAATTAATGTGCACAAAAGAAAATTGGCAAATTCCTTTGCAATGAAGGATTTGGGAGCTGCAAAAAAAATCCTTGGTCTGAGAATAACTAGAGACAGGAAAAATCACAAATAAACTTGTCTCAGAATGAGTACATACAAAAGGTGTTGAAAATATTTAATATGCAGAATGCAAAACCAGTTAGTACACCTTTTACTATCCATTTCAAAATTAGTAAGGAGATGTGCCCCAAGACCCAAGAAGAAATGGATTATATGTCTAAAGTTCCATATGCATCAGCGATTGGAAGCTTAATGTATGCAATGGTCTGCACAAGGCCTGATATTTCACATGCAATGGGAGTTGTAAGCAGGTACATGAACAATCTAGGAAAATAACATTGGATGGAAGTGGAATGGATTCTCAGATATTTGAGAGGTACCACAAATCAAGCATTATGCTTTGGTGGTTCAAACATTTCTCTACATGGATATGTTGATGAAGATATGGCAGGTGACAAAGATAACAGGAGCACTACAGGATATGTATTTACTATAGGTGGAATAGCTGTCAGTTGGGTTTCAAAAATCCAAAGTGTTGTTGCACTTTCAACAATAGAAGCGTTGTATGTTGCTGCTACAGAGCCTAGTAAATAAATGATTTGGTTACAAAGGTTTATGGATGAATTGGGTAAGAATCATGATATGGGCACGTTATACAGTGATAGCCAAAGTGCCATTCATATTGCAAAGAACTCATCATTTCATTCCAGGACTAAACACATACAGCTCAAGTACCATTTCATATGGTCAGTATTGGAAGATGGACAGTTAAAGCTGGAAAAGATACACACTAGCCAAAATCCTGCAGATATGCTAACAAAAGTTGTAACTAGGGAGAAACTAATATTTTGCTTAGTTTCAATTGGTCTTCAAGGATGATGATGAATATGAGAAACAACCAAGTCCAAAGAGGAGTCATTATCCTACAAATGAAGCATCAGTGGAGTTGCTACAATCAATCTCCAAGTAGGAGATTGTTGAGTGTGGAGCCTGATTATCTTGTTTATTTTGTATCACAGCGTTGGACCCCTATACCTTAATGGGGTGTCAATGCTGCCTGTAATTAAACGCTACCTAGGGGGTCCAAGGGGGGGCAGCTGCGACTTTATGGAGCCCCCCCCTAGCGGGGGGTTTTGGGGGCAGTGCCCTCGAAGCTAAAAATAGATGTAAATTTTCCTTGTAAAAGTATAGTAATTTCTAGTCAATCTGGGTCATTCATTAGGCGGATGATCTGATGGTAGAAGTTATGTTTAGTTTAGGGTTTTTTGCCCTAGAAGGCAACCAACTCGCTTGTATGAGGGAATTGTATTGTGGTTGTGTATTGTAGGTGTATTCTCATAGCAAGAAATAGATAGGGAGACTGTGAGAAAGAACAGAGGATATTACAGCTGATCTGTCGTAGGTTGTATCTCTTCATTTTGTTGGATAATAGAAAGGAAGGACTGGTTTTTCGGGGTGGACGTAGCCCAAACTGGGTGAACCACATATATCTGTGTCTCTATGGTTTTATGTGTTTTGTGTGCTTGTGTTTTCCGCATATTTTATGTGTCGCATTGTTCTATAATATATAATTTTCTAACAAAATGGCCGCGTTGGCTTAGGCCATGGACTATTTCCCTCTTTAAGGGTTTTAACCGCATCAAATATCGGTGTACTGATCTGTGATCTATTTGTGAGGGGTGACCTTTGGTGTTTGATCTAAGGAACTTACCCTATAAATTCCTGCAAGCACCACATCTAAATACCCAAAAATGTTTAATATAAGGTTTCTTACTAATCCATACCTCATGTGGAGTCTTATCATCCAACACTAACGAGGGTGATCTATTTACGAGATAACACATAGTGTCCACTGCCTCTTCCTAGAATTATTGTCCTAATTCAATATCATTTAGCATGCTCCTTGCTTTCACTGTCAATGTAATATCCATCCTTTCTGCAACTTCATTCTATTGAGGTGTGTATGGAGTAGTCTTATGCCTTGTTATAGTTCTCCTATAGAAGTATTAAAATTCAATCTCAAAAAACTTCTCTACTATTAATTGTCCTTAGCACCTTAACTTTCCAAAAGAGCCTTAAACTCTTTGAACTTGTCAAAGACTTCAAATTTATTCTTGACGAAATAAATGCATGTATTCCTCAAGAAGTTGCCTATAAATTATAAATATTACTTATATTTACCTATTGATGGAACCAACACAAGTCCAAACACACCACTGTGCACAAACTATAATACTCCTTCTAACCTCATAGAACCAAAGGAGAATCTTACTTGATTATGCTTCCTATATAACAAGCAATTTCTACTATAAAATAAATTTATTAGTTGTGCATAATCAATTTAATGGTTAAAAAATGAATGTATTATGAACTAAAATATAGGATATGTGTGGGTGAAGTACAATGCACAATGAAATTTCATCGCTCAAACATCTATAAATTCACTATGAATACTCACCAACAATTTAACTAAGGAGACATTGAGTGTAGCAATAGGTTTATTCAACAATAAATTACACCAAATCAAAACAACTACCACACAAACTCACTCACACAACAACTAATATTGTAGACACAAACTTACCCTAAAAACCCAAATGGGAAAACCGACAAACATGGGCTTTAATTATGCTCAAAGAAAATCTTCACTATTCATGAATAAGTTGAAAATCTCCTTCATCCTCCATTATTCACATAGTTGCTTCTCTTAAACTCCATATACTTTATATTATACCCTTCTAAATCTTTCATATTTTTCATGTTTTGTAGATGTATTTGCATCAAACAAAAATTATTTATTATAATGTTACATTGATATGCCAACCATCAAGTGATTTGTTTCACCTTCTAGTCTTTGAACTTTTGTCTAAAGTCAATTACTAAGTGTGAAATATATAGTAGTTTAGATCCATTTTGGATAATTGATAACCCATCCACAAGATTTTACTCAATGCCACCATCTTCTCCATATTTAGCTTTGGGAGCAACATAACTATCTTCCCAAGTTAATTATGGGAACAAAATCACCATATTCCCCATATTTAACTAGGCATTCAAGGCAAGTGGGTACTCGTAATCTTCTAAGTTTCTCTTAATTTTAGTCAACCTCTTCTATGTTGTCAAAAGAGGAAGAAATTGACCACCTGATAACTTTTTTTATTTTTTTCATAAGGAATAGAAAGTGACCACCCTAATTGCAATCAACATTAGTTAAATTTGTGAGACCCCAAAAATATTTATGTCACGACCTTCTTATCAACGTAGAATATTAAGAAAACATAAGAAACATCCCCTAATTTCATACCATAACCAAAATTAACACTCTAAATGAATTATAAAACAACGTGTTTAAAGGGAACTCTCAAAACTTTTGTTTGTTTGATCCAATCCATCGAATCCCTAGAGTGGAGCTCCTAGTTCAACTTTAATATTCCCCATATTTAACTAGGCATTCAAGGCAAGTGAGTGCCTGTAATCTTCTAAGTTTCTCTTAATTTAGTCAACCTCTTCTATGTTGTCAAAAGAGGAAGAAATTGACCACCTGATAACTTTTTTATTTTTTTCATAAGGAATAGAAAGTGACCACCCTAATTGCGACCAACATTAGTTAAATTTGTGGGACCCCAAAAATATTTATGTCACGACCTCCTTATCAAAGTAGCATATTAATAAAACATAAGAAACATCCCCTAATTTCATACCATAACCAAAATAAACACTCTAAATGAATTATAAAATGTGTTTAAAGGGAACTCTAAAAACTTGTGTTTGTTTGATCCAATCCATCGAATCCCTAGAGTGGAGCTCCTAGTTCAACTTTAAAATATTTCTTCTTTCTAATTTTTTTAATAACTTTTCAAATGAAGGCCTTTTCTGATTGAGACCTTGTTTTCTTTTTCTTTTTGTTTTTCCCAAGGGTCACTATCAAGGGAAATTTTAAGTATTGAAATTTATTTTAAAGTGTAGAAACTTTAGTGAGTCTTACTGGTTCTTAACATGCAAACCATAAAATATTTGACTATTTTATAATAACAATAACAATAAAATCCAAGTATTTTGTATAGTTTCTATAAAATTTATACATTTTTTAAGGTAAATTCATTTTATCCCTATAGAATTTGGGCTCATCATTTTTAGAGCCAATGGAAATTGGAAATTTGTTTTTTGGAAAAAAACATAGAAAACTATCCCATGGGAGAAATTATCTATCTTAGCAATTCCAGACCTCTTGAGATAGATATATCTCAAACTTTTCCATCTCTTTCAATGATTTCAATAGAATAGATGAAGGGGAATTCACCAAAAAAATGAGACAAAAAAAAAAAAGTAACCATGAGTCATTGAAATATAATTTTTGAGAATGAATGAATGGAGATAATGTAGAAACCAATCTCAACGTAAGGATGTACCATCATAATGAGAGTAGTGTAGACATCACACAAATAATAGAATTCAAAGGTGGTTGACAAAGCATGCCACCAAAATGCTTGACAATGTTAATGTCAATATTTGGAAACATACATCCCACCAAAAAATTGCTATTCATTTGTCAAAATTATTCACAATAATTGACAAATGCAAAAACATATAATCAAAATAAGAATGTTAACCAAAAAAAAAAAAGAATAGTCCCAAGGAGGCATCTCAATTGGCATTGTAAATGTCATAGTTTAATAGTCATAATCTAAAAATGGCCCACAAGAAATGATACAACAACCACAAATAATGTTATATTAAAGTGAAGAAATTCTTTTAATAAATCTTCAAATGAAGGCCATTTTTGATTGAGACCTTGTTTTCTTTTTGTTTTTGTTTTTCCCAAGGGCCACTATAAAGGGAAATTTTAAGTATTGAATTTTATTTAAAAGTATAGAAACCTTAGTGAATCGTACTAGTTCTTAACATGCAAACCTTAAAATATTTGACTATTTTTATAAAATAAAATAATATTTCTAAGTATTTTGTATAGTTTCTATAAAATTATACAATTTTTAAGGTAAATTCATTTTATCCTATAGAATTTGGGCTAATCATTTTTAGAGCCAATGGAAATTGGAAAGTTGTTTTTTTGGAAAAAAACATAGAAAACTATCCCATGACAGAAATAATCTATCTTAGCAATTTCAAACCTCTTGATATAGATATATCTCAAACTTTGCCATCTCTTTCAATGATTTCAATAAAATAGATGAGGGGGGATTCACCAAAAAAATGAGAGGACAAAAAAGAGTAACCATGACTCATTGAAATATAATTTTTGAGAATGAATAAATGGGGATAATGTAGAAACAAATATCAACATAAGGATGTACCATCATAATGAGAGTAATGAGAGTAGTGTAGTCGTCACACAAATAATAGAATTCAAAGGTGGTTGACAAATCATGCCACCAAAATGCTTGACAATGTTAATGTTAATATTTGGAAACATACATCCCACCAAAGAAATTGCTATTCATTTGTCAAAATTATTTACAATAATTGACAAATGCAAAAACATATAATCAAAATAAGAATGCTAACCTAAAAAAAATAAGAATAGTCCCAAGCGGGCAACTCAATTGGTATTGTAGATGCCATAGTTTAATAGGAATGTTTCCCCGTTCCTATTGAAAGGTGCAAACCATAAAATAAAATAAAAAATTATAAGTATTTTGTATAGTTTCTATAAAATTTAGATAATTTTTAAGGTAAATTCATTTTATCCTATAAAATTTGGGCTAATCATTTTTAGAACAAATGGAAATTGGAAATTTGTTTTTTGGGAAAAAAGCATAGAAAACTATCCCATGGGAGAAATTATCTATCTTAGAAATTTCAAACCTCTTGAGATAGATAGATCTCAAACTTTTCCATCTCTTTCAATAATTTCAATAAAATAGATGAGGGGGGATTCACCAAAAAAATGAGAGGACAAAAAAGAGTAACCATGATGTTGGAAACACTGAGAGGGCGTTGAATCAGTATTTCTTTCCAATTGTTAATTAATGCCAGTTGTATTCTTCACAATTAAAGACATAGAGGTGTATAATGATAATGTTAAGGATTAATATTAATTTCAATTTCCTTTCTAATAATAGTATACAATAGATGAGTGAGGGCACCAACCCTTTTAATGAAACAAGCACCAACCTGTTGCCAAGCACCAACTTGAACTTTGATGAGGCTATGACCTCTAGGGCTTCAACCCTATCTTCTCAAGGCACCAACCTTGTGTTTAGGAGCTCCTACTCCAAGGACACCAATCCCTTATTCACTTTTAATAGAAGATGTGTGATATACTTACTTGACTGTCATCTACAAAATATTCTTCTCTGTTCAATACTTCTTGATTTTGACTTCACTATATCTTCATTGTACTTGTCCACCATTTAACTCCGCTACTAATGCTACACTACTCATTGATTTTCATTCATTGTTCTCAAATCTTCATGGTCAGGATGTTTGATTGAGTTCCCTTAGAATCCGAGCTTCATATAACTGTTATATGTCCTAGCTCCATAATTAGATGTTTACTTTACGAGTGATTGTCACTATAGGACTATCCTCAAGTTAACACAAGGGTCCTTCTATTATACTCCAACACTGCTTTTATCCAACACTGTTCAAGAAATTTTGTTGCTTCTTTACCAATCACCTTTAATGTTCTTGCTTATCAACATTCACCATTCATCATAGGACTGTGAAAATATGAGATTACAATTCTGAGTCTCTCATAAGTACAAGTTGTAGTAATTTTGTCCAACACCCTTACCTCTTATCACTGGTCAAGGCAATAGACCTCATAACGGAGAGTTATAACCTTTAGTTACAGATCTTAAGCAAAAGATCATAGGTTCGAAACAGTAGATAATTGGTCCAAAGCAATAGATCACGGGTCCTAAACTGGTAATAGATCACAGATCCAAAACTGGTAATAGATCACAGGTCTGAGTCTCTCTTTTATATATAGAGTTCACGAGATGTGAACTGCATCTCTTGATGACCGAAATTATATGTGTGTGCTAGATGACCGAAAATATGTGCTTAATGACTGAAAATCTGGGCTGAAGAAATGAGTTACGGATTGTATATATATACAGCCTTTTTTGCAACAAAAAATGAAAAGACACGTCCCTTTTTGGAGGCCGACTAGTGTCCTTGAGCATAGGTCAGCTCAATATCAGAAATATAATTTTTTAACTTGAAAAATCGATATCTCAAAAACTACTAGGAGTTTTGGGAAAAATAAGGGCTCATTGGAAACGCAAAATTATGCTCTAAAAGATGGTATAGGAGTCAATTTGGAAGGATTCCTCTAAGGAGGTAAAAACAATTTTTCTTTGTGATTGTCCTTAATTTTTTTGTGGAGAAATGCATATGACAGAATGCCTTCTCCATTGCTTGGCTTCTCCTTAATTTGTCTTCTCCATTGTTTGGCTTATCGATCATGGGGTCATAGCGTCATCATGTAGGACGTCTATGTCATCATGATAGTACCCAGCAAGTGCAGTAATATGTCATAGTGCAACATCATTAGGAGAACTTCAAATGATATCTTCCATGTTATCATTAATTCTTTCAACCTTCATCAACCTGTTGCCATCAATGACAACTTGGATTAACAATCTCCCCCTTTGTCATTGTATGTCAATATTTTTCTTCTCTCCCCCTTTGACATCAATGGAAATGGGGTGCCAAAGTGCTCCCCTTGCCATGTTGCTCCCCCTAACATACTGTACCCTTGACATGCTGCTTGATTTAATGTGATGTAAGAGCAATGACACCCATATTTTGGCGAAGATACTCAAATGCTTCTCATGGAAGGGGTTTTGTAAAGATATCAACAATTTTCTCTTTTGTATTGACGTATTTCAACCTGATATTGTGTCTGGCAACTTTTCACAGAGAAAGTGGTATTTGATTGGAATATGTTTGGTCCTTAAGTGCATCACCAGATTCTTTGAAAGACTGATGGCGCTAGTATTGTCACATAAAATAGTAATTGGTTGCTTAGTTTCTATGTTGACATCCTTCAAGGCTTCCTTCATCCATATAATTTGTGTACAACAATTAGTAGCAACTATATATTCGACTTCAACTGTAGAAAGGGATATAGATGATTGCTTTTTGCTGAGCCAAGATACAAGACAATCTCCCATAAAAAAATGCATTTCCACTGGTACTTTTTCGATCATCCACGCTTCCGGCCCAATCAGCATCAGAGTAAGCTGTCACAATAAGAGTTGAACTCTTAGGATACCAATGACCGAAATCAATCGTTCCTTTCAAATATCTGAGAATTCTCTTCACAGCTGCTAGATGGGATTGTTTAGGACTTGACTGAAATCTTGCTACCATTCCTACTGCTTGCATAATATCTGATCTTATAGCAGTTAAGTATAGGAGAGCTCCAATTATCGACCTATAAAGAGTTGTATCTATGAGAGGGGTATCATTGTCTTTGCTTAATTTACAATCTGTGGTCATCGGTGTGCTCATAGGTGCACAATATTCCATCCCATATCTTTTGAGCATGTCTTTAAGATATTTCGCTTGAGATATAAACATGCCTGCAGAGGTTTGAGATATTTGTAGCCCAAGAAAGTAAGACAGCTCACCAATCATTGACATTTCGAATCTTTTGGACATATTTAGAGCAAATTCATGGCTTATCTCATCATCATTTCTAGCAAAGATTAGATCATCAACATATACAAGAGTGATCAAAAGTTTTTCCTTGTCCATCTTCATGTAGAGATTGCTACCAGCTACTCCCTTTTTGAAACCTTCTTGTAGCAGATACTGATCCAACTTTGCATACCATGTTCTAGGGGCTTGTTTTAATCCATATCCATACAAGGCCTTTTTTAGCTTGCATATAAAGTCCTTCCCTTCGGCAAGATCAAATCCTTCTGGTTGCTCCATGTAAACTTCTTCCTTGAGATCTCCATTCAAGAATGCAGATTTTACATCCATTTGATAAACCTTGAATCCTTTTGAGCAAGTAAATGCTAAAAACATTCTTATGGCTTCCATTCGAGCTACTGGTGCAAAGGTTTCTTCGAAGTCAATTCCTTTAATTTGCGAGTATCCTTTGCAGACAAGTCTGACTTTATTTCTGATGATTTGTCCATTTTCATTCATCTTGTTTTTTAATACCCATTTTGTTCCAATTATATTTTTATCTTTTGGGCGAGGTACCAATTCCCAAGTCTCATTTTTTTCGATTTGAGACATTTCTTCTTCCATGGCCTTTATCCAATAAGGATCTTTGCTTGCTTGAGAAATATTTCCAAGTTCTATTAAAGATAATAGAGCCACATCATCTTTTCTTGGGGTGCTTATCATCCTTCTTCGAGTTTGGATTCCTTCATCTATATTTCTGATGACCTGTTCTTCCGGATGATATCTTTGAACAAATGAGCAAGACTGATCAAACTTAGCCAAAGGATCAAAGGAATTGTAAGTTTTGATTTGTCCTTGCTCTTTAGGAACACGTAGTTGGTTTGTTTGATCATTCAATCTTGGTGCTTCATTCTTATGAGCCTTGCAATGCTTAGCTTGATGCCCAAAGTTTTTACAATTGTAACAATGCCCAAGAAAAATAGTTTGATACATGTTGTAGTATCCATAGCTTGAACCAACATTCTTCCTTGGATTTGCTCTTTCTTCAATTCTTGGTTTTGAGATGGGACTTTGCTCCTGACGAAATGACTTTTATTCTTTTGGATGGCAAGAGAGTACATCAACATAACTTCTTGCATTATTCTTTTTACTTGATGATTCTCCTTTGAAACCAATTCCATACTTGTCATGTTGAGGTTTTTGATTATCAATAATGTTTTCAACAGCTAGAGAGCTTTGCCAACTCCTTTTAACTTGCTCTAATTCCTTTCTTAGATATATTATTTCAGCTTCACGTTTTTCACAAATATCATCCTTCTCTTTTAGCTTAATGTTCAAGAAGTCTTCCCTTCTTTTTGCTTCCTCTCTTTCTATTTTGAGAGAAATTATCTTCTTTTGTAGATTCTCATTTTCTTCAATGGCACTCATTAGAAAACTATCCATGTTTCTTTCATCTTCTAATTCTGAGTCATCATCATTTGTAAATGCCATGAATAACATTTCTTTGCTTCCAACATAATCACTTTCCTCATCTGATTCATTATCACTTTCTTTGTAATGACACACATTTCTAGTTGATTTCTTTTTTATGACTACAAATTCATCTTCATCAGACTCATATTGTTTAGAGAATAATTTCTTCGTATTAAACCCTTTTTTTTTGTACATCATTCTTTTAGAGTCCTTTTCATCATCACTATCATGTTTATGAGGAAATTTTGCAGCATAATGACCTATTCTTCCACAATTGAAACAAATAAGAGGGTACTTACCTTTTAGCTTAGATCCCCTTTTTAGCTTTCGTACAAATTGGGTTAACTCGTTTTCAGTGTTAGATTCATCGTTGTTGCAATTCCATCATTTTCCTTCTTTTGTAGATCTTGAGGCCTTGAAAGTTGCTTCTTTGAAACTTGGGTTCTCTTTCCTCATCTCATAGGCAATAAGAATTCCATGAAGTTCATCCATCTTGAGAGTATTTAGGACCTTCATTTTTTCTATGGCACTTACTTTGAAGTCAAATCTTTCAGGAAGTGATCTCGGGATTTTTTGAACAATGGTGCTTGCTTTCTTCAATATTTTCTCCTAGTCCTTTAAGAGAGTTAACTACTTCAGCTACTCAAAGGAAGTATGATGCAATATATTCTTCATCATCCATTTTTAGACTCTCGAATTATCTTCTATAGGTTTGAATCTTTGCCTTCTTAACTTTGGAGTCCCCATCATATAGATAAACCAACTTATCCCATACTTCTTTGGCTAAGTCAAAATCCATGACTTTCGTAAATTCGGAATCCGTAATTCCACTAGTGATGGAATTTAAAGCTTTTGCATTAGCTATAGGCTCTTCTTTCATCTTGATTAGTTGGAAGACTAGCGAGAGCTTTGTACCCATCCAAAACATAGTGCCATACTTTAGGACCAAGAGAAATTAGATAGTAGGACATCTTCTTTTTCCAAAAACTAAAGTTTGTTCCATCAAAGATAGGCAGTTTCCCTACTACTTCCATGTTCTTCATTGTGCCTAAGAATCCTTCTTCCAGTTGTTAGGCTGATAATGAAGAAGCTGGCTTTGATACCAATTGTTGGAAATACTGATTGTCATTAAAATATAATTTTTGAGAATGAATAAATGGGGATAATGTAGAAACCAATCTCAACATAAGGATGTACCATCACAATGAGAGTAGTGTATAAGTCACACAAATAATAGAATTCAAAGGTGGTTGACAAAACATGCCACCAAAATGCTTGACAATGTTAATGTTAATATTTGGAAACATACATCCCACCAAAAAATTGCTATTCATTTGTCAAAACTATTCACAATAATTGACAAATGCAGAAAAATATAATCAAAATAAAATTGTTATTCATTTGTCAAAATTATTCACAATAATTGACAATGCAAAAACATATAATCAAAATAAGAATGTTAACCTAAAAGAAAAATAAGAATAGTCCCAAGGGGGCAACTCAATTGGTATTGTAGATGCCATAGTTTAATAGGAATGTTTCCCCATTCCTATTGAAAGGTGCAAACAATAAAATATATGACACTTTAAAAACAAAACAAAACAAAAAGCAAAAAAAAAAAATTTGAAGTAATTTGTATAGTTTCTATAAAATTTAGACAATTTTTAAGGTAAATTCATTTTATCCTATAAAATTTGGGCTAATCATTTTTAGAGCCAATGGAAATTGGAAAATTGTTTTTGGGAAAAAACATAGAAAACTATTCGATGGGAGAAATTATCTATCTTAGCAATTTCAAACCTCTTGAGATAGATATATCCCAAACTTTGCCATCTCTTTCAATGATTTCAATAAAATAGATGGGGGGGGAGGGGGAGGGGGTTCACAAAAAAAATGGAGGACAAAAAAGAATAACCATGAGTCATTGAAATATAATTTTTGACAATGAATAGATGGGGATAATGTAGAAACCAATCTCAACAGAAGGATGTACCATCATAATAAAAGTAATGAGAGTAGTGTAGAAGTCACACAAATAATAGAATTCAAAGGTGGTTGACAAAGCATGCCACCAAAATTCTTGACAATGTTAATGTTAATATTTGGAAACATACATCCCACCAGAAAATTGCTATTCATTTGTCAAAACATCATAATAAAAGTAATGAGAGTAGTGTAGAAGTCACACAAATAATAGAATTCAAAGGTGGTTGACAAAGCATGCCACCAAAATTCTTGACAATGTTAATGTTAATATTTGGAAACATACATCCCACCAGAAAATTGCTATTCATTTGTCAAAAATATTCACAATAATTGACAAATGCAAAAACATATAATCAAAATAAGAATGTTAACCTAAAAAAAAATAAGAATACTCCCAAGGGGGCAGCTCAATTGGTATTGTAGATGTCATAGTTTAATAATCATAATCCAAAAATGGCCCACAAGAAATGATACAAAAAGAACATATAATATTATATTAAAGTGAAGAAATTATATCGCAAGTGAAAAATTTATATCACATCAACCAAGAATCTTATTATAGTACTATAGTATTGTATATGTCATATTTTAATAATCATAATCCAAAAAAGGCCCACAAGAAATGATACAAAAACAATATATAATATTATATTAAAGTGAAAAAATTATATCACATCAACCCAGACTTGCACATTGACAAAAATGTAAAACAAAAAAATCTCATATTACTTTGTTATCTTTGTCCCTCCTTCCCATGATATTATTTTGATATCTTCATCTATTTTTTATTTTACCATCTTGTTATTTCTTCTACCTCTAAGGTTATCTCTCCAACATTTCTAAATTTTGTAAAAAGTATCACAACTATGTGAAAGTACCACCGTTCTAAAACAATTTATGCTATGATCTACAAGCCTCCAATACTGTTGTTTCCCCATTCCTATTAAAAGGTGCATTTCTCCCACTTTATGAAAAGATATTTTCTAGCCTATGTCATTAAACATCATCATTCCTTTCTTGATAAATAAGAACTGCACAATTTTTTGTCGAACTTGGATAAAACCTTTGCACAATCTCCAAACAATGTGATGTAACAATAAATATCCCTCATTTTTTTTAGCATGTTGCAAATTTTATGAAATTTTCACTCTTTCCCTTCACTACAAAATAATCATTAGTTCAATAAAATTGTCTTTTATCATTCATGCTAACTAATTATATGATTGTTTTGTCCACCTTGTTAATCAAATATTCCTATGTTCCTTTTGATACACCAAATGTTGCCCAATGTTAACCAATTACCATCATTTTCAATCTCTTTAGTTGCAACAAGCAACATCCTCACCACCATCATAATATACAACTTTGCAACGTTTATCTTCATTTAAAACCAAAGACTATAATAAAGTAATAAAGCTTATTCATGTAAACTATGTTTTAATTGTCAATTGGATTTAGCACAATCTCCAAACAATGTGGTGTAACAAGAAATGTCCCTCATTTTTTTTTAGCATGTTGCAAATTTTATGAAATTTTCACTCTTTCCCTTCACTACAAAACAATCATTAGTTCAATAAACTTGTCTTTTATCATTCATGCTAACTAATCATATGATTGTTTTGTCCACCTTGTTAATCAAATATTCCTATGTTCCTTTTGATACACCAAATGTTGCCCAATGTTAACCAATTACCAAAAATCATTTTCGATCTCTTTTAGTAGCAACAAGCAACATCCTCACCATCATCATAATATACAACTCTGCAATGTTTAACTTCATTTAAAACCAAAAACTATAATAAAATAATAAAACTTGTTCATATAAACTATGTTTTAATTATAAATTAAATTTAACTTGAGTGGTTAGAAGAAACAATTAAATCTTTCTCGCCCGTATTCATATCTTACATTAACATATTGAGCTCTTAATATACTTACACATCTTCTATATACTTTAAATTACAAAACATATATATATATATATATATTAAAATATTTTTTCAACATATCATATCATAAATCAATTATTCTCAAGTAGTGGATTCAATCAAGTAGTCGACTCAATTATTAAGCTTAATCCCATGTCAAATTCCGGATCTTTGGTAAAAAAAATATTATCCTCAAGTCGCCAAACAAGTTGCTAAACAACAGGTGTTAATAGAGAAAATTCTAAACCCTGCCGGACAATCTGGATTCATGGGGGCAAATCAAAGGTGGTTTCACAAATGTAAAAAGACTACTGACGTCACTTAAGATTTTAAGTGTGCATATTAAGTAGTATTCAGGGAATGGTCTACCGAAGCAATAGGATAGTGTGGACAGCAATTTTTGTTACAATAGGGTAAAAAATTAAAAATTAAAAATTAAAAATCAGGTAATTGAAGTATTTGAATTGCATTTTTTATAATGGAAATGAATTTAGCACTGTCAAAAACTCTCAAGGCACCCAAAATACTGAAGTTTAACAACTATAGACAAGACTCTGATAAATCTTTACCGGAATTTTTCAGAATCTTACCAAAACTTATAAATTATTCTGTGGGTTTTTTAGACTATGGCATATCCAGTTTTCGGCTCATGGCAAAATCAACATCCACTTCCAACACCCAAGAAATATTAATGCATTGTGGTAGTATATACTGCTCATAGTTCCTTTACTGCACTGTAACAGTATATACTAGAATATGGATGATATATATTGCCATAATATATTAATGGAACTATCCAATTTAATGGATAATATATACTACCATAATACATTAATGGAATTATCTAATCTAATAGGTAATATATACTGTTACAGTGCATTAATAAAACTCTAGCTCCACAAATATTGATTGTCATCACAAATATTGATAGTCATCAAAATAATTATCAGGAGACAAGAAAAAGAAAAAAGGTGACAGCTGTGAATCAAATAACACATGGGGTGGCTGGATTTTTAGCGTGGCTCAATCAATCCGGGGTTTTAATCACCTGCATTTCAGTCTAGATGGGAAGCAAAGTCCAGCGTGAGATCGTTGGAGAGAAATCAAGTCAAACTTGTCAATACTTTTCAGGATTTTGATTTGTTGTATACTGTCTCGTGCAAAGAATATATCATTCAGGATCATCTGAGAATTGTAATGGCGACAGAGCTAGACAGATTGGGACGAAGCTTGTAAATATAGTAAGAATGAACTTATACCATAACAAAAGACACGCTGAATATATATTGTTGCAAACAAAAAAGAACCAAGGCCAGAAGCAAATCAATGAGGAAATTGTACCCTAGCTGAGGAAATCAATGAAACATGGCCAGAGGCTAGCCAAATCTATTTAGCAGAAATCCCGTTCAACTGCATGTTAGCACAAAATTGATAATTCGTATTTTGAAGCCTCGCCCTGTAACAATTATACAAGAGAAATTGGAAGGTGGCCAGCTTTATGATCTTTCATATGTTTCTCCTATGAAGGTGGGCTACTGTACCTTGAGAATCACAAGGGAATTCACCCTGAGCCAGATAATCTGACAATGCAAGGCATTATAACTCCAAGCATCAAGATACCGGTTTTATCTTTCGTGATGAAGTGGTATCAAAAACTACATAATAACATAAGTCGATATGAATTAGTCATTCCAAACCCCCATTTCAGGAGTGATCGGAAAGATAGTCTAATTCGAGAACGCCGGGTGCCTAATCATGTAGACGGGGGTGCCATGTATAAGATTGATAAAGCGGCCAATCTGGATGTGCGAAAACCCATTATTGTGGATGTAATGACAAATTATTCCGATGCTTCACCTTTTTAAAGATGAAAAGTGGGGCTTGATGAGCTTATTTTGGCATTGCAAGAGCCAGTGGAGACACAACAGATGGTATCTTGAGTTCTGCAACGTTTTACCAAGAAGATCACATGTTAGGAGTAATGGTCGCAAAGCAGATTTCTGTCCTACTAAGCTCTTAACGATCATCAATAAGCTTGGATGATGGTGATGGTCATCAATGTGTTGAGCAAGGTTTTAAAGTAGTGTTTGTATTGATTTTTTTACAAAATAAGAAAATCTATCATATTTTAGTTGTCAGTTATCGAATCGAATTAGACCAGACCAAACTAGAAATGAAGATAATGCAGCCTGACTGCTATCCACAAATTCAAACTGACTATGTAGAATGACTTATCACCATTATTATTTCATAAGGGGCAAACTAACTCACCACCAGTATTATTCCATTTTGACTCATCACCATTATTATTCCGTAAGGGGCAAACTAACTCACCACCAGTATTATTTCGTTTTGACTCATCACCATTATTATTCCGTAAGGGACAGAGTGACTCATCACCAGTGTTATTTCATAAGGGGCAGACTGACTCTGTCACCATCATTTTGTAAGAGACAAGTCTTTGTTTTTGTCCCTGCCAGATGTCTCTGGTTTTAGGCTATTACCCTGTTTCATTACTTACATCCAAGAAAAATAAGCTCTTAGCCAAACAAACATAGTTTTATGTATAAGATCCTTCGGTGAAAATCACATTTAAGCAGATTGTGTCGACGCATTTCAAACCAGCCAGTGTGGTTCATCATCAAAACAAGATGATGATGATGATGATGAAGAACCACACTCACTGGTTCGAAACATGTCGACATAGTCTGCTTAAATGTGATTTTCACCGAAAGATTTTATACATAATTTATGGATCATAGAAGCCAAATTGCTAAAAATATAATTTTAGTATATACCTCAAACCCTTGAGCACAACATTTAGTGATTTATGAGAATATTCAAATATTTCAAGTAACCAAGGTTGGAATGGACAATTTCATCATGGTGTTGGGGCAGTTCTTTGTGTTGATGATGATGGGACTCTTCTCTAAGAAATAAATAATTTTTATTGTCCCATTCATAAAATAATTAGGAAAAGCCAAGAAACCAAACCAGCAATGATTACAGACATTTCTGGCAGCATTAGCAACCACAAATGCAGAATGAGTATATCCACGATGTCAGACTGACTATACAGATTGACTCATCACCATTATTAGACAGACTCATGAATAGGTCTTTGTTCCTGCCAGATGTCTTTGGTATTAGGCCATTAACCTGTTTCCTTGTTATCTTTGTTGTCTTTGGTATTAGGCCATTAACCTTGTTGGGATGGCATGGACGATTTCATGATAGTGTTGGGGCAGTTCTTTGTGTTGATGATGACGGGACGCTTCTGCTTGATCTCGTTGACAAACAATACGTAATTTTTTTCATCGCCAATTAAATTGTTATTATCCCCATTCATAGAATACTTGGGTAAAGCCAAGAAAGCAGGTAAGTCTTATAAACAGACATATCTATCCACATAACCAAAAGCTGGCAAATTAGTGAAATATTAAATGCTAACAATCTCTTTTCCTACTAGTATTTGAGGTGTCGAGGCAATCCAAATCATCTCATCTTTTATTCTATTTTGGGAGTTGTTCCAAAATGAGCAGGAAGATAGCACTTGGAAAAGGATGAAGGGACCATTTAAGAGGAGATGGCACTTCGAAAAGTATAAAAGGGACCATTAAGAGAGTTAATGGTCGAAGTTTTGGAGCCAGAGTACAGGAAGGGTCGTTGTTTTGCAGATCAAAGACTCCGTAAGAAGATTCATCACCTACTTGGCAGTTTCTGTCTCTTTTCGATCTTATGTACTCTAGCTATATATTTTGTATGACTTTGTTACAGCATAAAGATTAATTGTGCATGCTTGTTCTCAAAATTACTTTTGTGGCTGTCTTTGAATGTTAAACCCGGCATTGACACAATGCAAATGCATATTATTCTCTATCGTATTAGTCTCTTTCATGTTTTTACTAGATATAAAGATTTCAAATGAGGATTTATCCTTTAATATTTTGAAGATGAGCACAGTATTTATTACAATGAAAGATATCCAACACAGAAATACAGGTTATTCAAATTCTTTGGGTTACTGTTTAATTATGGGGTTCGTCTGAAGCTAGGAACTGTGTTTCTGTTCTTATATGTTTTGTCTTACTAGAAATATTAAGTACTGTCATTCTGATTAGCATTTTTTTGGTATATATCTCTATCTTTCACTGCTAAAGAGCTCCATGTCATTCTTACTGGCATTTGATAAATTTATTTATATTTACTATTAGATAAATTTATTTATATTTACTATTAAACGGCTCTGTTTCTGTATCTGCAACGTTGGCTAAAGGTGCCTAATTGGAAAGGTTCTGGTATGATAATTTGGCTAGAGCTATTGTGAGATACTTATCAGGTGATCTTAAGTAGAAATTTTGTGACATTTTGGGTTGTAATTTTTGTCACATTTTGGGGATTATTGTCTCTGCCAACTTGAAGGCCTAAATCAAGGAAGTCTTCTAAAACCCCACAGAATGCCTTGGTATTGTTCGCTCATCACGAACAGCCCAAGTAACAACACAGTAGTTAGAGACTGAAATCCCCAATACTATTGTCGGCTGTCGGCTCCCGTTGACATCCCACTAGACCCCATAGGAACTAACATTAAACAAGCTCATTCCTTAATAACCAGTTTCATAAAAAATACAAAAGCCAAGCCGACATTGAACGTTCAATTATATCAGTTATTTAGCATTGAACGTCCTCATTCCCTAATATCAAGTTTGATATATAACCACTTTTGCAAAGTAACAGCTGTTTGATTAAATCACTTATATATAGAGAGATACATATCCCTTAGTGGTATAATTGCTGGTAATCTAGATAAATATGAGGCACCAATTAAAGATCTTCTAGATCTACAAATCCTGACCATGAAAATTTGATATTTTGTTCATATTGCAAAAAGAGCTTGCAGTCTCGACACTAAACATGTAAAAGTAGCAGTATGCGTGTGCCTAAGTGAAGAGCCACACATCGACCTCAGATCTAGGAAAAGTCAAATTCAAATATATAGGATGATATCCTACAGAAACAAAACACATCTCAAACATGAGCCGCAGATAATGTTTCTAATTGCTCGTCTTTTCAAAGCCTGCCTACTGAGGATTTGGCGGCCTGCCATTTGCTGCCGAGACTCTGGAGCCCCACTCAAGTAACTCTTTGCTTGTGTCATCCTTGTGTACAATAACTTCGATGAAGCATAAGCTATCCTTTTTGGGTCCTATGGAAGTCTTAATAGCCTCCACAACGTCTTCTTCTGTTTTAGCCTGCACAGAAAGAAGCAGTACTGTTAAATGAGCATACAAATACTCAAAGCAGTTAGATGCGCACTGAAATCCGGGAAAAAGGTCCACATATTTTCAGGCATTGGTGACACGATACAGAAACCATGCAGAGATAACAATATAAAAATACTCCCATATAATAATAATCTACAAGATGATCCAGCAGATTAAGATCATGCTAAAGATACTTCAGCAAAACAGATTAATTGGGCAATCTGCATTCTCTAAGGCTGATACGAAACTATAAAGAGCTGACAAGAACAGAAAACTCACATAATAAGAATCAAAAAAAGAAACCAACAGATTAATATTATGTTTCAGATATTTCAGCATAAACAAGCTGATTGTTCCATCCTGGAAAAAGTCCACGAGGCATGGTAATATATAAAATTTCAAATTATGTAGTGCTGATGTGAAGAGAGAACACCCATATGATAAGAATCAACAGCAGAAGAGACAAGCAGATTCAGATTAAGAGACATGATTAGGGAGAAGCCCTCAGCAAATGGAAAAAGGACAAGCAATCATAGCAAAGTAATACCTATGCTTATGCACAAAAATTCCAATATCATAAAAGAAACAAGAAGCCCTAGAAGGGTTGGCCATGCTAGGAATAAAGATAAAAAATACCTTGGTGGTCCAGCATTTTCCTTCACCATTATGAAGGGCATCTACTAAACCAGTGTAGTTCCAATTCTTTATGACATTGTATGGTCCATCATGAATTTCGACCTCTATAGTGTATCCTCCATTATTGATCAGAAAAATAATAGGATTCTGCCCATTTCGAATCATGGTAGACACATCCTGGACTGTGACCTGTTCATATAAGGAATTTTAGCATAAAAACTCATTAATTTCTGGACAAATGAGAGAATTCAAATAAAATTCAATATTTTAAATCTTGTAGATATTGATACTCGAGCATTGTTATCCATTGAGAAAATATTTCAAAGTTTAAAACAAAAATCCTTGCATCTGCACCTGGAAGCTTCCATCACCAATGCATGCAATTACACGCTTGTCTGGAGTTGCTTGAGCATATCCCAGTGTTGCTCCTACAGACCAGCCAATTGATCCGTACTGCATTTGGAACTCATACCTGCCAAACAAATATTTAGAACAGGAAACAAACAGCTTGCAAATATACAGACAGTTGTACCTGCAAATAGAGCACTATGAGAGGGACCAAGAGAGAACTAAAAGACTAGGTCCCTCATCAGAGATCAATCATTTCTCTCTTTATCACAATTGGAATTTTGGTGTTTAATTGACTAACGCATACATTAAGACCAAATAGTTTGCTTCAAAATTAGGCATACCTATGTATTTAGTCCTTCCAAAGTTTCCTAAGCTAATCTAGGATGCTAGGAAATGATATGCATAAACATGTAAAAATCATTCAGCAAAAGCAATACTCGAGGTTTTCACCACTTGGTAACAAACAGACTACTAAATTACGGAATGTCCTTTACAGAGAAAAGATGTTTGACTTACCCACACTTTTCTGGCAATTTAAGTTTCTGGCAATTGAACCAAGAGTCACCAGTTTCAGCAATTACAGCAGTTTCATTAGTTAGAATGCCCTGCAAACAACCATTTTATATCAGCGAATTCAACAATAATCCCACTGGAAATGTACCCCATAAGATAGAACGAAGCCAACTAAAAGTGAATCGTTTGACTAATTTTATTTCAGAATTTGGTTAGATTCTTCGAGGCCTTGCCTGAATGTGTTTGAATAGCACATTGACCCTTAAGGGCTCATTTGGTGCACTTTTCAGGGGAACACCTTCCGGTACAAAAATACGCCGATAATTTTCCAAACATGTGGGGTTGCGTTTCACCTTCTTTGCAAGAGCTTCTAAGAAATCTTTCATCAAGACACACCCAAAACTAGGCCCATTTCCCACAGTCACCCTGTTAGGCTGCACAATTATAGCTTTCTCCTTTTTCAATAGCAAGGAATATCCCACTGAACTATAGTCATTGAGAATTGGCCCTGCAAATAAGTATGCATCCGCGGACTCAACTATTTCAGCACAGAATGAAGTACTGATTGCACCCCAGTAAGTCCCTATGAAGTGTGGATGAGTCTCTGGAAACTGTCCCTTAGCAGAGGGCATTACAGACACGGGATAACTCGATGCATCTGCTAATTCCACAAATGCATTTTTTGCCTTAGCAACCCTCATCTTTGGACCACCTACCAACACTGGCTTCACCGCTGCATTTAGAAATTCTGCTGTTGCTTCCACAGCAGCTTCCAAACTTTTAGGATTGCTTAGCCTACAAGAATCCAAAGGAAACCATGTCGAAAAAAGGATTAGGATTACCTAAAGATCAATGGTTAATAATAGAAATTCATTATTTCAAATTTAAAGCCAGAAATAAATTTGGAAATTAACAAAATAGAATTAGCTTCGATCTTGCGAGAATGGCCCAGTTCGAGTACTGGCTAAAGCAATAGAACACCACTGCAAACAGAAAATGCAAAATATCCACAGTATCGTGTATAGCAAGATCTGGACTAACCTAGATTGAAGCACATGAAAACAAATTAAGATAATCTCAAGATCAATAGAATATATCTCATGCAAATACTTGTGCCCACGACATTTAAATTTGGCAGGAAACAGTCAGGCAGATACAGTGAATGTGAATGCAGAGCCACATCTTGACAATTAACCGAATACGGAGACATAGATCCCTTAGAAGGGCCAGGGAGAATCAATGCAAATAATACACACAAATTAAGACAATCTCAAGATCAATACAATATATCTCATGCAAATACATTTATATTTTGCAGTTAACAGTCAGACACAGGGTATAGGCATGCAGATCGATATCTTGACAATTAACCTAGAAGGGGACATTAATCCTTTTGAAGAGTAAGGGAGAATCAATGGCAATAACACCAAAACCGCTAACGTAATGGAGTTTAAGGAATCTATAACATCCAAATCAACTGTGAGTGACGTTACTGGAGAAGAGGGATGTCAAAACATCAACCCATTAAGGAAAATCCCCGAAATGAAACCTCGCAGAACAGAAATTGTGTGATGCGAAACAGGGGAGGAGACAGATTAATGAAAATTCCAAGAATTTGTTACCTGGGTGATAGACAATATGGAACAGGTTGCCGGCTGAAAGTGGGGTGCTGAACGGCAGCAAGATTACAGCTGATGCTGATATACACAGGCTTACTCTCAATAAGCGCTGTGGAAATCGCATAGTCTATGCGCTCTTGGGCATCATCCAAGTGATTCACAATAACCTACACAATTTTTAAATTTTAGCACACCCTTAGATCAACTCAAAGGAAGGAAATCAACATGCAATCCAATACCAGTATATTATCACATTTTACAGAATTTAAGAGACCTGAGCGCATGTGACCGTCTGGAAGCAGCGATACTCCTGGCTAAAGTCTGGCACCCCAATGGTATGATGCAGAATGCGGTTGGTCCCATAATCGTTAGAATTAGGCCCCCCAACGATACAGATGACGGGCAGATTCTCACTGTAAGCTCCCGCGATCGCATTGATGATGCTGAGGCCCCCAACTGTGAAAGTAACGGCGCAGGCCCCCACGCCTCTGGATCGTGCATACCCATCGGCAGCATAGCCAGCGTTCAGTTCATTGCAGCAACCGATGAGATTAAGGCCCGGCTCTGCGAGCAGATGGTCCAGCAAGGTGAGATTGAAGTCCCCAGGAACAGAGAAAACGTCAGTGACCCCAACCTCAACGAGCCTCCGCGCCAGGTGACGCCCCAGAGTGGAGGAGGGAGCCAGTGGAGCTACATGTTCGCTCGGCAATGCGGCCAATGATTTGTTGCAGGGGGGGCACCCCACGTCATTGTTTGCGGGCCATTCCGAGTTAATGTCGATAATGCTCGTATCCATGTCTGATAAATCGATTATTCGGCCCAAAAATGCACAACTTTTGGCCTGTGGCCCTGTCTTTCTGGTATGCTCTTTCGCTGATAGAACCCGAAGAGATTTTTAAAACTTTCTCCTCTCCAAGATCTGATGATGTCAAGCAGGAGAATAATGTGTGAATTTATAGGTTTATGAACTGAACCCCAAGAAGAATGTCGGTGGTTTTAGTTATAAACGGTGGTCAAAGTAGAGCAAAACCAGGAGGCCAGAGGTGGTTGTTTTGTGTGTTTGATATCGTGGGCGGTCCCCCGTTTAAATGCAACCCGATGATTCACAGAATAGAAAGCCTTCTGTTAACTGACATTTTGGCCCATTGATTGGGACGACATATGTAAGATTAACCATGCAAAATTACGGGTTGCTTCCGTGAACCTCTTTCCATGTGCGCGACACTCGCGCTCCCCACCGACATTCCGTAGCTATTTGAAAAAAAGGCGTCCAATCACATCGTCTTTCGTCACATTTCGATGTGCACTAAGGAATCTATGAGTATATATTTCAGTTAAACTTCAACACTATAGTGAAAAAAAAATATTATTTTAATTTTTATTTTAATATTATTAAAAAATGAAGGGTTCCAAATTTTTTTGAGTTAAATCTGTGGGGAGCAGAATTCATACTTCTTCACCAAAGGGATCACTTTCGGTTGACTTACTTGCAAAATATTTATGAAAATTTACTGATGATAATAAGGCGTTAACCAATTAAGCTTACTCTCAACAGCTAGTTAGAAACTAATTTATACCTCCGAATAACAACAAAGCGTCAACCAATTAAGCTTGCTAGTAAATTAATATTTGTATTTTAATTTTAAAAATACATTATGATTATTATTCCATTTTCAATGAATTAATATTTGTAGATTAATTTTAAAAATGCATTATGATTATAATTCCATTTTCAATGAATTAATATGCTTAGAGTAAATGGTTAGGGGATGCAAGTGTGATCGATTATGAATCATCTTTAAAGGAAATAAAAATATAATAACATGATATCTTTAAGGGATTGGTTTGTTTAAATTTTAAGGAATTTTAATAAAAAGGTAAATTATTTTACTAACAAGGTCTTTCATTTTCAATGAATTAATAAGCCAAAGTAAATGGTTAGGAGATGCAAGTGTGATCGATTATGCATAATTTTTAAAGGAAATAAAAATATAATAAAATAATATTTTTACATGATTTTAGTTTATTTAAATTTTGAGGAACTTTAATAAAAAGGTAAATGATCTTACTAACAAGGTTTTGATTTGGATTGTGATAATTTAAGAACAAAATGTGAGGATGTATTATATTGTATTTCTTAAAGCAGTAATTTATAGTTATTGTACTTAAAAGCTTTTTATAGTTTAGTATCGGCGAGTTGTCCTAAGAGACACTTTATAGCCCAAGTATAGGGGAGTTGTGTAGGTGTAATGTAAGAAAGTTTGTCAACATTTTTACATGTCAACTCAATATGTTCGATTTATATTAATATGTCCAATTTATAAGATGTAAAGGATTTGCAAATATTGACATATCAAGTATAGGGGAGATGTGTAGGTGTATTGTAAGAAAATTTGTAAAGATTTATAAGTATTTACATATCAACTCAAGTAAATAATAATAAAAGTTTAAAAGTAATATAGAGCCCAAAAATAGAGGAAAGGTTTGCACCTCAAGAGATTTGATTGTTATAAAATTATATATTACAGAGCAATGCAACACATAAAATATGCAGAAAAACAGAAGCATAGAAAACACATAAAACTAGAGAGACATAGATATACGTGGTTCACCCTGTTTGGGCTACGTCCACCCCGAACAGCCAGTCCTTCCTTTCTATTATCCAGCAAAATGAAGAGGCACAACCTACAGCAAATCCGTTGTAATATCCTTTGTTCTCTCTCACAGTATCCCTATCTGTTTCTCACTCTGAGAATACACATACAATGCACAGCCGCAATACAATACCCTCATAAAAGCGAGGGGTTGCCTTCTAGGGAAAAAAGCCCTAAACTAAACATAACTTCTACCGTCAGATCATCCACCTAATGAACAGTCCAGATTGACTAGAAATTACTATGCTTTTACAAGGCAATTTTAAATTTGTTTTTAGCTTAGGGGGCGCTGCCCCCAAAACCCCTCGCTAGAGGGGGCTCCATAAAGTCGCAACCACCCCCCCTGGACCCCCCAGGCAACGTTTAATTATGGGCGGCGTTGCCGCCCCATTAAGGTATAGGGGTCCAATGCTGTGATACAAGATAAACAAGATAATCAAGCTCCACACCCAACAATCACCCACTTGGAGACTGATTGTAGCAACTCCACCGTTGCTTCATTTTCTGGACAATGACTCCTCTTTGGACCTAGTTGTTTCTTATCTTCATCGTCATCCTTGAAGACCAATTGAAACTAAGCATAATCTCAGTTTCTCCTTGGTTACAACTTTTGTTAGCATATTTGCATGATTTTTTCTAGTGTGTATCTTTTCCAGCTTCAACTGTCCATCTTCCAATACTTTGACCGTATGAAATGGTACTTGAGCTGTATGTGTTTAGTCCTGGAATGAAATGTTGATTTCTTTGCGATATGAATGGCACTTTGGCTATCACTGTATAACATGCACATATCATGCTTTTTACCCAATTCATCCATAAACCTTTGTAACCAAATCATTTCTTTACTAGCCTCTGTAGCAGCAACATACTTTTCTTCTGTTGTTGAAAGTGCAACAACACTTTGGATTTTTTAAACCCAACGGATAGTTGTTCGACCTATAATGAATACATATCCTATAGTGCTCCTCCTGTTATCTCTGTCACCTACCATATCTGCATCAACATATCCCTGTAGAGCAATGTTTGAACAACCAAAGCATAATGCTTGATTTGTGGTACCTCTCAAATATCTGAGAATCCATTTTACTGCCATCCAATGTTCTTTTCTTGGATTGTTCATGTACCTGCTTACAACTCCCACTGCATGTGCAATATCAGGCCTTGTGCAGACCATTGCATACATTAATTTTCCAACTGCTGATGCATATGGAACTTTAGACATATAATCCATTTCTTCTTCGGTCAGTTTGAAATGGCTAGCAAAAGGTGTACTAACTGGTTTTTCATTTTGCATATTAAATATTTTTAACACCTTTTGTATGTACTCATTCTGAGACAGTGTTAATTTGTGATTTTTCCTGTCTCTAGTTATTCTCATACCAAGGATTTGTTTTGCAGCTCCCAAATCCTTCATTGAAAATGAATTTGCCAATTTTATTTTGAGCACATTTATTTCATGCATGATAGACCCTACAACAAGCATGTCATCTACATACAATAACAATATTATATAGCTTCCATCATTTTTCTTTTTCAGATAAACACAATGATCAGAGTGACATCTACTATAACCTTGTTCAGACATAAACTTGTCAAATTTTAGATACCACTGCCCTGGAGCCTGTTTTAAGCCATACAAGCTCTTCTTTAGCCTACACACTAGTTTTTCCTTTCCTTTGACCTCATATCCTTCTGGTTTCTCCATATAGATCTCTTCCTCCAAATATCCATGGAGAAATGTTGTCTTTACATCTAACTGTTCAAGATGTAAATCTCTCGCTACTACAAGACTTAAAATAGTTCTAATTGAAGTCATCTTAACAACAAGAGAAAATATTTCATCAAAATCAATACCTTTCTTTTGTGCAAACCCCTTCACCACAAGTCTAGCTTTGTACATTTTTTTTCCTCCATCTTCTTCCTTCAGCCTGTAAACCCATTTATTCTGCAATGTAGTTTTACCTGTAGGCAACCTGACTAAGTCCCAAGTCTGGTTATGCATTAAGGATTCCATCTCTTCTTTCATGGCTAGCTCCCACTTCTTCCTAGTTTCAACCTGCATTGCTTCTTCATAACATTCGGGTTCACCAGAATTAGTCAACAATAAATAATATAATGAAGGAGAGTGTCATTCAAGGGGTCTATTTATCCTGGTATATCTTCTGACACCACTTTCAGGTGTTTAAGGTTCATGTTGTTGTTGTGGTGGTTGTTGTTGTTGTTGTGGTTGTTGATTATTATTATTTTCACGCACCTTTACTTTTTCTATGATTTCATTAAGAACTATGTATTCTTTGTTTTCTTTTTCCTGTTTATTTTCCTGCAATTGATTCTTATACAAGACATTTTCATTGAATATTACATCTCTACTCCTAATGATTTTGTGATTTACATAATCATATAAGCGATAACCAAAATCATTAACACCATATCCAATAAAGGTACATTTCTTTGATTTTGCCTCAAGCTTTGTTCTGTTTTCTTTATTAATATGGACAAAGGCCTCACAACCAAAAGGCTTTAAAAAGGAATAGTTTACCTTTTTACCTATCCATGCTTCCTCTAGAATACCACCATCCAAGGAACTTGAAGGTTCTCAGTTTATTAGATAAACAGCAGTATCTATGGCATCTGCCCAAAATTGTAAAGGCAATCCTGCATGCAATCTCATGCACCTTGCACACTTCATGATTGTTCTGTTCATCCTTTCTGACACACCATTTTCTTGTGGTGTTCTTGGAACTGTCTTCTCTCTACAAATTCCATGCTCTGAACAGTACCTATCAAACTCTTTGCTGCAATATTCACCTCCATTGTCTGATCTGAGACACTTCAACTTCTTTCCTGTCTCAATCTCAACCAAATATTTCCATTTCTTGAAAGTATCAAATACATCAGATTTATTCTGAATACAATAAATCCAATTTTTTCTAGTTGCATCATCAATAAAAGTAACATAATAATGAGAGCCACCAAGAGATGATACCTGAGCAGGTCCCCATACATCTGTATGCACAAGCTCTATTTTTTCTCTCTTCTTTTCTTTCCCAACTCTAAGAAATCTGACTCTCTTTTGTTTTCCATAAATGTAATTCTCACAGAAATCCAAATCAACATTCTTCAAACCCGGCAACAAATTTCTTGAGTGAAGAATCTTCATCCCCTTCTCACTCATGTGTCCGAGCCTATGATGCCATAATGCTGCATCTGCTCCTTTGGAAGTTAAAGCATTAACAGAGTTAGAAATACCATTGCATAAATACAATGTACCAACCTTTTCGCCTTTTGCTATTACCGGGGCTCCTTTGGTGACCTTCCAAGTTTTATCTGTGAAAGTTGTCACACAACCTTCACTGCCTAACTGCCCTGTTGAAATCAGATTTTTCTTCAGATCTGGAACATGCCTTACCTCCTTTAGTAGCCATTGGTTTCCATTATGTTGTTTTACAAGAACTTTACCCATTCCAACAATTTTACAAGGTTTATCATCACCCAAACGAACTTGTCCAAAATCTCCTTGAACATAGTCATGAAAATATTTCTTATCAGGTGTGGCATGGAATGAAGCCCCTGAATCTACAACCCAAGAATCAGTAAAATTTTCAAAAGAAAGAATCAAAGCATCTTGTAACACATCACCTGTCACATTTTCTTCATGATTGTTTTCTTGCTGTGTGTCTCCTTCTTTTCCCTTCCGAGATCTACAGTCTTTCTTTAGGTGTCCTTTCTTTCCGCAATTCCAACACACTATCCCCGATCTAGACTTGGATCTGCCTTTCCTTGATTTACTGTGATATCCCGAGCTCTTTCCTCTTTCCATTCTTCTTCCCCTAGACTCTGCACTCAAAGCATTACCCGATGTCTCACCGAAGCTTTTCCGTCGCATTTCCTCGCTAAGGATAGCACCGACAACATCATCAAACTTTAAAGTACTAGATCCAGAGACAGAGTTACTAATGGCCATAACTAAACCATTCCAGCTTTCTGGCAATGAGCATAGAAATAAAAGAGCCCTAACTTCATCATCAAATTTTACCCCTACAGAACTTAACTGACTGGTAACTGTATTAAAATCATTTAAATGGTCTGCAACAGATCCACCTTCCGACATCTTCATATTAAATAAACGTTTCATGAGAAATACCTTGTTTGAGGCCGAGGGTTTTTCATATAGTTTCGCCAATGCCTTAATCAAACCCTCTGTTGTTGTTTCCTTCAAAATATTAAAGGCTACTGACTCCGCGAGGCACAACCGTACTATTCTGAGTGCCTTTCTATCGAGAATCTCCCATTCTGCATCTGTCATAGCCGTCGGCTTCTTCGTTTTTCCGCTCAATGGTAAGTACAGATCTTTCTGATACAGATAATCTTCCATCTGCATCTTCCACAGTGGGAAGTTTTGGCCATTAAATTTCTCAACCCTAAAATTATCATCTTCCGCCATTGCTCCCACTCGAACCAGGAACCCTTCTTTTCTGCGAGTTTATCAACCAAATAAACCTTCGGCTTTGATACCAGTTGTTAGAAAATTATATATTACAGAGAAATGCAACACATAAAATATGTAGAAAAACACAAGCACAGAAAACACATAAAACCATAGAGACACAGATATACGTGGTTCACCCAGTTTGGGCTACGTCCACCTCGAACAGCCAGTCCTTCCTTTCTATTATCCAGCAAAATGAAGAGCTTCAACCTACAAAAAATCCGTTGTAATATCCTCTGTTCTCTCTCACAGTCTCCCTATCTATTTCTCACTCTGAGAATACACATACAATGCACAGCCGCAATACAGTACCCTCATAAATGCGAGGGGTTGCCTTCTAGGGAAAAAACCTAAACTAAACATAACTTCTACTGTCAGATCATCTGCCTAATGAAAGGCCCCGATTGACTAGAAATTACTATACTTTTACAAGGCAATTTTACATCTGTTTTTAGCTTCGAGGGTGCTGCTCCCAAAACCCCTCGCCAGGGGGGGCTCCATAAAGTCGCATCCGCCCCCCCTGGACCCCCCGTGCAACATTTAATTACGGGCAGCGTTGCCGCATCATTAAGGTACAGGGGTCAAATGATGTTATACAAGTTAATTAGGCTCCACACCCAACATTGATCCCTCTCGGCGCTTGATAGATCCAGGTTTAATATGGATCTAGGCTGGTTTCAGCCATGTGCGATCATACAAAATTTGTTAGACATCTTATTATTTTGATCATTTTAAATATGCTAAATATGTCTAAGATTAATTTGGTCGATTTAATTTTAACTTTTCTTAGTTACCTCAGTTTGTTGAGATGAGAGAGATTGTTAGTAACTTGAATGATGAAAAATGATGAAATAAAAATTTAAGTGCAAAGCGACAATGTAAAAACGTTGAATGGTAGAAAATGTGAATAATAAGAAAATAGTCAATTACAAAGAATCTTCATTGCGATCAATCTAAAACTATTTTTCTTATTGTCAAACCTATTAGTTATTTTCTATTACCGTGTTTGAATGCAAAGTGATTAACAATGTTGAATGATAGAAATTTGGAATAATAAGAATGTACGCCAGTTACAAATAGTTTACAGTTTCGGGAAGAAGACATTTCTGGTAAGTGAACATTTTATTTAGGAGGAAAATTTAAGTATTATATTCATGGTTGAGTTATTGTAACAGAGAAGTCAATTCACTTCATGAATAATGTTTATGTGCTTACACTGAGAGAGACTTTATATGTTTTGGTTGTGAGATAAAGATATAGATGGAGGGGGGAGGGAAGAAGAGAGAGGCAAAGACAAGGAGGGAGGAAGAGATATAGATATGGAGAGATAAGTGTTAGAGAGAGAGAAAAGGGGAAGAGAGAGAGAGGGAGTGGAAAAGGGAGGGAGAGAGAGAGATATACAGATCCATAGAGAGAGTGTGTGTGTGTTTGGGGGCCAAGATATATAGATAAAGAAGGAGAGACAATGTGAGATAGAGATATAAATGGAGAGGGTAGAGATGTGCTTACACTCAAATCAATGCACACTATTAATCTAATTATTTGAAGTTAATGTACATCATACATAAAGTAGCATCAAATCAAAAATCAGCATCTACACTTAAATCAATGCATCTAGTGCAAACAATCAAATAGGATTAGAAGTCAACATTTGCACTAAAATCAATGCATCAAGTGTAAAAAACCAAATAGGATTAGAAATCGACATCTACACTGAAATCAATGCATCTAGTGCAAGTAATCAAATAGGATTAGAAATCAATATCTACAGTAAAACCAATGCATCGAGTGCAAGCAATCAAATAGGAGTAGGAATCAACATCTGCACTAAAATCAATGCATCTAGTGTAAGGTAAGGTATTAAATAGGATTAGAAATCTAAATCTACACTCAAATCAATGCATCTAGTGCAAGCAATCATATAGGATTAGAAATCAATATCTACACTGAAACTAATGCATCCAGTGCAAGAAATCAAATAGGAGTAGAAATCAACATCTACACTAAAATCAATACATCTAGTGTAAGGTATTAAACATGATTAGAAATCGACATCTACACTAAAATCAATGAACCTAGTGCAAGCGATCAAATACGATTAGAAATCAATATCTACACTAGAACTAATGCATCTAATGCAAGAAATCAAATAGGAGTAGAAATCAACATCTACACTGAAATCATTGCATATAGTGTAAGGTATTAAATAGGATTAGAAATCGACATCTACACTGAAATCATTGCATCTAGTGCAAGCAGTCAAATAGGATTAGAAATCAACAACTACACTGAAACCAATACATCTATTTTAGTGAAAACACAAAATATTCATGACTTTATAGCTCTAACTTCTATGTATGTATTTGTCTTTGTGTGTCTCTTTCTTCTTCCCTCTCTCTCCACCTTCCATTTTGTGTCTATCTCCCTACCTCTCTCGTTCTCTCTCTCCCTCTCCCTCCCTCCACCGTCTCTCTCTCTCCACCTCTCCCTCCCTTTCTCTACCTTTCTCTTCTTCCCTCTCCCCCCATGCCATCTATATCTATACCTCCCTCCATCTCTCCTTATTTTTCTCTCTATCTCAGCCCCCTAAACACATCTCTCTCTCTCTCTCCATATGTATCTCTATTCCTCCCTCCCTATCTTTATCTCTCGCTTCTTCCCTTTTTCCCCCTTCGTCTATATCTCTATCTCCCTATGTCTCTCCTTCTTTATCTCTCTATATCAGCCTGCATATACTCTCTCTCTATCTCTCCATATATATCTATCTATCTATATCTCCCTCTCCCTCTCTATCTCTCCCCCTTCTCTCTTGTAGAAATTATCCAAAGGGATTCAATCTAATCTTGTAATGTACTAAAACAAAATACTAAATCCTTCTACAATTTGCGAAAACCAAATACAATCACACAATCACATAACAAGTAAGAGAAAGAAATAATCAATCGCACAACACAAGATGTATCTGGGGAAAGAAACTACTCAAAACCCTGCTATCTGCGTATTGTATAAAGTCAAGACCATGAAACAATACAATGCTTTTCTCTTACTATGAAACCTTTACACTCTTCCGATTGTCTCATTCTGATCTAGGAAAAGTCAGTCAAATACTTAACCAATTCTCAGCCTATGTCTGACGAGCCTTGCTCACGCATTCTTGGAGGAATTGTGTCCCCATTAAATAGCAAATTCCCAATAATTGATTATGTAATTCGTCCAAGGCTTCGTGATGACTTCATACATGACATGTACAATTTTCTAATTATACAACTGATAGTTATCTTCCCTTTAACCTCAATCTCAATTGGGCCTTCCTTAGAACTGACATGTAACAACTATTTATAGTGAATTATCAGTTAACTGATTGATCACTACTTGTGAATTAAATCATATTTAATTCATTGGACCTATCACTAGCTCATATCTCAATTAGAACTAAAATTGATTTTAACTCAATTAATTGATTTAACTAATTATAACTCACAAATAATTGTAACTAGACCCCTAAAATCATGGGAGAACTCTACATGCCTCCTCTCTGGCCCTCAACTCAAATTTCCTAAGCTAACTAAGTCTTCTTGACTCAGTTAACTAATAAATTTGTCATGAGATGATATTACGATTTCTCTTCTAATTTAATCAAGGGAAAATTAAACGAGAAGCCCCCTTGGTTGCCATTTCTTGTAGCCATTTCAACACTCCCTCTCAACAAGAAATGGATTATCTACCACCCTGATCCTGTCTCTGTGGAACTCGAATTTTCTTCTTGATCCTCCGTGGGAATGTAATCTAATGACATAATTCGCCTCTGCACACAATATTTGAGATGGTGATACCAGATATCAATATGCTTTGACCTGTCATGAAAAACTAGATTAACTGAGAGTTTGATGCAACTCTGGTTATCACAATGTATCATCGGTGGATCCATATATCGACCAAACAAACCAACAAGTATATTACTCATCCATATGGCCTCACATGCTGCCTAACTGGCCACCATGTACTTTGCCTCTGCTGAACTGAGTGAAATTGATCTTTATTTCCTCCTGCACTAGGAAACTATTGTTGATCCTATGTTGAAGATGCCCCCTGATGTGCTCTTCTTTTCGGATGGACTCCCTACCCAATATGCATCAGTGAAGCCTTGAAGCTTCACTCCCTCTATCGGTCTGCACCATATTCCATACTTTGTAGTGCCTCTGAGGTATATCAACACATGTTTGATTACCTTCCAAAAGAGCTTGGTAGACTTAACCATATCTTGACTAAGCTAGTTAACTGCGTAGCATATGTCTAGTCGTGTGCTCACCAAATACATGAGTGAACCCACAAGTTTCATATAAATAGTAGCATCCACTATGCCTAAAGTAGCATCTCCTTCCTCCAGTTTCCTGCTAGAGGAGTCTCCATGGGTTTGCTACCCTCCATGTAGAACTTCTTGAGGATCTCGTTGGCATACTTTCCCTAAGATAAAAAATAACTCCCCATATTTTTTCCATATTTCCAATCCCATGAAATAGTGCAAGAGCCCCATGTCCATCATCTCAAATTCTCTTGTAAGATCCTCTTTGCAAGAATTGATGAGTTTCTCATCACTTGTCAATATCAGATCATCAACATAAAGTACATTAATCAAAAGCTTACCATTAACCACAATATGATATAGGTTCGCATCTACTTTGCCCTTGGTGAAGCCCAACCTGGTGAAATAGTTGTTGATCCCAGTGTACCAAGAACGAGGTGCTTGCTTCAGCCCATATAGTGATCTCTTGAGTCTGCACACATGCGACTCCCTGTCTAAGGTCTCAAAACCTTCCAACTTCTCAATGTACACCTCTTCCTCAATAACTCCATTGAGAAAGGTTGTCTTTTTATCCATTTGATGTATCTTCCATCCCATATGCGTTGAGAGTGAAAGGATGGATCTAATATATGAGTACCTTGTGACTGGTGAAAAAGTCTCATCATGGTCAATCCCCTCCACCTGAGAGAATCCTTTGGCCACAAATATGGCCTTAAGATTCTCCACACTCCCAACGGCTACCTACTTCACCTTGTATACCCACCTGGATCCTAGAACTGACTTCCCGACTGGTCTTGGGACAACTTCCCATGCACTATTTATGATAATGGAGGCATAATCCTAAACCATGGCATTAACCCACACTAGCTACTGTGCTGCTTCATCGAAAGAGGATGGTTCTATCTCTACACCTTCGGTCATAAGAGCCATGTATCTAGTGTACCGTTCTGGGGACTTTCTATGCCTGTGTGGTGATGTGGGTGCTCCCACATTCTCTCTCACATCTAGCAATAACCTGTCAACCTCTCTGGTGCGCTTCCTTCCATCTCTGGTGGATGGTTCTGCATGAGTGGTTTCTACCACTCTTTTTTCCTCTGATTGTGGCTGCTCCACATCATGAGGTTATTATTTTGGAGTCAAGAGCTCCTCAACTACATGAAACTAAAGCTCCCTCTCAAGGGACAATCACATGGCTTTCTCTTCATTGAATTTCACATCTCTTCTGACCACTGTCATCCTTTGTGCTAGCAAGTACACTCGATAGTTGTAAGGTGTATCAGTGTACCCCATAAATATACCCAACTCTTATGTTGGCTCTAACTTCTTCCTGACATCTTTTGTTACATGGCAATAAACATATGAAAATAAATAAATTAAAATACGGCACACTTGGTCTCTTACCTGAAAAATCCTCTTTTGGTGTACTCATCCCAAGTATCCAATGAGGACTTATGTTCTAAAAAAATATTGTTATTGCATGCTTCCACTCACAGATGCAATGGTAAGCCCTGATCATGCAACATAGCTCGTGCCGCTCCCAAAATAGTTTTATTATTTCTTTCTGCAACCCCATTCTGCTATGGGTTATGAGGTGTTATCAATTCTCTTCAAATTACTTCTGAGGTACAAAAGTTATTGAATTCATTAGGGATATATTATCCACCATTATCACTCCTCAGAGCCTTCACCTTCTTCCCTGTATCTTTCTTGAAAAGTGCCTTGAACTCACAAAACTTGGAGAACGTATGATATTTCTTATACATGAAGAAAAACCAACACTTTCTTTAAAAATCATCAATAAAATCACATAATACCTGTCTTTTGTCATGGAAGCTAACGATAACGGTCCACACATGTCTAAGTGAACTCTCTCAAGGATTTCTTTTGCTTGGCTTTCCTTATTGTGAAAGGTGACCTTGGTATACTTCCCCAATGTACACCCTTTGCATGTATCTCTCTGTGCAAGTGCACCCTTTGGAAGTCCTATAGAAATATGATGCATGATCTTCAAAGCGTTGTGGTGTAGATAGCCCAATCTCTTATGCCATAACTCACTGATGTCTCGACTCTCCACCTTCTCTGCTTTTGTGCTCAAGGCAACACAATATTTTACATCCAATTTTTAGAGGTTATTTACTCAAACCCCAATATTTTTCACCTATCCCATGGCTTTGTGATGAAGGAATGCCTTTCCTTCACTAATATCACATCAATCCATGGTCTTCCAACATAGCAACAAAAACCAAATTCTCTTTAAACCAGGAACATAGATGACATCTTTTAATGTGAGTGCATTACCTGACTCCCTCTGAAAGGTAACCGTACCTACACCGGTAGCATTATATCTCTCGTCATCACCCATCTCAATGTGCATCTGGAGATCCTTCTCCTCCAAGCTACTGAAGAATTCTTTGTTGCTGGTCATATGGAATGAAGCTCCACTATCCAAGTACCACACAGAACCCATCACTGATGACACCATGCATGCGATGAGAGTGAAATCTAGCTTGAACTATGAAGCAAGTGCTTCACCTGCTGCTCCTCTTGGGGCCTTCTTGTTACACATCATTTTGTCACTATCCCTGCAATCCCCATCTCGACCATTGGAGGGTCGTTTTTGTGACCAATAAGCAGCACCATGCCTTGAAAAAACCATCACTACATTCCTTTGCATAAGAGTTGTTAGCCCCCCATAAATTTTTTGACAAGCAAATAGGGGGCTAAGATGTCGTTGAGCCTTCAAGGAGTGCATTTCCCCTGAAGACACATCATCCTTGAAGCCTCCTTGTGCCTTTTGTCCTTTGATGAAAACCCCTCTGCTGATTTCCATGATAAAGCCTCTATGTTATGAAGAAGAATGCCCAAAGGCCCCTCTTTTTCCTCTCATTTCACCCTCCACTTAGCCTCTACTTTGTCTCCCCTCTATTCCTCTTCTTACCTTGCAAATTCCCCCAAAATCCCCTTTAATTTCTTCCCCTACCCTTTGTTGGCCATTTTCCCCCCTTATTCCTCTATCCTTTCCTCTCCCTAACCGTTTAATCACATTAAATGGGCCCAAAACCCACTTTCTAACTTTGCAATAGGGCTAAACCCCTCGTCCCCCCCCTTTCTTCCAATCATAAATCGCATTATAAATCACTTTAGTACATATGCGATTTTAACCACTTCCCCAACCATACCCGTAAAAGACTTTATAATAAACAATATTAACGTTTATTATAGTCCGCCCCTTAACCACTTCCCTTTTTTCCATCCCCTCTTTACATATTATAGAACTTTATTATAAAAGTTATGTATTATATTAACCCCCGCCGCAGGCCAATCGCAATCGCAAAGTCTGTTCTAGTCGCAACATGTGTTTTGAATGTTTCGATTGCAAACTTTTCCCCGATCCCCCCGATCGCTCCATTCCTCCGATTGATCACAAGCCTTCCCCGCCGTCTCCCAATTTAATCCCATCCGTCCGTTTGATACATGATCCGACATTCATCGTTGTCCCCGCCTAATCGCAATCAGACGTTTTAATATGTGTCATGCCTTGTTCCCTCCGATTCCGATTGCTCCGAACAGATCTTAGTTGTCCATCTCTGCGTTGATCCAATGGCTATCGCTTGTCCTTCCCAATCGCAATCGGAAGTTCTGTGGTGTGTCATCCTTGGCCCCCTCCGATTGTGATTGCCTTCCGCTCCCGATTTGCGATTGCGATTAGACCTTGGGCCCACCGTACTACCCTTTCGCGCATTCATATAGTATAAGGCCTTTCCCTTTGTTAATTGAAAATTCGTATTATTTCGGTTTTACAAAGGGTTTATACCCACAGTATCGGAAATTTTGTGTTTGTCACTCCGCCCCGCTCCCTCTCCCGATTGCGATTGCGATTTCCGTATGGGTCCCTCCTCATACGATCACACCCGTCTAATTCGTGGCATTTCATGTATTCCCTGTGTATTTCCCCCAAACGTATAACCTTTGGGCTTTTACACTATTCCTTCTGCCATTCTCCATTATTCCCACTGCTCTCACTGTTCCACCACTGTTTCTCCGGGCCTCCACAACATGTCTCCGCCATCACTGCCTGGGTTTGTAACAAGATTACTTCATTGTGCAGGTAACACTGAGAGGCCATTTCGACGTTCGCCTGCGGACCAACAGAAGAGATTCAAAGGGGGTTTATGCTTGTCATTGCTATGTTTGATGATTAACCCCGCTTTCAAGGGAAAAGATGCAGTTGAAGACCAATGCACACGCAAATATTTATATCTGTGTTTAATATTCAGCAGAGTACTCTTTTCTCTAGGCGTACAACTTTCCTACAGCACTCTCCATGCCTCCTCAAGCCTTTAACGTATGTTACGGACGGGGAATTCTTAAAATATTGCCTGTCCGCAGTTATGGAGTATGGAGCAGCCTGCAAATCATCCCACCAGTTCATTTATTTCAGAAGGCTACCATAGAGTCCAAACAACCAGAGGACTTAAAGAACATATCAGAGGTCAATCTTGGCCTGACAGAGATCTCCAAACTGATCTACAGAGTACACACAGCGCTGCATATAGCCATTAAGCGGAATGGGCTCGGCTGCCTCCACCATCCTGTCTTAATGAGACTCATTTATTTGTTCACCTACTTTTTTTTCTTCCTCTTCTCCTATAAAGAATCCCTGAGAACATAATGAAATGTTGTTGTTATTTTGCTGTTTGGCCGCTGTTGTTCGGCTGATTGTTGCCGTTAGGGGGATTCATTTGACTGTTAGAACAGTCTTGGGAGGAGCAGCAGAGTAGTTGCTTTGTAGTAGGTTGGGAGGAGAAATTCTGGACTGTAACAACCATTGAGCTGAGTGTACATGACTAGTTTTGCATCATTAATCAAGCACATTTCACAGGATCCTGGTCTATTACTATTGGTGATGTTTTTTCCAACTCTGTTTATTACATTCCCATATTGTTTCATTTTCCTCTGGGCTTGCATCAGAAATTTGGAATAGGATTTACCCTTGTTAGGTACCCTATGTCCCTGCTCTCCTTGCCTTCAATGTTTTCTTCTAAATGTGTTATCTGAGGGTTGATTTCAATCAATTTAACCAGTGTAGTGGATGTTATTGCCTGCTCTCTGATGTATGAATTGGATGGATCAGTTCTTAGATGTTCTTGTTGGGTTTAAGTCGGAAGATTTGGGAACACTGGGGATAAGAGTTAGCCCTGTCCACTAGGATCCTCGTGGAACCAGCTGGCCTTTCTAAGATATCTTTGTTAAACTTATCTCTGTTTTCCCTTTGTCCCTTCTTTGAAAGCTGCCTTTGAGTATGTCCAAGTAGGTCTGGATTTAAATGACCTCTGACCTGATCTATAGATAGAAATTGGGTTGTTTTCCTTCTTTCACCTACTTTCCTTAATGTTCCATTCCACCATCTATCTAAAGAGATCCTTTAGTGTAGATGATTTTCCCTCTGAAAGCCTTGGCTAGTTGTCGCATGTAATCTCCTTTCATGACTCCATAGCCCAATGGATGGCACCTTTCTTGGCCTATCCTCTTTGCTGAAACATCCTGCTATTTCGTTACTTCCCTTCCATTGCTTTCCCAGTCCATGATCTCACAACCAACCCAGAAACCCTTCAACCAAATCATTTAAAACCCCCCTTGGTGCTTCATAACTAGCCTAACATCCCATTTGAGCTCTCAAAGATATATCGTTCTTTGTTCTATTGGAGAGATCCCTCTCCGGATCTAGGAGGGCTAGATCCTAGGATCCCAAAGTGGTTTGATGTTGTCTTATCTTTTGGTATTGCCAAATCTGCCAAAACATAGGAACCCCAACATAATGGCGACTCCGCTGGGGACAGAGACCAATCAACCTTGATTTGGTAAACCACTGTGCTGGGCAGTAAAATTGTAAATCATCCACCTGGTGACTCCACAGTTCTTAAATGATTAAAAGACTCCACTGGCGATCAGTAGGTCGCTGATTATCCGTGTTTTCACAAGACTCCACTGGGATACCAGTCGTATTACAACATCATCCCCACCGAATGGAAGACTCTGAGTTAAGTCCCCTTGAAGAGTTTAGTTGCGGAATATCAGATATACTGGCTCAACTCAGAAGCGAAGACCTTCCGGGGGTTCTCCATGCCAGCTCAAGATTCAATGATCAACCTGAGCTGAAGAAATTTTTCCTAGAAGTGCTGGCGGAAAGGTATGAAGCTGAGATCGAATTTCTGAACTCAAAAGAGAAATCATACCAGTTCAGAGACCCTAGATCGTTTTTGGAAAGTCTCCCACCCCCTAAAAAAGAAGAAATTCCACTGCTCTCCGACGTGCAAGAAGAAGATGATTCAGTCCTCAAGGGCCGCTTTGAAGACGTAGTGGAAAACGTAGAAATCGAAGCTGCCCAGGACATGGACAACCTACTAATCATGGAAAGTGTAAAGAAGGAGCTGGTACATCATGTGTTCGTTGATCCTGTGGTAGAATATATGGAGGCCCTGATTGGCTCAGTTCCTCAAGCATTGATCTTCTTCAAGAGCCATACACATCAGAAGTGGTCACTACTGATGGTGACCTCAGTTTTGAAGGACCACATGCAGAGCACTCTGTGGTTATCTCTGACAGGCAGTCAATGCTCATATCCTTTTTTGTTACTGCTTGATTGGATGCATTGACATTATTGTGTCACCTAGAGCATCAGAGATGTCCAGTTAAGAGTAGGATAGGTAGGAAAATCAATAAAGCTCAGTGTGGGAGCATGTAGCTAGTTGTTTTTAATTTCTGCCAAGTCCAGCAAGTCAGACAGTATAATCCTAGCTTGGCTGTTTTTCAATTTCTGTCTTAGAATGTAGAGAAGAAATCTGCTAGACAGTTTAATCCTAGCATATATTAGACTAGGTAGAGAAACCATGTGGCCAACAGTCTAATCTGGTTTCATGGAGCAATAAGGGTAGAAGTAGAATAGGTTTATTTTCTGTTATAAAAATAAAATGATGTAAAGGGTCTGCAAGTCCAAGTGCACCCAGAAGAAAAATGTTAGGACTTTAGTGTGGGTAAGTAGCCATATGGGAGAATGTTACTGCTAATTTAATGTCTTCATGATTAGTGGCAGCTGATCAAAGGAAGAAAAGGATGAGTCAAACACCAGGCATCTGGCCTACACCAAAGATCACTTTCTGAATTCTTGACTCCTTCAAGAAGAAGTCATCCCCATATCGAGCCACTGTTAGCCCCCCATAATTTTTTTGACAAGCAAATAGGGGGCTAAGATGTCGTTGAGCCTTCAAGGAGTGCATTTCTTCTGAAGACACATCATCCTTGAAGCCTCCTTGTGCCTTTTTTCCTTTGATGAAAACCCCTCTGCTGATTTCCATGATAAAGCTTCTCTGTTATGAAGAAGAATGCCCAAAGGCCCCTCTTTTTCCTCTCATTTCACCCTCCACTTAGCCTCTACTTTGTCTCCCCTCTATTCCTCTTCTTACCTTGCAAATTCCCCCAAAATCCCCTTTAATTTCTTCCCCTACCCTTTGTTGGCCACTTTCCCCCCTTATTCCTCTATCGTTTCCTCTCCCTAACCGTTTAATCACATTAAATGGGCCCAAAACCCACTTTCTAACTTTGCCATAGGGCTAAACCCCTCGTCCCCCCCCTTTCTTCCAATCATAAATCGCATTATAAATCACTTTAGTACATATGCAATTTTAACCACTTCCCCAACCATACCCGTAAAAGACTTTATAATAAACAATATTAACGTTTATTAGAGTCCGCCCCTTAACCACTTCCCCTTTTTCCATCCCCGCTTTACATATTATAGAACTTTATTATAAAATTTATGTATTATATTAACCCCCGCCGCAGGCCAATCGCAATCGCAAAGTCTGTTCCAGTCGCAACATGTGTTTTGAATGTTCCGATCGCAAAATTTTCCCCGATCCCCCCAATTGCTCCATTCCTCCGATTGATCGCAAGCCTTCTGCGTCGTCTCTCGATTTAATCCCGTTCGTCCGTTTGATACATGATCTGACGGTCATCGCTGTCCCTGCCTAATCGCAATCGGAAGTTTTAATATGTGTCATGCCTTGTTCCCTCCGATTGCGATTGTTCCGAACAGATCTTAGCTGTCCATCTCTATGTTGATCCAATGGCTATCGCTTGTCCTTCCCAATCACAATTAGAAGTTCTGTGGTGTGTCATCCCTGGCCCCCTCCGATTGCGATTGCCTTCCGCTCCCGATTTGCGATTGCGATTATACCTCGGGCCCACCGTACTACCCTTCCGCCCATTCATATAGTATAAGGCCTTTCCCTTTGTTAATTGCAAATTCGTATTATTTCGGTTTTACAAAGGGTTTATACCCACCGCAACGGAAATTTTGTGTTTGTCACTCCACCCCGCTCCCTCTCCCGATTGTGATTGCGATTTCCATATGGGTCCCTCCTCATACAATCACACCCGTCCAATTCGTGGCATTTCATGTATTCCCTGTGTATTTTCGAATCCAGGAGGGCAAGATCCTAGGATCCCAAAGTGGTTTGATGTTGTCTTATCTTTTGGTATTGCCAAATCTGCCAAAACATAGGAACCCCAACAAGAGTAACATTCCTCTTGTTAAAAATTCCCTAAACAGAACTATAAAACCCTTGTTTTTACCTTGGCACGAGTAGCCAATTACACTCCCGCACCGAGCTGGAAAATTAACACTGAGCCCGTGCCAGTTGGCACTCTGTCCCAGTTAAGCGCCCGCGCCAAGCTGTTTATGGAATTCTTTTTAAAAATATATTCGGAGGTTCTATTCCAACCACCTCGAGGATGAGTCATTGGGAGTGGTTGAACTGAAACAACCACGGACTCCCTCCTTTAGTTAGGAGTTTCCACCTCCCTTGGAACTCTGCTAAAGGATAGGACTCCCTCCCACCTTTGTAGGGATCCCTACCTTCTCATTTTCATCTATAAAAGGAGTTATCTATCTTAGTACAAACTAGCTGAATGGCTGAATAGTTAAACTTGGAGAGCTGATAGTTGAATGACTAGAGAAGATAGAGAGGAGGATTCATGTTGAGGAGAGCTTGAATCCATGTCCTCATTTCGTTTGAATCCCTTGACAGGTACTGAGACACGCTTCGACTAAACCTTGTTGGAGGAGACTGTGACGTCAAACAATCGGTTGTACCTCTTCCTTCTACTTATATATACATGACTATTGTTTGGTTCCACTATTGTGTTATGATGTTATGTAATGCGATAGCTTTAGCCGTCTTTGATTAGTTAATAGTTGTGAGTGAAACTATGATGTCGTATGTTTTTCTTGTTCTTTTTACATGTGCAGGTGTCCGAGTGTAACAACGAATGGATTGTGATTTGCCAAAACAAGAGCGAGAGGCTACTACTCTTTTTGCAACGATGACAACATTGGATTCTAGGTATGTCAATCTACCGTGTCTTTTGTTCATTCATTAACTAGGAAGCAACACTTTAGAGTGTCCTTTTGTTTCTATACCCACCCTAAGGCTAGAGGGATCGTCTCTGTCCGCAGAGAGGATTTACCTACGTAATAAATTGGCGACTCCACTGGGGATCAGTGCGAGTTTGTCGTTCCTTCCTGTTGGGTTAGTTTTAATTATCGATTTCATTTTCTGTCTTCTTCTGGTTTGTTTACTTAATTTCCATCCTCTGTTTAGCTCCAAAGTGTCAAGGTTGGCCTATGCTCATTAAGTTTTGGTTTTTCCTCTTTTCCCATAGAGTCTTTTCCCATAGGTATCTAGCTTGGCATGGTTTTGTCTAAATAGTCTCGCCGACTGGCGTAGGTTTCTCTTTTTACACTTGCGCCAACCTTTGTATGGTGCAGATTACAGCCTTACAATCGCGCCAACCCCTATAGGTTTTGGATTGACCTCTTTAATGAGTATTTTGGTCATTTTTTCTTGCTTCTGGGTTATTTTTGATGTGATTGAAGCCTTTGACGACTGTGTTGACTACTGTGGACTTGTTTCCTTCAGTCGTTTGTCCATTTTCCTGTTGGTGTTATTTCAAACCTTAGGGTTTCTAAGTGTTCTGGTACACTGAGCCTTCTACTTGAAACAAGTCTCTTTGATTGTTGTCAGTCTCGTTTTCAAATCATTATGCTGAGTTTTTCTTGATCCTCTTGATTATTTTGTTGTTTGAATAGTCTTTTCGTTTTATCGATTGATCTGTCTTCTTCTTGCTCTGAGCACTGATTACGTTGCTTGTTTGGTTCATTTTGGGAAACTTTTTTTCATTGAAAGTTTGCTACATTAGCTTGAATTTTTTTGCATTTGTTTTGTCTTAATTGAATCATTTAATTCTAAGTCTCTACATTCGCAAAACTCAATCTAGTGTTTGTTTTGTTTTCTATTGAATTAGTACAATGTGTGCGTCATTTCATTGAAAATTCTAAAAAAAATATTGCATTCTTTCGTTGCATTGAAATTGAAATGTTCCTTTACATAACTAGAATTTGTCATCTAAGAAGGAGTTTCGTTTTCAATTGATTTCGTTAGAGGCATTAGAAAGTTCTTCGCCTTTGTCTGTTTGTTGTTGTTTAAAAGACTTCTATCCTTCTTATAACTAGCATTCCTCGAACTAAAATGATTTTCATTTGCATATAGTTTGCATTTAGGAAGTTGAGCTCCAAATTCGTTAGGGCCTAGAAATTGAAGCATAATTCAAGATTAAATTTAAAATTTACTCAATGAACCTAAGGCAACATTGAAACCTAATGCAATATTTCTAGTGGTCTAGGCTAGAGACGTGTTCCGGCATCTTAAAACCTAGTAGCCGTCGCTCACCTGTTGGCTTTAGACAACGCTAGTATGGACTTGTGCTCCCCGTACCGTCGCGTATATAAAGGGAGACCCCTCTAGGTTGTAATCCTTTTATCCATAGGAAGCCGAGTCCGCTGCCTTGTAACCGTGAAACACCGAAAACAACATTCGGTTATACTACCTGCACGTATGTCAAGTCCTTGGTCATTTCTGTTTCATTTGATCACCAAGGTGTATATGGCAGTTCACGGAAACCTGGTACACCCTCTTGCTTAGAATTCTTGAGAATTCATTTCGATCTTTTCTTGACTCTTTAAACAAGAGAAGAGATCATCGAGCACTTGTCCTTTAACGTTCGTTTCAAATTGAAAGTGACTAGAGTCATATTTTTCCTGTTTCTCGACTCTTAAAACATGAAACTGTGAATTTTGGTTCCAATGTTATAAAATTAATCACCTACAATCACACGCCCATTAAAAGTTTCATGCTTGGCCTGATTGATTTCTTTGGTTCTTGTTTTGGCACCTTCGATTGGTTATCTCTTTTCCTTCCTGTTCTGATATACAGTCAAAGTGGCAGAACATCCAGTTTCGTCATCCTCACTACCTCCTAGTGGTGGTTCTTTTCCAGACGTTTCTTTTGAAACCCCTCAATCCACTAGCTCTATCGAGTTCTCGCAGACTATTCTTCCGTCTGTCCAACCCCTTGCTACTCAATCTCCGCTTGATGAGCCAGTTGAATTCCATTTGCCTCCTTCAAGTGCTTGGTCTGGTTTTGGGGAAGAAGGGGAATTTCCTCCTCTTACGTCAGGATTGCCTTTTTTTGCTACTGCGGTACCTCCTAGTCCCCGTAGTATTTTTGAAGATCTTACATTGGACTCAGATATGGATTCCTCCAGTCCTGTTGGCAGTGAAGGAATGCCTATTTCCACAGGATAATATCAAATCTTTCCTGAAGATCTCTCTCGTGCCTCCACCCAATATTCACCACCGTCGGTCTCACTTCTGCTTGGATATAGGTCCTTGAGTCAGATCATATCTGGCATTTCCTCCATTGTGAAATCCAGTACAGTAACTCCACCTCCGAGTTTGGTCCTACCTTCTTTGGGGCTATCACCTTCAACTCCTAGTTCGTCGGTTACTGTCACATCTGTTCCAGTTCAACCAACAGTTTGTGTGGCTTCTAGTTCAGTTTCTACTCCTCATGTGATTCCTAGTGATCTTACTTTTGAAGAATATCTGTTGGTTGTTCAGCAGTAGAGTTATCAAGGTTCTCAACAGTCTCAGGCTCCTTCTAATCCTCGATTCCATCACTATGATGTTGTTGGTAATCCCGTATATATCTATCCACACCATTATGATGTGTATGGTAATCTGGTCTATTTGCCTCCTATTGATCCTTATCAGGTTGTTTATGATCCTTATCAGACTGTTACTCATCTGGGACCTACTCTTCCTATGCAACCCTCTATCTTCCAAGGACAACCCTCATCGGGACAACCTTTAACTTAGCAGGGCCCTACTTCTGGTCCACAAGGACAACCATACGGCCCACAAGGCCAACCTTCACAAGGTCAGCCTTTGGCCCAACATGGACAACCCTCTAGTCTTTCGAGTCAGCCTTTGAATCAACCAGGATCATCTTTTGGTCCTGGCGGGAAAAATTATCTGTCACAGAGAAAACCTGTTGCACCTCAATCACAGCTGCACATTCAGTATGGCCCAAATATTGTGCAACCAGGACAACCCTTTGGTCCTTCTCTGGGTCAACCTGGTTATCGGGGACAACCTAGTCTGTTGCAACCATCAGGCCAAAATTTCCCACAAGGGCAACCTATTGGTCCCCAACAACAGTTTCAACAGTCGGTTCAACCAGCTCAGCGGTCATTTTAACCTGCCCACCAGCAAATTCCTTTAGTTCCGTAGCCGGTTCTACCTATTTACCCTGCTCAGTAACTTGCTCAACCTACTCAATCGTAGGGTGCTTACTACCCTCAAGTTTCATATCAACCGGTATATAATGCGCCTCAAATTCCTTACCCTCAAAATCCACCTTTGTATCCTCAACTTCAAAGCCATGCTTACATTTCACAACGGAATCCTTATACTGCTCAGCATGAACCTCCGTGGTCTACTTCGACTCCATATCCTGGTCCTCAATCCCAGTATCAACCGAATTATCCTGCTTCTAATCCTTATGATCCGAATCTTTCGGGACATAATGCATGGGGATAGAATCTCGTTCGGACTAGGTGGAATGTACACATGGGTCCTTATCAAAGACCTCCGATGAATTTTAATACTCAATTAACATTTCTTGCTACGTTGGAATTACCTGATGTGTCCAAATTGACAAATGATCCCATTCCTCATAATCCATATTGGCCTCTAGTTTCGACCAAGATTCCCGGTGAAGTCCTAAATTTGAGGGTAAACCTAGTGAAGACCCCCAAACGCATGTTATGACTTACCATTTGTGGTGTTCCTCTAACTCTTGGGTTGACGATTCTATTCGGCTCCGTATTTTCTAGCGTACTCTTACTAGTGCCGCTACAAAGTGGTACATTGAACTGTCTCGTGGAGTTTTTCAGGATTTCAATTCCTTAGCTATGGCATTCCTTACACATTTCCAGTTGTCGGTCCGAGATTGGGACACACCTCCTCACTTCATTGAAATAGGACCGAGCTACTCATATCTCGGATCATATTCATGAGTGGAGGCAACGTCGTTGCATGATCAAATTTGAAATTCCTGATCATATTCTAACTCATTGGTTCACTACCTCCTTTGTCAATCAAATCACCAAAGACATAGCTATGGGGGCATGTGTCACCGAGGAACAAGCCATTGCTTATGCCCAGTACCTCAATCTTGTGTACTCTCAATCCAATGCTTGATGCTCCTCGACTTGGAACTTCTAAGCCTCCAGCGACTCCATCCCTTGACCATATTATTGGTTCCGTATCTCAGACTCCTCAAAAGTCTCCATCTAATTCTGGGAAGCAAAAGTCTACTACTTCCGATAATTTTTCTTCTCAACGAAATCCGAATTCTAGCAAACCCGCAAAAGTGAATGTCGTTTAGGCCAATCCTACGGATAATACTTCTAAAGGTAAGAATAAGGGTAAAGGTAAGGCCAAAACTGATACCCTGAAATAGGATTCTTCGAAACCTTGTTCTGCTGATAGTTCTCAACGCAAACTGAAGTATCCTTGCCTGATTTGTGACGAAGAGCACTTCACCAAAGACTGTCCTCGATAGTCCGAAGTGAGCCGATTTCTCAAAGGCACTCAAGGCACTCTGGTTGTTCTTAAAGAACCTTTTCTACTCAGCATAATTAGATGGTAGAGAAACATCAGTCCTCTACCCCATTTGGTTCTCAAGTTTTTATGATGAACGGTTCTGCACCCATTTCTATTACTACTCGATCGAAAGATTATTCTGGTTCATGTCAGGAAACTAGGAAGGAGATCACTGATGGTCCTCATCCTCCACCTGTTTCTGGCCCTCTTGAGATTGAACAACCTAATACTGAATCTGTTGTGTGACCACCTTCCAAAGGTGTGCTCCGCAAGTATTCATACAATCCTACCGCCCATGCTACTCAGCATTATAGTATTGTTGAGGATTTGGCTCAGGCGCCATCCGTAATTTTTGCATTAGAAGTACTTCAGAGTTTCCCATCACAACGGAAAGTGTTGTTATCCACGATAGGTGGAGTTGCTATTGATACTAGCTTGCTTGCTTTCGATTTAGATAATTTTGTCCCATGACTCCCACACCAAATTGCACTCATCATTCAAGTTGGTATAAATGGTTTGAATATTCACTGGGCAGTCGTGGATGAGGGTGCATCTACCTGCTTTATGTCATCTACTTGTTGGAAATCCATTGGTTCTCCAGCTCTTACCTTGTCACCCAATTCCCTTGAAGCATCTGATGGAAGAGAGTCTAAACCTCTTGGTGTTATCGCTAGTTTACCAATCACATTAGAAGGGAAGACAGTCAATGTCGAAGTTGAAGTTGTTGATGCTAAGCTCAATTATAATCTTCTCCTCGGTCATAGTTGGACTCACGCAATGCTATGTGTTCTGTCCACTCTCTTTTGTGTTTTGAAATTCCCGCACGAAGGAAATATTGTTACTGTCGATCAATTGTCTTTTTTCACTTCTTCTTCCGAGAACAATGTTCCGTATGTGGATAAGATTCCTACTCCCTATGAGATCATAGGGCCAGGCCTTTTCAAGGATCCTGCCCTCAAGGGTATTTTTCCTCTTCCACCACCAAACACTGTTCAGGTCAACATGATTTCTTGCACCGATGATCCATGGGTTATTCCTTCCCCTGAACAGATCGACTCTTTCAGAGATTCGATGCCATTGAGTACAATTGAAATTGATTAATGTGAACTTGTCGCCGCATTGGATACTCTGTCCCTTGATTCTGCTCCTTCGAGCATGTCCCTTGAAATTTATTCTCAATCCCCTTGGCTTGGTAATTTTGATTCACCCGATCCTTTGAAGGAAATTTTTCCCTTCAATGAGGACATCGTGGAAACAATGTCTCTCGAAGATCCCTAATGGACCGATAATCTTCATCGTTCCTCGTTTCTCCCAAGTCTCGGGGCCATGCCTACTTGTCTTGAGCGTTTTTCTTCTCAGGTTCCCTCTCCTCCACTTCAAACGCTTGTTTAGATTCATGAATTTTTTTCGGAAGGTAACTTGAGTAACATTACACAGACAATGCCTATTGACATTTCCATTAAACTGGGAATTGTAGAGAACATCCATATAGGGGTCACTTGTTCTTCTGATGAGGTACAAGTCTATACTAGCCTTTTTCTTGAATTTTGTGATGTCTTTGTGTGGTCCTATGAGGAAATGCCTGGCATTGATCCTAGCATCGTGGTGCATGCCATTCCTAGTTACCCTGGTTTGAAAACTGTTCGCCAGCGTCTTCGTCCAGTTCATCCTCAGAAAGCTGCTGCCATTAAAGCTGAAGTGGAAAAGCTTCTCAAATATGGTTTCATTTATTCGATTCCCTTGACCGAGTGGGTCTCTAATATTGTTCCTCTAAATAAGAAACAGGGCACTATTAGTGTTTGTGTTGACTATTGTGATATCAATCGAGCTTGTCCTAAGGATAATTATCCTACTCCCTTCATCGATCAGATCATTGACGACTGTGCCAAGAGTGATATTTTTTCCCTTATGGATGGTGTTTCTGGTTATAATCAGATCAACATTCTCCCGACTGATCAACACAAGACTGCCTTCATCTGTCCTTGAGGTACCTTTACATATAAGAAGCTTCCTTTTGGTTTAAAAAATGTTGGGGCCACATTTCAGCATGCCATGTCCTACACCTTTCATGACATTCATCACATCGTGCAGACTTATCTGGATGACCTTCCGACTCATTCGACTAAGCGTAAATATGACCCTCACCATCTTCGTTAGATATTTCTTCGTTGTAGACACTATAAGATTAAGCTTAATCCGCATAAGTGTGTCTTCTGCGTTGATTCTGGTAGACTCTTAGGGTTTATCGTATCTCAAGATGGAATTCGCCTCGATCCTCTCAAAGTTGAGGATATTATTAATCTCCCCCCTCCTTCCTCATTGCATTAGTTGCAGAGTTTACAAGGGAAAGCTAAATTTTTACGTCGTTTTATACCTAACTATGCCGAAGTAGCTAAAGGATATAAATGATTGTTGAAGCAGGGCGTTCCTTTTTGTTGGGATGAAATTGCTCAGAAATATTTTGATACGTTGAAGACATTGCTTGTCAATGCTCCTCTTCTTCGCCCTCCAAATTATCATTGTGATTTTTCCCTTTATTTAGCTGCGGTTTTCAGCACAATTGCAATGGTTTGGTACAAGACGATGATGACGGTCATGAGCATGTTATCTATTACTTGTCTCGTAACCTTCTCGACCCAGAAACGCGTTATGCTCATGTCGAGGATTTAGCATTGGCTGTTGTTCAAGCTGTTCAACGCTTCGTCATTATATCCTTTTATGCACAGTAACGGTGATTTCTGATTGCAACCCCATGACCTACATATTGTCTCGACAATTGCTGGGGTGGAAATACTCAAAGTGGATTGTTATCCTCTAAGAGTTTGATTTGGAATTTACTTCTTCCAAGTCTAAGAAATCATTAGTTTTCAATGATTTGATTTTTTCTCTCCCTTCCGACTCCGCTCCTTTTCGTTTTGAGGAATCCATTCCAGACGATTCAATTTTCTTGATTAGCACCCTCGATCTGTGGTACGGTGATATCATCATCTATCTCCAAACTTCATCTTTTAGATCCAAGTTGACAGAGGATGCGCGCCGACGCATCTACCAGCAGTCGCAACCTTATCGTATAGTCGGGGATACCCTCTATCGTGTCAGAGAAGATTCCATTCTCCATTGGTGTTTGACCCTCGAGGAAACTGAGAAAGTTCTCAATGACTGTCACAATGGTGCCTGTGGCAGTCACATATCTAGTTATGCTAATGTTCAAAAAATCCTTCGTGCTGGTTATTTTTGGCCCTCTATTTTCAAATACTGCATTGTCGCAGTTCTTAAATGCCATGATTGGCAGATTTACCAACGCAAGATGCGTGTACCACCCGTTTCTCTTCATCCTGTCATTACCGTCGGTCCCTTTGTGAAGTGGGGCATTGATTTTATGACGTGTAACCCTCACTCGGTCGGGGTGCATGCTTATATTATCATAGTCATGGACTAATTCACCAACTGGGCCGAAGAAATGCCTACACTTGCCGCTAACGGTAAGACAACTGCTCAGTTCATATTCAATCACATTATTGCTAGGTTTGGTGTCCCACAAGCCATCGTTATCGATCATGGTTCCAATTTTCGACATTATATGGTGGCAGAGTTGACTTCTAAGTTGGGTCTGCATCACAACAGCCCAACGCCGTACTACCCTCAATCCAATGGCCAGGTTGAACCTGTGAACAAAGTTCTTGTCACCATGCTTCAACGTACGATTAGGATCCACAAATCCAATTGGCATCTCATGTTGTTTTCAGCTGTTTGGGCGTACTGAACCTCAGTTAAAAATGCAACCGGGTTCACTCCTTTCCAGTTAGTTTATGGCCTGGAAGCTACCCTCCCGATTGAATGTGAAATACCTTCGATCAAGTTGGCTGTTGAATTACTACCTAATACTACGCTAGAAGAAGAAATTCTCCTTTATTTAGAACGATTGGATGAAACTCGTCGCGTTGCTGCCTTAGTTATCGAAGCACAAAAAAACCAGGTCAAGGTTCATTTTGACCAATCAGTTTCCCCTTGTTCTTTCATTGAAGGAAATCTCGTCCTCGTGTATGACCAAGCTCATGATAAGCTGGGGGCAAGTAAATTTCAACCTATGTAGCATGGGCCTTACATCATTAAACATGTATTGTAGAATGGGGCCTATGAGCTTATTGATTACGAAGGTCATCCTCTTGAACAAGCTAGAAATGGGTTGTATCTCAAAAAATATTATGCATGAGTTATCCATGTGTAATAGGTGTACATAGGTGTCATTTTCATTTTTGTAAATATTTTGGTTTTATGTGCTTTGTGAGCATTTTCCTGCTTATTGGGTCTTGCTTATGGTGCAAATGTCTATTACCCCTTAGGTCAGTTTCGCGGATGGTGCTTCCTGCAGTACCAGGAATTTTTCTTCGACAACCTGGGTAATTTATGATCCTGCTGTTGAATTGATAGATTTGCAAGGTATTTGTCTAGGAAAAACTACAAACAATGTCGCTGAATATAGCGCTGTTATTGAGCTATTAAACAAAGCAATCAACCTCAACATACACGCATTGCTTGTAAATCTAGACTCACAACTTGTCGTTCTGCAACTCAGTAGTCATTATTCAGTTAGAAATACACACATTCTGATATTGTATTTACGTATTCATTTGCTAGAAATACATTTTGATTTTATTACATATCATCATATTCCTAGACAAATGCATACATTAACTGATACAGTGGCTAACATTGTATTAGATAGACATTTGCGTAATTTGTAAAATCATCATCACATGAAAAAAGATCCATGCAGGAAAATAGATGTATATACATATATCGCATTTTTGTAGCTGTGTGCATCATAACTTAAAAAAAAATATGTGTGTTTCTGTTACATCATGAGACATCACGTCTTCAAAATATGCAGATGAAAATAAAACCTAGGTATCTAATCAGCATGGTGCTCGTGATAACATGTCACTGCCCTTATGAGCCACCTCAACAAGCAGTGAATTCGAGTGGGCATCCCTACAGTATGTCTCTGGTAGGTGCGTGGAACATTGTCAAAACATGCATAATCTGGAACTCCTCAGGTGATTCCCTCCAGATTACGCACTATCCATCTTCCTCACTGCCCTCGCCTTGAGGGTCGAAATCATGAGGGATTCGCCTCGCTATTGGTGACATATCTGCCACTCTCTCTGGGCCAACATCTGTACACACATGGATTTAGTGTCAGAACATGCATTAAAATATATATATATATATATATATATATATATATATATATATATATATATATATAAAATCATAAAATTCATGAAAAATTAAAAATGAGTCTCACCTAAATATTCATCCCAATCCTCTCCCTCCGGGAGTGGGAGGTCTGGATCATCAGTGAAATATGTACCAGAGTAGGGCCAGTCCTCCACGATAGTCATTTGTCAGCGGAGACAATCGAAGAACTCCAGTCTCCAGGACATTTGTTGGCCACCCCCTGCCCTTGGCATCAGAGCTGCCCATCAGTCCATCCATGGTTCTCTCACTGGTGTTGCTGGGACTATGACCTCCTGCTCCTGAAATATTGGTAGTCATTCCAAGAAGAACGATACCAGAATAGATCCATAACCAAATTGCTTCAATTTGGTCTTCTTGCATTTTGTTAGCTGGCGTTTCATGTTTATTGTCACGACCTCTGCCCAGTTGTAAATGGACAGTGCCAAGCACTCTACAACAAGAATCAATTGTGTCTTTGTTGCTTCATGCGGTGCTTGTGATCCTACAGCTCGTGTTATGGTATGTAACACTACTCTGAGTGTCAAGTCTGGGATAGTCTGGATATCAACTTTCCTGCTGCCCAATCCTTTCCGTGCTCCCCGACATACCCTGTCTATTACCATGGTCATGTTTTCCATGCAGGGTCGAGTGCTAGTTAGGATTGGTGCTACTCTTCTCTGCGATAATCCTGTTATGAAATAGACGTCAGAGACTTCAATCTCAAGTTCTTGATCCCGAAGGATGAACTTCTCTTGATTTTCATCTCATATGCTGATCAGATATTGCAATAACTCTAGTTGGGCTCGGAGACATGGCGTTAGGAAGAAATTTTTCAGATCACAGTTTCTAAGAGCTTCCATGACTCCCTCATTTTCCATGGCAAGTTCATCTTCTTCACGATGTTCCCATTCTTTCCATTCTATGACCATTTTGCTGCTTTATACCTGCAAGTATTGTTACATGGACATTGCTAGCCTAGTAAGAACATCAGAATTTGTGAAAATTTGGTCTATCACTTGGGATTTTTGACATAAAATGGTTTGCGCCAATGGGCGCGCCCTAGTAAAATAGGGTGGTTGGTGCGACTCCATGCCCGAAACCTGTGCCAACCACCATGCCCTAATTTTCACATTTTCTCCCCCATAATTTAAGACTGGAAATTGCAGGTAGAAAGAAATGACTCAAAATGAAGGGAAATGTGTCGAATCTTACCTGGAACTGACGGACTTGAGATTGGTATGCTGGATTGACCGCTATCGTCACCACAATATTGCACAGTTAAATGGGTAACTATTGCTCCTCAAGAGGTAAAAAGTGAAAAGTAATTATTTTTATCATTTTTGGCATTTTATAAAATTTTTCACAACCCTAATTAGGTTTTAAGACATATTTTTCGATTATTTTATTATATCATTTTTTAGAAATGGATTTTACACGTGTCTCTTGTGCAACAATAGGTTTTGATGCGACATAGATGAAGTAACAAGTTATATTTTATACTTTTTCGGACTCGGTAAAAACATGAAAAAGTCACTACTGGAGTCATCTTTTAGCTCTTTTCTGACTCTCTAAAATTGAAAACATTGTCGAGATTCTTGTCATTTTTAACTCGTTAAATGGCTGCGAATTGATATCTACCTAGTATACATTTACCGCTTTTTCGGGCTGGGATGGATTATTTACGAAAAATGAATACCTTAGCCTCTCGGGACTAAGAGGTTCTTTCAGATATTGTTTTCTACCTTTTTAGATCTGAGAGACTATTTACGAAAAGGGCCATGTTGGAGTTTTCTTTTCTGCCTTCTTTTCAAACTCTCTAAACATGAAAATATGTCGAGTTCTCCCTTTGTCAGACTCGTTAAACACTGATAACATTAGATTTCGTCACCGTGACGTTACTCGAGTTCCTCATTCCTAGGGCTTCTAAAATGTACTAGGATGGATTTTTCCAAAGGAAAAACTTACAACACAAGCATATGCTATCCCCCTCAAGCTTGTTTTAAAAATAATAGGGGTACTCGCCAGAAACGGTGGGGGAAAAACGGAACCAAGTTTTAAGTTACGTTGGTAGTATGTCTCTCTTGAACATAACACTTGTCTGCATTCATGTCAGGTTGGGGACATCTCATTTCATCATTTTTTGCCTCCATGGGTTTGGGTAATATCTTTTGACCTCTCATCTGCTGTTTGCCACGTCATCATGAATTCAAATCCTTTAATGTCAAATACTACCAAATCTAGTGTCGTGCTGCTGATATGTTCAAGAGAAGTTTGCCTCTGTAGTTTTCAACTGCCCTCTAATTCTCTGTTGGTCCTGATTCACTATTATCATGTTCCTCTGTCTCGCATCGATGATGTGGGAAAAATTATGGCCCACCTTTGATCAAGTCACTTCCTGTCGACTTCAACTCATTATCCAGGAATTTGATCGAGAGACTCTATTTTGGTACCTTGGAGCCTGCATGCCTTAATGGCAGGTTTTTCATATTCGACACAAGGTCCACAGCATTTGCCTTCGATCGAGTGATTCTGCGGATGTTCGATGCCATATCACTGTTCACATCCCGTAGATTGTACTGGTTGTACCTTGAGATCCATTTTCATTATTGGTGGTTTCTCTCGTGCCTGTTAACAACTTTCATCATTGGCTAGTAATCAGGTGATTTTCTGGCATGTTCGACTTTAGTTCATATATTCGCATGCTTGAAATTGTACTAGTTCGGGTTGAGATGGAGCACAAGACCCTGGATTTTGTCTAATAAAGTCCAGGCTGTGGATTTTGGTGGATTATTATAACTTATTGCATGACTCTTTTGATTGGATGGCTGCGACCATACTTGAGTCTATCTGTTGATCCTTACTGCTGGATGGCTGTGTCCATACCTCGGATCTCAGTTTTATATATATTCTATATGGATGGATGCACCCATGCCACATGTTCATGTATCAGAGATATCAGTTGTATTTGTAATTGCAGGTTTTCCGATAGCAGTGTTTGGTTCGAACGCGTTCTCATAAAGCATTTCACCCCTCCCTCTCCCTCGGACCTCATGCTTTAGGGGACATCTGTTACACAAAATTTTGTCACTATCCCTGCAATCCCCATCTCGCCCATTTGAGGGTCGTTTTTGTGACCAATAAGAAGTGTCATGCCTTGAAAAAACCATCACTGCATTCCTTTGCATAAGAGTAACATTCCTCTTGTTTACAATTCCCTGAGCAGAACTGTAAAAACCCTTGTTTTTTCCTTGGCGCGAGTAGTCAGTTACACTCCCGCGCCGAGCTGGAAAATTAACACTAAGCCCATGCCAGTTGGCGCTCTGTCCCAGTTAAGCGCCTGCACCAAGATGTTTATGGAATGTTTTTTAAAAATAGAGGCAGAGGTTCCATTCCATCCACCTCGAGGATGAGTCATTGGGAGTGGTTGAACTGAAACAACCACGAACTCCCTCCTTTAGTTAGTAGTTTCCACCTCCCTTGGAACTCTTCTAAAGGATAGGACTCCCTCCCACCTTTTTAGGGATCCCAACCTCCTCCTTTTCCTCTATAAAAGGAGCTATCTCTCTTTGTACAAACTAGCTGAATGGCTGAATAGTTAAACTTGGAGAGCTAATAGTTGAATGACTAGAGAATATAGAGAGGAGGAATCACGTTGAGGAGAGCTTGAATCCATGTCCTCATTCCATCTGAATCCCTCGATAGGTACTGAGACGCGCTTTAAATGAACCCTGCTGGAGGAGACTGCGACGTCAAAGCATCGGTTGTACCTCTTTCTTCTACTTATATATACATGAATACTGTTTGGTTCCACTATTGTGTTATGATGTTTATGTAATGTGATAGATTTAGCCCTCTTTGACTGGTTAATATTTGTGAGTGAAACTATGATGTTGTATGTTGTTCTTGTTCTTGTTACATGTGCAGGTATCCAAGCGTAATAGCGAACAGATTGTGATTTTCCAAAACAGGAGCGAGAGGCTACTAATATTTTTGCAATGACGATAGCATTGGATTCCAGGTAGGTCGATCTACCATGTCTTTTGTTCATTCATTAACTAGGAAGCAACACTTTAGCATGTCCTTTTGTTTCTAGACCCACCCTAGGGCTAGAGGGATTGTCTCTGTCCGCATAGAGGATTTACCTACGTAACACTTATTTTGGTCTTCTTTTGTGGACAATTTGTGGCATAGTTCCATGCTCATAGCAGTTGAAACATTTTACCTTTGACAAGTCTTGCTTCTTGTCTACCTTGCCGGACTCTGATTTGGAATGGAATGCTTTCCATTTTCCTTTCTTTTCCTTTCCATCCAAGGCACAATTCTCCTCATCATCAGTCTTTGATGAGGATCCATCTCTGGAGCTCCGTTGAATCTCTTCTTGTACCAAGTCAGACCATAATCACTCCCAGTCTAGTAGATTCTCCCTCCCATTCACAGAGTCCTAGTAGCTATGCCAACTCTTGGGAAGGCATAGAAGAGCTAGGATCACCAAATCATCCTGGGAAACTATTATCCCAACACTTCCAAGATCATCTCGACATTGAGTGAACTTCGTCAAGTATTTTTGGATCATGTCACCCCTCTCCGTCTTGATATTTCTGAGCTTGTCTTTCAATGCTAGCTTCCTGTGGTTGTTGCTATTCTAAAACAGATCTGTCAAGGCCTTCCACATAGAATATGGAGTTTCATTTCCATGGAGACTTGAGACAATATGATATCAAAATCCCTCTAATAAGATCCTTCTCGCATTTACTACATTCTTCTTCCATGCATCAAGAAGTTGAGCATCTGTTGCTATGGGCTAGGGAATATCACTGTCAATGAATGCCTTCAATCCATTTTCCTTGAGCACTACCTCCATCTTTCCCTTCCATGCTATGTAATTGGAATTTCCCTGAAGGGAATATTTGAGTCTCAAGCCATTGAAAGACATATTGACCTGTTGTTGGTCCTGAAGAATAAATATGCAAACGATTTATCTGTTCAAAAAAAAATTTGGTTCTTCTCTTATATTGTGATTCTCCGCGCTCTGATACCATGTATAAATTATCCAAAGGGATTCAATATGATCTTGTAATGTACTAAAACAAAATATTGAATCTTTTACAATTTGTAGAAACCAAATATGATCGCACAATCACATAACAAGAGAGAAATAATAAATTTCACAACAAAATATGTATATGGGGAGAGAAAATCCTCAAAACCCCCCTATCTACATATTTTATAAAGTCAATACCATGAAACAATACAATGCTTTTCTCTCACTTAGAAACCTTTGCACTCTGCTAGCTATCTCACTCTGATCTAGGAAAAAGTAGTCAAATGCTTAACCAATTCCCAACCTCTTTCTAGCCAGCCTTGCTCACACATTATTGTAGGGATTGTGGCCCTATTAAATAGGAAATTCCCAAGAGTTTATTGTGTGATTGATCCAAGGCTTCCTGATGACCTCATACATGACCTGTACATTTTCTAATTATAGAACTGATAGTTATCTTCCCTTTAACCTCAATATCAACTGGGCCTTCCTTAGAACTGATATGAAACAACTATTTATACCGAATTATCAGTTAACTGATTGATCACTATTTGTTAATTAAATCACATTTAATTCAGTGGACCTATCACTAGCGCATCCCTTAGTTAAAACTAGTTAAATTGATTTTAACTCAATTAGTTGATTTAACTAATTAAAACTCACAAATAATTGTAACTGGACCCCCTAAAATCATGAGATAACTCTACATGCCTCCTCTTTGGCCTTCAACTCGAATTTCCTAAGCTACCTAAGTCTTCCTGACTCAATTAACTAATACACGTTGTCATGATATGAAATTACAATTTATCTTCCAATTTAATTAAGGGAAAATTAAATTAGAAGCCCCTTTGGTGCCATTTCAACATCTACATCTCTCTCTCTCTACCCCCTCCATCTAAATATCTATCTTAGCCCCAAAACATACAAACACACTCTCTCTCTCTCTCTCTCTCTCCCCATATCTATGCCTCTACCTCACGCCCTCTCTTTGCCTCTCTCTTCTACCATCTCTCCCCCCTCCATCTATAACTCCATCATCCCTTGTCTCTCCTTCCCACCCTCAAAACATACACACTGTCTCTCCATATATATCTATCTCTTTCTCCCTCCCTATTCCTCCCCCCCTCTCTCTATTCCCATCCTCTCTCTCTCTCTCTCTCTCTCTCTCTCTCTCCCTATCTTCCTTCTAGCTTTAATCTCTCCCTCACTGTCTCTCCACCTCTCCCTTGTCACTCCCTCTCCCTCTCCACCTTTCTCTCTCTATGTATTTCTTCCCCTTCCAACTCCATCTCTCTCTCCCCCTCTCTCTCTCCTCTCTCTCTTCCTTCCTCTCTCTCCCTTTCTCTCCTACCCCCCTTTGTCTCTCCCCCCATCACAGACACTCTCCCTCTCCACCCTCCAACCCTGACACTATCTCCTTCTCTCTCTCTCTCTCCTTCTCACTCTCCCCCCTCCATATCTATGTCACACTGTCTCTCTCTTCCCCTTCTTTCCCTATCTTTATCCTCTCCTTTTCTCTACTTTCCCTCGTCTCCTCTATCCCTCATTCCATCTTCATCTCTCCCTTATCACTCCGTCTCTCATTTTCTGTCCCTTCCCTCATCTCCTCTCTCCCTTATCACTCCCCCTCTCTCTCCACCTCGATCTCTCAATGTATTTTATCTTCCCTCCCTCTCTTTTCCCCTCCAAATCCATCTCCCTCTCCCTCCCTCTCTCCTCCTCTCTCCCCACTCCTTTATCCATTCCTTCCTCTCTCTGCTTATCTATCCCACCTCTATGTCTCTCTCCCTCACTCTATTCCCCCTCAATTTTTCTATCTCTCCCTATCTCTCTCACCTCTATGTCTTTCTCCCCCACTCTATTCTCCCTCCATCTCTCTCTCTCTCTCTCCCACCTCTATGTCTCTCTCCCCCACTCTATTCCCCCTCCATCTCTCTCTCTCTTAGAGAGATATGGTCCCATCGTATTGTATATAAGAAAGTATCTAAAAAAAAAAAAAAAAAAACATAATTGGTTGTAAAATATTAAACCCATATTTTGGATCAATCATGTCAAAGAAAATACAATAATAAAAAACTTAAAAGAATCATGCACTATATTTCCTTTATCATTGTTAGTCACTTTGCTTTCTCTCTTTTCTTGGATCCTTGGTTAAAATGCATCTATCCTCGTTATTTATAATATTATTTATATTATATAAATTTCACAAATGTATATATAAAATTATTCTCATTTTTAATTTATTAAATCCCCGATTTAATCTCTATGGGAATATTTTTAGTACTCACGAGGATGGAGGGTTTAGATATACCTCAAAAGTAATTATAACTTTTTTTCTTTTAGTTTTAATTAAAACATGTTATAAAATTAAATTAAAATAAGGTATTTGTAAAATATTTTGATTTTGAAATAAGTTATGGTTTTTAGGCATGTGGTATTGATAAGCCATAATATTGGCCCATGGTATTGTAACAAAATAATTATAATCCTAGATCCATCACATAATAATCAAAAGCCTAGATGGCCCATGGTATTGTAACAAAATAATTAAAGCCCTAGATCCATTGCATAATAATTAAAAGTGTAGATGGCCCATGGTATTAATAAACCATGATATTAGCCCATGGTATTATATTTTTCTTCCCTACTCACCCTCTCTCCCTCCCTCTCTCTATCTTTCTCTTCTTGGTATTGGCCCATGGTATTGTAAAAAATCCTATTTAGAGTTTAATAATATCTATGGTAAATATTCATGATTAAAAATCTTATTATCTTGTAAATATTAATTTTTTATCGGCTTTTAATTATATTTAAAGATGGTTATGTAATCATTATTTTAATTTATATGTTAAAATGGATCTTAATTTATAAGTACTAATTATATGTTATATATTCTAATGTAATATGTATATTATACTTTCTTTTATCTGAAAAATTATTCATAATTTTATTAATAAAAAAAAAATTACAATATAAAAAAAAAAATTTTAAAAAATATCTCACATCTCACATCTAACGCTTACACATCTAATGCTTACCCATCCACCCTAAACTAGGTTGTAGAGCAATCCTCACCCATCCACCCTAAAATAGGTTGTAGAGAGCCCACTCAATAAGTTAAGAAATATATAAGTAGTAGTTATAAGTTAAGACCCATTTTACGTTATAAATTAAAATAATGATAATGTAACCATATTTAATTTAATTAATAAGCACCTAAATTTTTTAGTATTTGCAATAAGCTTACAATATAACAATATTTTTAACTATGAATATTCATATCCACTTCTCCTAATATTTGATAACAAAATTATTGTACTCCCTACTAAGTAAAACAACTTGATTAATAAAGAATGGAATGCCAAATTGAAATATTACTCAACCCAGAACTACTATAATATATAGAACTGATTTTTTGATGTATAAATTTTTATAGGTAGTTCAATTTCCATTACCTATTATTTTCAAACCTGATGGGGAGGTATTGAACATGGGAGCCAACTTTAGGTAAATAAACATTCACATTGTCAACTTAGAAAAAAAAATTTTAGAATCCTAAAATTTTCTTACCTAATAATATTTTTAAATATATAATTGAGTTCCATTTATTAAAAACAAAGACAATATTAAGAACCTCCTAGAGTTATACAAGGTAATTGACATGAAAAATAAAAAATCTCTTCCTGACAACATACAAATGTTAATCTTAATTATATCATTAAAAAACTAAAAAGGGATAATAGACACTATCAAAATTTTCTTATCATAACTAAATGCTCCTATATGAAACAATGATGACTTTCATCAGTTCAAGAGTAGTAAAAACAAGTTCACTGAGAAAACAACTCTAGCATTGAGAGAGATTATGATGTCCATCACTATGTATGGGGCTCATTACAATCTTGGATATATTGTGTGAGTTGTTGTGATTTTTTTTCTTGTGGCTAAAACTTACTTTTAGTTGTCACCTAGTTATCATGATTCAAAACATTGTTATTATCTCAGATCCTTATAGCATTAGATATATTCTGTGAGCTAATGCAATGTTTTGTTTGTCACAATGATTAAAAAATAAGTTATTATACCACAATGCTGAATTTATCATTGTCTTTTTTGTTTATGAACCCTTTAAAAAAACCACAGTAACATTTGATTTTACACTCGATCTCCCCAGTATGGGTGGGGGTTTCAAAAATTTGAGAGTAAATTGAGTGGTTATTGTTAAAAATTGTTGTATAAGATGGGAAATTTGGATTGTTTGTAGAGAATATGGATGCCATAATAGATATCTATTTTGAATTTTTAGTGTCTCTAGCCACTAATACTTTGTGAAATCCCTAGCCATTTTCTTTGATTGTGGACCAGGTTATAAACTAGAATACACTCTCTCTTTAGAAGAATCTACAATATATATTGGATGGAGGGAAGTGTTATGATAAAACTTGTAAAAGAACCCCTTAGAGTTATCTCAACTTACTCTATTGTTAATCATATAGTGTCAATTTTGTAAAACTATAATCTACAGTAAAGACTGAGTGGGTTTTTCTTTTGTAAGTTTTGTTTGAATTGAAAAATCAAAAAATTATAAAAGCTAAAATTATGTAGTGAAAAACTTTGTTTAAAATTTAATAAAAAGTTGAGTAAGTTTGACATCATATAATATGAAATTTGTTTATGATTATAAAGTAAAAACATATAATATTTTTTAGCTACAATTAGGTAATTAAAGATATGTATATAGTTTTTTTTAATAGAAGAAATTTGATATTCATTAACAAAAAAAATTACAAGCTATTACAATTAAGTAATTAAAGGTAATATGAATTATGAATATTCATCATTATTGGTCAAGATAAATCATGTCCTGAAATAATTTCACATATTTTAAAAATTTTCATTATTAATTAAATTTTTTATATATTAAGAAATACTACTCATGAATAATAAAACAATTGTAACAACTATGTATATTTGTATGTATGAAAATTTAGATACATTTTTAGTAATAAAATTTTAAAAGAATAATGGTTATAAACGATTAAAAATAATTTTATTAAGTAGTTAGTTTAGATCTATATTATTTATCAGAGAGATCAATTCTCTTTTCACTCTAAAAGAGATTTGCATATGAAGACATTTGATCCATCTTGGCTCTTGGTAGATCCAGAGTCAAGATTGATCTAGGCCATATTAATTAATCCCTTTAAATAAGCTATATTCCACATGAATACCATGGGTCAATACCATGAGTTGTTTTTATAGTTTATTATTATTTTATTTTATTATTTTTATTTTTTATTGTATTTTGACCTAGTTAAAATGTTCATTACATTGTGTCAATCTTTTTATTTAATTTACTTTTATTTTCCTTTTAAATAAACTATATTCCACATGAATACCATGGGTCAATACTATGAGCTATTTTCGTTTTTATAGTTTATTATTATTTTATTTTATTATTTTTGTTAGTCAAAATGTTAAACATGACATTACAACATTTCTATTATACACCTAAAATCAATCTAACTTATTAAAAAGAAAAAAAAAACCAACATTATAAAATAATATATAAAATTATTTACTTGTGATCTAATGGCCCAAAACATTTCAATCGTCTAACATTTGATCCAATGGCTTAGAAATGGACACATTGGAAGCTAGGGAAGTTGTTTTCAAATAAGAACATACTAAAAAATAATTTTTACAATCAATTTTTTTTTATAAATTATTAACAATTGAATAGAGCAGAAACGCACAACAATTCACACACAAATAATTATTTTCTATATTGCAATAATTAGATACATCAAATATATAGGTGAACTCATACTAATCTTAGAGAGAGAAGTTGAGAGATTCTCTCAACTTCCTCAACAAACCCAATCCATGATCAATCTAAAGTAAGCGTGATCCTAACTAAATCTAATACCCTCCCTTAATGCTTACTTTACAAAACATATAATTAATCACAATTACAACACTTTAAACTTTTTGTGTCTTTGTCTGATCTGGTCTTCATTAACATCTGTACCCACTTTGAGATCTCATAGGAAACGCTCTTTTCTCCACCATTTTCGAGCAACCATTCAACCCATTTAAAATACATTGTTTCTGACCAGCAATAATGCACTGTTGCAAGATCAACAGTATTGACAACTCGGCTCGTCGGGGCTTCCGCAATAGAGCTGACAAGTGATGAACCATCCTATGGACCAATCACCATCTGATTTCGCTTTCGGCTCTCCATCAGTGGCTAGGCAAATGGTCTGAATACTGAATGTGTTCAAGAGCTAATCTAACAACTTGACCTGCTAACCTGTAACTGATGCTCCTTGGCCGGTAGCACAACAAGATCAGCATATAACAAATTCACACAATTAGATTAGCCAATTGTTCTCTCGTCCCTGTAGGACGTCAAGAACGACTAATTTAAATAATGCTCATTTGTTCAATAATCGGTTCTGCTTCAAAAATTTACAAACAAAATAATAACAACTATGCACACTTTGCTTAACACTAGAGGCTCCAATCTTTACGAACCCAATAATCGAAACTCAATAGTCTCACGACGAGACATCACTGAACTTCACAACGCTGCGCAAACTGTACCACAAACTATATGCTGCTCCTTTGCTTCACAGAAAAGACACCACACGACAAACACGTCTCTCACGGTCGAGCATCGGACTGCCCTCTACTCAAGCACAGGACAAATGCGCTTATGCAATCAGCGAACGTAGCCTCCACACACCGTGCTCAGCGTCCAGTTCGCACTGTGCCGCGCCATTCCTCTATCCAACGAATGGGTGAAACGACGGTACAATAGCTACCGTTTCTGCAGCAAGCCTGCAGCTGGGTTTTATCAATTTCCTCCTGTCTGCCTTGATTTTCCGGAATGGATGCCTCCAACGTATTCTTCTGCAGCAACCCAACAACAAGCCATCCATATCATCCATTCCAGTCGCTCTGCATAGATAGGCCTTTCTCGCACTGTTCCACTTCCATACGCATTGACAATTCATTCTGTGCCACGTCCTCACTGATCCATTGTCAAATTCATCACAGATTTCATTTCAACCATTTGCTGCAATGCAACAATATGCCATGATGATGAGATCTTATCTCCTTTGGGCCGATCTGTAGTTAATCAGAGACTGCTCCTTTCGGATCTCACAATGTTCTTAAAACTCAACAGCTCTGCCGTTTATCTAAACTTCGGCATGTTTCTAACTCCGCAATTCATCAAATTTGCCTCATCGATCTTCGTATCAGAGGAGCAGGAATCACAGAAAACACGATGGAAGCCTGTAGATTGTATGAATGTACGTATGGTAGATGTTAAAAGTATTTCTGAATCCACGTGAAGAAGAGGATGTACAATTCAGGCGTGCGCTTCTTCTAATCTACAATATCTACAACGTTGGCGCAGAGATTGGTCTTTTGGAAGACAATATCGGTCCCCACGAATTAACTAGAAATCAACTGAACAATGCTCCCTTTGAGCGTAGGCGTGATAAGTATTAAAAACTGGAAATCGAATTCAAATAACAGCTATATAAAACACAAAACATTTCACTCAAACGCTTATGTACACAAAATCAGCAACATAAACTCTTACATTTTCCTGGCTTTCCCGTGAGGGAATCAAGCCAGAATTGGCTCCGATACCATATTAACAATTGAATAGAGCAGAAACGCACAACAATTCACACACAAATAATTATTTTCTATATTGCAATAATTAGATACATCAAATATATAGGTGAACTCATACTAATCTTAGAGAGAGAAGTTGAGAGATTCTCTCAACTTCCTCAACAAACCTAATCCATGATCAATCTAAAGTAAGCATGATCCTAACTAAATCTAATATAAATATTTTATTTGAATTTAATTTTATAACATTTTTTAATTAAATCTAAAAGAAAAAATATTATAATTACTTTTAAGATATATCTAAACCCTCTATAACATTAGGGAAAATTTTAGTGGTGAAATTTCGCTAATTGACTATTATTGGACATTTAAAAAAAATTGGTTAAAAAATCACCTATATATATATCCTAATGGTTAAAATCATGTGTTTCCTCTTAAGAGGTCACAGGTTCAAAACTAGAGGGGGGTAGAGTATGTATGCCTTCTTAGATTTAATAGTAGGTGGGTCCCAAGTCCCATAAACAAGGGGGTCTCATACACTAATTTTGTGTCTGGCTTGGTCGTGGGTCCCTTGTCCCACAAACAAGGGGGTCTCATACATTGGTCATGGATCCCTTGTCCCACAAACAAGGGGGTCTCATACACTAATTTTGTGTCTGGCTTGGTTGTGGGTCCCTTGTGCCATAAACAAGGGGGTCTCATACACTAATTTGGTGTCTGACTTGGTTGTGACCTTAAAATTGGATAATATATATACATATACATGGTTATTATTATTAGTTATTAGTTATTAATAATATTATTATTATTATTATTAATAATATATTATATATATATATATATATATATATATATATATATATATATATATATATATATATATATATATATATATATATATATATGCCAATTTTTTTTTACCAATTTTAATAGTAAATTACATGTTTTTATTGAATATTTTCCTACATTCTATATGTATGACTTTTCAAATTAGAATAGTTCCCTAAAATACTATAAATAGGCATAATTTGAATCCTTAAAAAATACCCTAATCACATTAACATATAGAAAATTTAAATAGTAACTATAAATTAAGATCCATTTTACCATATAAATTAAAATAATAATTTTGTAATCATATTAAAATTCGATTAATAAGCACATTCAAAAAGAAAAAGAAAAAGAAAAAGTAATGCTCACAATATAACAATATTTTTGTAACCATCCCTCCCATATTTACCCAATTTCACTGGCCTGTCAGGGTAAAAATGAGGCAGAGAGTTACTATGACATAACCCAACCTCCTAGTTCTAGTTAAGGAATTGGTGCCTACAACTAACTATCGATTGAAAACTCACAACATTCCTTAAGACTACAAGGACACGAAAGAGCCAAAGAACAACCCCAAGTGACCAAACCCTGAGTTGGGGCTCCTTTTCACACAACTTAACCCCCAACCACATGCATGGAAAGGTCTCCATGTGGTAGGTGACCTCCAACCGCACCCACAAGCCTGCCTAAGTGCAGTTGTGACCCAAATTCTCCAGTTCTGAGCATGTGGTCCTAGGATTAGTGTCACCTTTTTAGGCCTGCCTCCAAACGACTACCTAGAATTGCTTGAAACTTTCCAGAATCATAATTAGCATGGAAACAAAGCTAAAAATTCAATCACAACTCAAAAAATTGACCTAGACTGCCTAAAACATAACAAACATTCCATCACACACATGAAAAACATGTAAAATATAGGTCATTAATGCATATTTGATCATAAAAGTATGAGATTCATATGAGAATCACCGAGAAGGCCTTATGCCCTCTCCACATAGATGCAAAAACACTTATTAGTCAATGAATTCATCAATTGATCAATATATCTAAACAATTCATGACAAGAGCCATAGAAGATACACATCATATAAAAAAAATATAACCAAAAAGTAACCAACATATAAACCATGGAAACTCAGCTATAATATCTCTAGCATAATCGCTACAAATATATATGAATCACAATAGCATAATAGCTCTTATTAACATATGAAAATACCAACCAAATCAAGGACTTCCACGTACCACCCGACTATAGATTGGGTTGATCCAAATCTCTCTTTCATCCAATCACCCATGTGCCATATTCCAAGCATGAATGTGGGGTCTCATGGAATAAACCAAACAAAACCAAACCAAGGGTTCCAGAGGCCAAACCACCTCACCCTCAACTAATGATTCCACCTCATAGTTCAACATCACTAACACCAACCAGATTAGTCTCTACCCAAGTTGTCCAAAGCTCCAAGAACTAGTAACTCAACCCACAACCTTCTATGGATCCAAAGCGTTTATCCAAAACGGCTCCAGGGACTAGTAACTCAACCCAATCTATTATAGGGCTTCTAGAGCATTTGTTCCAACCCACAACCACAATGAATTATGAGCACCAATCAAAAAAAAATCAAGTGGAAAAAAACCCACAACACCATGGTTATCCAGGAAATGGAAAGGAAAGGTTAAAACTATTGTCAATCCAAGAAATCACCTATGCCAATGACATAAAATAACTGGATAATCACATGCATATACCATGCATCCATAAATAAACAAGGAAATCACACATGCAACCTGTCACTTGCAAAGCAATTCAGTTGTAGTTGTTGATACACCTTTTCCCTTGTGCTCTCCTGCTTTCCTTTGTCTTCTTTCTCCAATCCAAGTGAAAACTAGAGTGCTCCAAGCATGCTCCAAGAAAAATCTAAGTATGAAAGAGTAAGAGAGAATGAGAGAATAAAAGAGAGCTCCAACACTAAACTGACAAAAAGCTAGCAACTAATCCTCAAAAACCCTTTTATCATTGAGGCCTTTATTTTCTTCATTTTCCTCCTCATGCAAATCTATGACCTTTCACCTTCCTTTTCTCCTATTTTCCTTTATTTCATAAATAAATGTCAATTAATATCACTTTATATTTTCCAATGCCTTTTCCGATTTCCATAGCCATGAATTAATCACAAGTGATCTCCATCGCTAAGTTTTTTCTATCATTCAGCTTGGAATTCGTGTCTCATGACCTTGGTTTTATTTATTTTTATTTACATTGGAAATCAAACATGGGATGTTACACACCCATTCCCATTGGGGAAATATTTTCCTGAGTGTTCAATGACACTTATAAACCAACAAAACACATGATTCCCATGGAGTATTTTAACAAAAATCGATGCAAGATTTACATCATATAATACTGCTAAAGACATAACCAACATATCATGAACACCATACCGCTTATTGGAGCTCTATAACACAACTCGATGCAATATTTACATACATATGCATATATAGCCACAACCAAAACATAAGATTAAAATACATCCACTCAACCAATGAATAGAGAATGATACATTACTTACATCTGATCAACCATCTCCCATGTAGCTTCATCGGGCCAAAAATTCTTCCACTGCACTTTAACTTGCTCAATTTTTCGATTCTGGAGCATGAGTATCTTTCACTGCAAAATGCACTGAGTTTTCAGCTGAAATTATCCTTATGGAAGCACCTACAATACAAACTAGTTAATCACATGATCATCATCTTTCACATACTTCTTAAGAAATGACACATGGAAAACATAATGGACTTTAACTTTTGAAGGAAATGCGAGTCAGTAGGCCACTAGTTCAATCCTCTTAAGGATATCGAAAGCCCCACAATAGAGGATATTATTTATGCGCAATAATTAAGCCTATAAATAGGAAAATTGGATTGTACACTCCACTTCCGGTTCCTTCACATCCTCGAGAGAGCATCTCAATGGATTTTGTAGGTGGTCTTCCTATGTCAAGGAAAGGTCATGATTACATGTATGTTGTGGTAGATATGTTCAGAAAAATGTGCCTTTTGATGCCATGTAAGAAAACAATTACAGCTGAACAAACCGCTAATCTTTTCTTTCAAAATGTATGGGTTCATTTTGGTCTTCCTACTTCTATTGTAAGTGATCGGGATTCTCAGTTTGTTGGGAATTTTTGGTCAAAATTATGGGACATTATGGACACAAAGTTGAAGAAGAGTACGACATTTCATCCGCAAAAAGATGGTCAAACGAGGTGGTAAGCCATACATTTATTCATCTTCTTAGAGGTTATTGTAGCAAGCATCCCAAGTTGTGGGATGAATAGTTGCATTACATTCATCATTCATACAACAAGGCAAAGCATTCTTCCATAAACACATCACCATTTGAGGCATGTTATGGTTACTTTCCAAGATCGTCATTGGACTTCATATTTGAGAAAGATGTCTCTATAGATGGTCATAGTGACATAGATAAGCCAATGAAGTTCATTGAGCAAATTCAGTTGATACATCACACAGTGCAAGAGAAACTTGAAAAGAGTCAAAGCAACTACAAGGAAAGGTATGACAAACACCGTGCTGATAAAAAATTCTAGGTTGGAGATGAATTTTGGTTGTATATCAATAAAGAAAGATTGCAAGGGGAAGGTGAAAAGCTTAAGCCAATCCGTTATGGTCCATTTAAAATTCTGGAAAAGATTGGTACTAATGCATTTAAGCTAGATTTGCCTCCTTATATGAAAATATATTATGTTGTTAATGTTGAGAATTTGAGATTGTTTGAGCCTCCTTTGATTGATGATCAAGGAGAGCATGTTCAACTATCATCAATAGATGATTTCTTGCCATAGTATCTTGATGAACTTCAGTAAGATCTCATACTTGATAGAATAATCATAACTTCAAGAAGAGGGAATGTCGAATACCTTAGAGTGGGACTCAAGGGACAAAATCCTTCAAAGGAAAAATAGATGGAGAGTGAAAGGGTGAGGGAGTTGTACCCTCACCTGCTGATTTGAAAGGAGCGTATTAGTGCTGTTGTGCTAAGTGTCCTTTCAGTAATATAACATGTACAATTTGTCTCCATAAGTTTTCTTAAGGAATGAGAGTTTTAACCATGAAATATAGATGAATTAATGAACTTTAAGCATGAAAATAATCCTTAAAAACACTAAAAAATAATGCATAATAGAGAAAAACATTCACACATAAGTTTTACACAGCAGGCATGATGAAGCAGTTCACCCCTCCTAGGCTACATCTGTTGGTCCAACTCCTAATGGCATGTCCCTCTTTGTCATTATGCTCAAAATTGTAAATTACATGTGTTTACAGGCCCCTAATGGCTGTTTTTTCTGCACCAATGGCTCAAGAGTGCTCAAATTTTCTAGGTAGACTGTTGTTTCACCAAAATTGGTCGAAAATTGACCTCCCAATGCATTTTTCCCAATGTTAGCTAGAAAGGCTCCACTGAATGTGGAGAATTGCAGTTTAACTATAGTTAAAATAGAAAAAGTCTGAATTTTAGTAGCACACTATTAACTCTGCCAGTTTCAAACCATTAACTTAACTGTTTAAAGTGTGGGGTGGCCACATGCCAACCCCCGAAACCTGGTTACATTAAATAGGAGAGCGCAACTCTAAGCGTAAACTAAGGTCCAGTTGTGGAAACTGGAGTTCACATCAGAGTTAAACAAATGTGCATACACCATAGCAATGGACAACATGAAATGGAATTTAATGTTACGGTTTAAAGTGGGCACATGCACCAAATTCTCGCCGTTTAATTAAATGCTGAAGAAATACTTCAAAACCGTCGATATTAACTTTGCATGTGACCGGTTTACAATGATTAATGTCAGTGTTTAGTGGGGCTTAGCCTGTGGTCTTGGTGCGCCAGCCATATGGGGGAGGGGTTGGCCCCTCTCTAAACCTCAACGTGAAAATGGCATCTCATTAAATATAAATGTGCTCCCTTGTATGGTAAGGAACATGTGTAGGGCAGGCGGTATGGGCATTGTCGTGCGTACTCGGTGGTCATGTGTTCGAACCTGGCCAACTCCAAAATTTTGCAACGCCTTCCTAGGCCACGTGGTGGCCTCTAGGCCTGCCACGTGGCAGTGTTCCATTGGCTACAAAAAAAACCCAAAGTCAACTAGTTGCCCAATAATTCAATGACACTTGGCATATTGTGATTGGTCCATATAGAATATTTCAGGGAATATTCTAAGGAATATTTCAAGGAATATTCTAGGAATATGCTTGTTTACTGTACCTGCATGCTGACTGGGCATCCAGTCACAAAATTTTTACTGTTTGGGAAAACGGACAGAACGCGATATCTTTCTCATACGACATCGATTTTTCGAACCGTTCACGGAGCCAAAATCGCAACGACAAGACCTTTTCGATTGCTCAGGTTCGGACCTGTTTTAAGCACTTTCATTTTTGAGCATAACACATGATTTCTAGATCACACCTCCCCACTCGGAAGCTTTTGGACCCCAAAAGCTCTCTGGATTACTGAAAATGAATATGAGGAGACTATTTCCCCACTCTTCCAATCTTTATTCACTGAAATTTCTCTAATTTCATTAATTGGAGCTTTTCATGAAACAACAAAATTTTCCTTGATTCCGTCGACTAACCATTGTTGTTTTTGACATTGTCATGCTGCATATTTACTGAAATTGTAGACCAACAATCTATCTTTGTAGTAAACATCCTGTTTCTACATTGGTATATAATCAAAGGAAACTTGGAATTACTCTCACCTTGCATCCCATTCTTATGGCGATATTTTATTGAATTTTCCTTGAACTTGTGTCGATTCCTGACCAAGTTTCTTTGCCACTATACCATGCCTTTCTGAAACTAGCAATGAACATTTCTAAATCCTGTGCCTTCTTTGTCAAGTTTCTTTGCCCTCTCTTTTACCTATGCAAATTCTTGCACTGACACTTTGTTTTCAGCACCATTCAACACCAATGTCGACTACTGCAACTGCTTGTCATCTTCTTTCAAAGACAACCTGCTTTCAAACTGAAACAACTCATTACATAATTAGCATTTGTTTGAAAAGGATTATGTAAAACTTCTCTTTGTTTAATCATCACCAATGTCAAGTTTTGTCTTACATTGACGAGCCTCTTCATCTGCCCTGCATTAACTAAAGAAGTGTCTAGTTTTTTATGATGAGCTCTCACAATATACTCCTTGCCATCTTTGAATAAATGGTATTTTTTCTCATGGCGATGGAAGATTGATTTCCTGTCATACAAGTAAGGAATTCCCAACACCATACCTGTAATATCAAGCGGAACAACATCTAATTCAACTATGTCAATGAAATGTGCAGTTATTGCAAAGTGCAACATGCACTTCTTTGAAACCTGTAAATTTGCATCCTTACAAATCCACCCAAGTGGATATGGTTTTTGATGTGGAATGGTCTCAAGATTAAGTTTCTTGACCAAGTCTTCAGAGATTAAATTCACTTGTGAACCACTATAAAAAAATGTATCAATCTTGGTATGTTTTGAAATGACCCTCACACGAAACAATTTGATTCTCTTTTCTTCATTTGGAGCTTGTATGTGACAGTTAGATATACTAGAACTGGGTTTATTTTCAATCTTTTTCCCCTTCATATTATTTAGTCCCATAGCTATGATTTTTGTTTCATCTCCTGACTCTGACCCTAGGTCTTGTTTAGCTATTGCAACAGTTTTTCCTTTGTCCTTGGCTTTCTATTTGGCCTTCAAATTTTTTGGTTTCAACTCTGGATGAAGTTTCCAACAATGGTCCTCATCATGGCTAGTTTTAGAGCAATGTTTGCAAAATATTTTTCCCTTCTCTTTTCTGAAATTTGCATTTCTCTTTTTCTTCCAATTACCTTTAAACTCATTTTCCCCATTCTCATCTGGGTTTTGTTTTCCCCTTTCCTCTAAATGTGTGGCTTGAACACAAACTTCATCTAGGCTTGTAGGGTTAAACATGAGGATAGTATGTCCCTCTTTGTCATTATGATCAAAATTTCAAATTACATGTGTTTATAGGCCTCTAATGGCCATTTTTTCTGCACCAATGGCTCCAGAATGCTCAAATTAGTCTAGGTAGACTCTTGTTTCACCAAAATTGGTCAAAAATTGACCTCCCAATGCATTTTTCCCAATGTTAGCTAGAAAGGCTCCACTAAATGTGGAGAATTGCAATTAAAATACCAAAAGTTCGAATTTTAGTGGCACATTGTTAACTCCACCAGTTTCAAATCGTTAACTTAACCATTTAAAGGGTGGGGGTGGCCACATGCCAACCCCCAAAACCCGGTTACATTAAATAGGAGAGCGCAACTCTAAGTGTAAACTGAGGTTCAGTTGTGGAAACCAAAGTTCACATCAGAGTTAAACAACTGTGCATACACCATAGCAATGGACTGCATGAAGTGGCATTGAATGTTACGGTTTAAAGTGGGCACATGCACTGAATTCTCGTCGTTTAATTAAATGTTGGAGCAACACTTCAAAACCGTTGGCATTAACTTTACATGTGACCGATTTCAAATAATTATTGCCGGTGGTTAGTGGGGCTTAGCTGGCGGTCTTGGTGCACCAACCATATGGGGGAGGGGTTGGCCCTCAGGGCTAGCCCCTCTACAAACCCCAACTTGAAAATGTAATCTCATTAAATATAAACACACTCCCTTATATGGTAAGGAACATGCGTAGGGCAGGCGGTATAGGCATTGTCATGCTTGTGCGGTGGTCATGTGTTTGATCCCAGCCAGCTCCAAAATTTTGCAGCGCCTTCCTAGGCCACGTGGTGGCCTCCGGGCCTGCCACATGGTAGCCTTCCATTGGCTACAAAAAAACCCAAAGTCAACCAGTGGCCCAATAATTCAACGACACTTGGCATATTATGATTGGTCCATATGAAATATTCTGGGGAATATTTTGAGGAATATTCTAGGAATATTCCCTAGAATATGCCTGTTGACTGTACTTGCATGTTGACTGGGCATCTAGTCACAAAATTTTTGTTGTTTGGGAAAACGGACAGAACGCGATATCTTTCTCATACGACATCAGTTTTTTGAACCGTTTGCGGTGTCGAAATCGCAACGATAAGACCTTTCCAATCGCTTAGATTCGGACCTGTTTCAAGCACTTTCATTTTTGAGCATAACACATGATCTCCTGATCACCTGCTGAACAATTAATATTATCTTTTGGGGTCCAAAAGGCTTTTAGTGGGGAGGAATGATCAGGAGCTCAGTATTTAGCTAAAAGAATGAAGGTGCTCAAAAATGCTTCAGACTTGAATGACCCGATAGAGCTCGTCAGCAGGATTCCAAAGCAACTTGTTTCATCAAAATCTGAGTTCGTATGAGTGAGTTATGGTCTGTTGTTTGTTTTCCAAAACAGGTAAAAATGGTGCAAACCAGTGACAGACTCATGACTTGGTAGTCTAGTTAGCACCTCAAGAATCTTCAGGGAATATTCTCCAATTTTCAGCTAGTGACACTATTACAAGTGTCATCTCTAGATTTGCCAATGTTGCTTGGGAAGTTGAACTTTTCTCCTATTTCCTAAGTTTGGAATTATTACTATGGTGGCTTACTTTTATATGGTGTATTTTTTTTGGGACAATGGGGAAGGGCCACGTGGTGCATCCGGAGGCTGCCACGTGCCCCCCCCCCCCCCCCATGGCAAGGGTGGCTGGCATGACATTTTATTGCAAGGTCGAATGTGGGCGTGTAACATTTATATCCAAAGTCTGAAACCAATGTTGAATAGGCAATACAAAATATATATATTTCGAAATATATTATTAACCAAAGTCTTTTTTATACTATGGTTTAGAGCCTTTTCATATTTCAACAAAATTTATGTGGTCGGGATCGGGGTCGAACCCATGACCATCCGCACCACAACCCACCGCCGTACCAACTCGCCTACCGCCATGATCCTTAACCACTAAGGATATCACATTTATTTGAAGTCTGTTGGTGACACAAATGGGGGTTCGAAGGGGGCCTTACCCCTCCCACATCACCACATGCAAAGACCAACAGCTCAAGAAATTCCTGCGGGAAGTTTAGGCGGAGATTTAAATGTGATTAAATCATGTATTAATACCATAATACGTGGTTAACCCACGGTAACCTAAGATTAACATATAAGTGTGGGTTAGTGTTAAACGCGCTTAACCCCACTTAAAATAGGCTTATATTAACTTAATCACATAATTATCTTGGCAGTGCCTTTGGCAGACCCACTAGATTCGGAAGACTTCCACATTTAGTGGAGTAAACTGGTGGACATCCAGATTTAGTGGAGAAAAACTAGGAAAATTTGGTTTTGCCATAACTGAGGCAATTTTGGACCAATTTTGGCTCAGGAAGAGTCATTATTGGTATATTTTGATGTTTTGGAGCCATTGGAGTAGGTTGCAGAGGCAACAGGAGACTGTAAACATCACTTTTTCACAATTGAAGCTAATACAAAGGCCCACACTATGAAGGAGATGTAGCCCAGGAGGGGTGAACTCCATCAAAAACTTGTGTATTTGTCTCTGTTATTTGTGCTTGTTGTGTTTTATTATGTTGTTGTTCATAATTGAGTTTCTATGCTTTTAATTTCATAAATACACTTAATCTCATCAAGTTTAATGAATTTTCACTTATAAACACTTGTATAAACCCTTGTATGATAAGCAAACCAAAGCATTTTCATGTTAATTCTGAAACCGATATTAGAACAACATTAACTAACAATCAATTTCAGATCAAGGTGACAACTTGACACATGATCCAATCTTCAAGGGGATTCTCTTGGACTTGATGTGCAAGTACACATGTTCCCCATCCTGAAACTCCTTAAATACCTTGTGTTGATCTGCATAAATATTTTGTTTGTCCTGTGTTGCCTTTAGATTATTCTTGGTAACATGCATTTCATGTTCCATATCTACCAACATATTCAGTCCAATCAATATCATGTTAACTGGATCACTCCAACTGATATAAGTATTACAAATCTTCCCATAAAGTGCCTAAAATGGACCCAACGTCAAAGACTCTTGATACCCATTATTGTATGCAAACTCCACTAGTGGAAGATACTCCTCACACCACCTCTTCTAGTGCATAAAACACATGCTCAAGATGTATTCAATAATCTCGTTGACACTATCTGTTTGTCCATTTTTCTAAAGATGATAAGTTGCATTGAAGGCCAACTTTGTCCCCATACTTGCCAACAACTCTTTCCAAAATCTAGAAGTGAATTTGGAATTTATGTCTGACACAATCTTCCTAGGAATACCATGTAACCTTACTATCTCCCTAATGAAGACCTAGGCTATCTCATTATAAAAATTCACAGACTTCACTGGAATGAAGTGAGATACCTTATGGTAACCTCTCAACCACAACCATAAAAGAATCATGTTGTATAGATGTCCTCCAGAAACCTGTAATGAAGTCCATGGAAATGACCTCCCATTTCCACTCAAGAATCATAATCAATTGCAATAAACCACCTGGATGCTTACACTCTGATTTTACCTATTAACAATCCAAACATCTCGCAACAAACTCATCCACCTCCTTCTTTAAATTTGTCCAATGGTAGAACTTCTTAACCATTTTCAATTTCTTCTGATATCCTAGGTGACCTGAATATGACTTAACATAAAATTATTGCAAGATAAGATTCTTGAGCCCACTATTTTTTGGTACATAGATCATGTCCCTAAATCTGAACAAGTCATATTTCATGAGATGATAACCCACATCTTGTTCATTTGTACCTTCTTGTTGTTGATTTTTGTAGCATTGGAAAGTATTCCAAGTCTCAAATTTTGTGAGGAGGCTTGGACATCAGTATTACAGAGAACCTAGAAACTGTTTGTGGAAATTTCGCTCGGTTCATGCTTTATTAAAATAATTAATTATTTTAATGGAGACCCTCAGTATAAATTTAGGGAAATTAAATAATTAATGGGTATTAATAAGACATAGTGTGAATCTTCTAAAGAACAAAGGTCAAGTCAAGTTTTAATCTTAGCCATTGATTAGACTTCTAATATGGGCCATTGATTCATCAATGCGAAGATTATAAAAGAAGGCTTGAGGGTCATTTGGAAAGCAAGTCAGGCATACACTCAGTACTCGAAGGAGATTGATTCTGAAGGAATAGAATTTGATTTCAGAGGGAGAGTTGTAGGGTGTAGTTTCAGAAGTAGAAGGAGAAGAGGGTGTCAGCAATGACTGAGCACGAGGACCAAGGGATGCAAAGGGCCACTGAAGGCAGCGCAAAGCTGCAACGCAGTGAACCCGCACAGAGCCCACACAGAGTGACGTAGTCCAACGTAGGGACTACGCAAAGAAACACACAAACATATGCATAGGGAGTCTGAGTCTCTTTGTAGAAATTATACAAATAATATGTATTCCAATAGATTTAATCTGACCATGAAATAAGATACTGAATCCTTCTACAATTAATTCTATGGAAATTAAAACGATCACACAATCACACCAAATAAAAGAAAGAAGAAAATCAATCCACAACACAGATATTTTTCCTGGGTAAAGCTTGCTGCGCAAAACCCCTCTATCTCTATTGTATAATGAACCAAGGAATCATGAAACAATTACAATGCACTCTTCTCACAAGGGTCTGTTGCACTCTGCTAACTGTCTCACACTAATCTAGACAAAATCGGGCTAGTACTTAGCCAATTATTAGCCTGCCTTACTCACACAATTCATGTGGAATGAAATCCATATTCTTTAGGAATTTCAAAATTCCTTGACTACGCAATACATCATGGGCAATCCTATGGCGTTTTAATTACATCTGGGCAGTTTGCTAAAAATACAACTGATAGTTAACTTCCCTTTAAGCTTTGTCTCAACTGGGTTTTCATTAGAACTGACATGCATGCATCTATAAATAGTAAATCATCAGCCAATTAAAAGATCATTGCATGTGAATTAAATTAAATTTAATTCACTTGACCTCTCACTATTGCAACAATCAGTTACAACTAGTTAAACTGATTTTAACTCACTTAATTGAGTTAACTGATTTCTCATGCATTAAAATAATACACTAATTGCAACTTGGACTCTAAAACAAATAGAATCACTCTACATTCCTCACCACTCGAAATTCATGAGCTAACTAAGTTTATCACACTCAGTTAACTATTACAAGTGTTTATGAGATAATATTACAATTTATTGGCCAAATTAATTAAGGGAAAATTAAATTAGACACATTTCCAATTTATTTAATAAGTTGGTTTACACACTAATGTATCGCTAGGACCCATCACTGTGTGACCTGTGGTCCCACAATAGTGTGTGTGTTGTCATGTTGTTTATGTATGCCAATTTCACTGTTTCTTGTTGCAAATTTCAACACTCCCTCTCAACAAGAAAGGAATCAATCTGTCTCAATTCAGTACCTTTTTAATGTTCTTGCATACACACATGAAACTCTTGCATGCAACACTTATCTATTGTTTTTCACACATGCAACTCTAGTATGCAACACTTCTCTAGTGTTGTTCGCACATGCAACTCTTATGAAACTGAATAGCTTCCAAACAACTGAATCAGTATAATGCATCTGTCATCAAAGTCTTCTGACTGCTGGTACCTACTGCACATGTCTACTGGACTCTCTGCATTGTTGACATCTGCATCTATGCACTCTGCACTTTTTCCAACTTTGATCTGTGCTCCAATATCCGACACTTGTCACTCTTATTTATGTCTTCTTGACATTTGACTACATCAATCTAACCAATCATTCCTACTACTACTGTATTGTGGGCTCCCCGTAGCCAGGTCCAATCCATGAGACACACCATCGCAATGAATACTACCCAAATTTCTTCTGGGGATTAATTTTGCACATCGCCCTACCTCACACTTGGAGGTATAACTGCATGTAATCCCTCTACCTTTCTGGCTCGAAATTTCCCCCTTATGGAGGTCTTTGCTTGAGTGGGATCTTCCACTCAGTCTCCTCTCTACTTCTCCAATTGTGGCTTCTCCACAAACTTCTGAGACTGCTTCTAAGGCTACATGTTGAGAGATAATTGCTCCCTCCCAACCACTGAGTCACTAACCACTAATTTTCTCGTCAAAGCCTTGCATTCATCCTCAACCTCTAGAGCATACAGGTTCTTGACTCTAGAACCGATGTGCTTCACTTGTCCCATGGCTATGTGTTTAAGGAAAACTTTTCCTTTTTTAAACATCACTTCATAACCACGGTCTTCCAACGCCGCTACGGAGACAAGATTCTTATTTAGGCCTGGAACATACAAAACATCTACTAGTTTGATATGGGAGCCAGAATCCCTCTGAATGGTAATTGTACCTATGCCAGTAGTGCTATACCTCTCATCATCTCCAAAATCTATGCTCTGCTGGAGGTCCTTCTCCTCCAAGTCACTGAAGATATCTCTATCCCCCATCATATGGAACGAGGCACTTCTGTCTAAATACCACATCTATCCCATTACAGTGCTGGTCATGCATGCAATGAGAGTAAGATCAAGCTTGAACTTTGAAGCCAATGCTTCACCTACTGCAACTACAGGCTCCTTGCTTTTCTTCTATGGACAATTTGTAGCATAGTGCCCATGCTCGTGACAGTGAAAGCATTTGATCTTGAACAATTCTTTCTTTCCCTCTTTTCCTTGGGATTTCTTTCCCTTAGCCTTATTTTCCTTACTAGCCAAGGAAAAATCTTCCTCGTCATTATACTTGGATGAGGATCCATCCCTAGTATTTCACCTGAATTCTTCTTGTACCAAATCCAACCAAAGTTGCTCCCAATCTGGTAAATTCTCCCTCCCATTGACATCGTCCTGATAAATATGCTAGCTCTTGATAAGGCCTAGAAGTTTTAGGCTCACCAAGTCATCATCTACTACGGTCACACCAACAATTCCAAGCTCATCTCGACATTGAGTGAACTTTTACAAGTATGTCGAAACCATCTTGCCCTCCTCCTTCTTGATTTCTTGAGATTATCCTTCAGTGCCAAATTCCTTTGGTCACTGCTCTTCTAAAACAGATCTATCAAGGCCTTCCACATTGCATGTGGAGCCACCCTGCCATGGATACTTGAGAAAATGTGATCTAGAACTCCCTCTAATAAGATTCTCCTCGCCCTTGCTACCTTCTTTTGCAACGTCTGCTGCTGTGGTATTGGGAATATCATTATCAATGAATTATTTCAACCCGTTGTCCTCCATCACTTCCTCCATTATGTCTTTCCATGAAATGTAATTAGAACTTCCCTCGAGTGCATACTCCAATCTTAAGCCATTGAAAGCCATCTTGATCTGCTTGTTACACCAACGAAAGTATCTGCAAGTTTGAATACTGTTCAACACAAACTTAGTTTCTTATCCACTATTTTTATTTCTGGAACTCTGATACCATGTAGAAATTATACAAACAATATGTATTCCAATAGATTCAATATGATCATGCAATATACTAGAGTAAGATACTGAATCCTTCTACAATTAACTCTACGGAAATTAAACATGATCGCACAATCACACCAAATAAAAGAAATAAGCAAATCAAAATACAACACATATATTTTTCCTGGGGAAAGATTGTTGCTCAAAAACCCTCTATATCTGTTGTATAATGAACCAAGGAATCATGAAACAATTACAATGCACTCTTCTCACAAGAGTCTGTTGCACTCTGCTAACTGTCTCACATTGATCCAGACAAAATCGGGCTAGTACTTAGCCAATTCTCAGCCTGCCTTTCTCACGCAATTCATGTGGAATCAAATCCTTATTATTTAGTAATTTCAACCTTCCTTTACTGTGAAATACATCATGGGAAATCCTATGGTGTTTTAACTGCATCTAGGCAGTTTTCTAAAAATACAACTCATAGTTAACTTCCCTTTAACCTCTGTCTCAACTGGGTCTTCATCAGAACTGGCATGCATGTAGATATTAATAGTAAATCATCATTCAATTGACAAATCACTGCATGTGAATAAAATCTGATTTAATTCGCTTGAGCTATCACTAGTGCAACAATCAGTTACAACTAGTTAAACTGATTTTAACTCACTTAATTGAGTTAACTGATTTCTCATGCATTAAAATAATACACTAACTGCAACTTGGAGTCTAAAAAAAATATAATCACTCTACATGCCACACCACTCAAAATTTATGAGCTAAATGAGTCTATCACACTTAGTTAACTATTACAAGTGTTTATGAGATAAGATTACAATTTATTGTCCAATTTAATTAAGGGAAAATTAAATTAGACACATTTCCAATTTATTTAATAAATTGGCTTGCACACTAATGTATCGCTAAGACCCATCGCCGTGTTATCTATGGTCTCACACTACTGTGTGTGCTGTCATGTTGTTTCTGGATGCCAATTTCACTGTTTCTTGTTGCAAATTTCAACACTCTTCCGGGTATCATAAAATTCTCGAAAGGATCTGGGAATTTTTTCTTAGGTTTATATATATATCTACCAGTGTATTCCTTGTAAAGATTCATTTGATGAAGAATAATAATAAACCCTCATTTGCTGTACCGGTTTTCCCACATTGGGTTTTTCCGGGGACAATTTTCCTAAAATAAGTGTGTACATGTGATTATTTCTTATGCTTATGTTCCTTACTGTTTCTTTCTCTACATATGTAATTGTGAATGTTGCAGTAGTATTTATTTCAAATTTTACTAATATATTTATGTAAATAACTTTTCAGAGTAATAAGTAGGAGAAATAAATATATCACTGCAACTATATATTTCTAGATTGAATTTTTTCACAGTTGTTGTAACATGTTCTTAAGTTGCTGGTACCTGTCATCCTACTGTCATGCTTGCAAGAGCCACTCCTGCAAGTTTGTCCCATATGAACTCATAATTACAATGTGATTTACCTACACTCTTCTGCTAAGAGCATCTACAACCCTATTTTCTTTACCCTTAATGTGCCTAATCTCGAATTCAAACTCGTTGAGTGTGGCCAACCACCTAACTTTCCTAAAATTCATATTAGGTTGGTCAAAAAAGTACCTCAACTCACTATGATCACTCATCAATATGAACCTCCTGACAAGGAGATAATGTATCCACATCTTCAATGCATGAATGATAGCTTCCAACTCAAGATCATGTGTCACGTAGTTCTGCTAGTGCTCATTCAATTTCCTTGACTCATATCATACTACTTTTCCTTCCTACATTAGGAACCCATTAAGTTCTCTCTTGCAAGCATATGTACATACCACAAACTCTTTGCTTGGATTTTCAATCTTCAAGACTGAATAATTTGTAAGAAATTGCTTCAACTTCTCAAAAATAGTTGTACATTCCTCTATCCATTCAAATTTATTTCCTTTTCTCTGCAAAGATGCAATATGACAACCAATTCATGAGAAGTTCCTGATGAACCTCCTATAGTAACCGAATAGTCCTATAAATGATATGACCTCATCCACATTCTTAGGAGTTTCCCATTCCATGACAACTCTGATATTAGGTATCATTTTTGGGATTCAATTGCGTTAATTTATTCATTAATCTATGACCATTTCCATGAGAGGTAGTCGTAACTGACTAATTTCTCATGACTTTTGAATAGTCCACTTAACACTCATTGCATCAGGTGATGCTCACAAGGGTGTAAAAGTGGGATTGAAACTAGTGAAATTAATCACATAGCATCAATCATCACTTCCGGGGCTTGCACCCGGTAACCAGGACTTCTCGGGAGGCCACCCATCCCTGAAATCCTCTGGTTCAAGCGCGCTTAATTGTGGATTCTTCCCCACAATAAATCCAACTTAGCTTGCTACCCCATTTGCAAAACCTTAGCAACTATTGTGCCTCATGAACCATTCAAGAAGAGATCCCTTTACTCTTAATATTTTTAAGTATGAGGGGTTTTCGCAGTGCATTATATTAGATATCATTTTTGGGATTCAACTGCGTTAATTTAGTCATTCATCTATGACCATTTCCATGAGAGGTAGTCGTAACTGACTAATTTCTAATGATTTTTGAATAGTCCACTTAGCACTCATTGCATCGGGTGATGCTCACAAGGGTGAAGAAGTGGGATTGAAACTAGTGAAATGAATCACATAGCATCAATCATCACTTCCGGGGCTTGCACCCGGTAACCAGGACTTCCCGGGAGGTCACCCATCCTAGAAATCCTCTGGCTCAAGCGCGCTTTGTTGAACCCTTAGTTAAACTGAGAGGGGGGGGTGAATCAGTTTAACACATTCATGGACTTTTAAAACTTTTCATTAAAACTTATTTACACCTTCATTTCATGTCCAACTTAATATGTGAGTAATATCAGAATATGAGCAGCAAGTATTAATATAATATAACAATAGACTTAATATGAGAGTAGCAGGTATTAAGCAGAAGATATAAATCAGATCAACACATAAATATCATGCACAGAGACACCAGATATAAGTGGAAACCCATAAAGGGAGAAAACCACATCTTATTATTGTTGTGATGCAAAGGCAAGCTCCAACTCCCTCTCACCACTGTTTTTCTGCAGGCACCAACCTACAGGAGGCTCCAACCTCAATTCTGCAAGCTACAACTTGCAAGAAAGCACCAACTCCCTTCAATTTTTTGCAGGCACCAACCTACAAGAGGCTCCAACCTCAGTCAATTACAATTGACGGCTATCAAGCTGCAACTTGATAGGGAAGCTCCAACTTCCTCAATTTATCAAACTGAATGTCTGCTGATTTACCTCAGATATTAGCTTTGTTCTGTAGCATCTCTTTCTGCTCCCTTTTTTTTTAATCTTCTCTGCCTCACTCTTCTATACTCTGCATTCTCTATATTTGCTCTCTCTAACCTCTCTTATGCATATCCAGTTGATATTATATATAGAGTTCCTCACATGAATGTTTGTATTTCACAAAGAATTTGGAGTGAACAGTCATGACTCTTTGGCTTCTGTCTTCTCATTCCTTTTATCTGCTCATTCAGTAAACATAACTGTAGGTATCAATTTAACATTACAGTGGGATATTTGTTCTCTTCCGGAGACTTTCCAATGCTTCACAACAATATAAATCAATTAAAAACATTTACATTTAATTACAATGAGAGCTCCAGCTCACTGATACAGCCTTTTGGATCGCTGTGCACTTGTCTTTTCTTTGACTATGTCTTTGTCCCTTTCGGCTCTATTTGTTTCCTTATTCAATGTCACAGAGTAACGACTATCTGTCATATATATGTAACTGCTGACTTTAAATCTGGGAAAATTCCAACCCTTTACACATAGCAAGTGTCTTGTTGATGTGGTGAGTTCCGCAAGCGGAACATACATACACCACGACCTTTGTTTTATGGCCCGATGCGATTGCTCACATCGCAATCATTTTAAATTAACAATCGCCCTCCACCTTAAGCCTAGGCCCGTGGGTCCACAGACCACGCAGCACATTTCAATACAAACTGCCTTTTTAATACAACTTCAATCAACTCTCGATGTAATAATAAAAACTGTTTAAACATATAAAAAACCCCTTTCGGGCCCACCTGCCACGTTTTCTGATGCGATATATGACTCCTCCAGTGATTTCCGATTGCGATTGATCACAATCGCAAACTTCATTAACTTTCTTCGCTGTGCTGCCTTGCTCTGATGCGATTGCTTTGATGCGATGCGATTACTCCGATTGCGATCAATCGTAATTGCAACTTTTAGTTGCAAGTCCCGTTGCCCTGCTTTCACTCCGATGTGATTGAACACTGTTAAGTGCATTTTGTCGATGCGATTGGAATTGGAACTAAAAAACATATTAAACATGATTTATAGACCCATCGGGTCTGGAACTCAATCGCAATCGCAATCCTTTATTGTCATGCTCCGATGCCCTGCTCCTTCTCCGATGCGATTAGGCTGATCCGATGCGATTAGGCCAGACTTCAAATATGTTTGAATCATAATTCATATACCCATCAGGTCTGGAACTCAATTGGAACTCTTGTCGATATGTTCCGCTGCCAATCCTTTCTCCGATGCGATTGGGTGAGGGTCCCACAGCATAAGACTTTTGTTTGACTTAAATCCGAATAAAACTTTTGTATTCTTAATTTCGCATCCATAACTATAATATATATACGCCCTTCAGGTCCAAGATTTCATCGCAATCGCAACTCTTTGTTAACCTTTTCCGCTGCCTTTATAATCTCCGATACGATTGGGAAGGGTCCCACCTTATGGTACTTTGGTTATGATAATAAAGTGATCCATATAGTTTAATATATATGCTTTGGACCTTTGTGCATAAGGCGCAATATATGTAATGCGCTACATATATACTCTAGTGTGGGTAACGATTCCCGGAATGATATTTATATATATATATATACTTTGCTGCTCCAATATTTAGTGTATCTTCTAGCAGGGGAGGTGATTCTCAGAATTTTTTTGTATATATATATATATATATATACTTGCCGCTTTGGGTTATACGATTCCCGGAATTGCGTTTATGTATCCTCTAGCTGGGGTAGTGAATCTCGGAATTAAAAATGGCTCTGCCTCTGCTTGTGATAATAGCTCTGCCTCTACCTCTACCTCTGTATTCGCTGCCTCTGCCTCTCCCTCTTCCTTAGCTGCTTCTGCTGCTCGACCTCTGCCTCTGCCTTCGCTTTACATATTACTTGCTGCTGTTCTTTGCCTATCTTTGCATCTACTGCCTCCTTTGCCATCAATGACAATATTTCCAATAGTCCCCCCCTTTGGCATTGATGGAAATACACTTTCTCTATGGCAATACACTTTCTCTGTTTACTTTCTCTATTTTCCTACTCTTCCTCCTGTTGCTTGCTCTTCCTCCCCCTTTGACATCAATGGCAAGGGGTTTGAATTCTTAGTGTAGCTTCTATTCTTTGATCCTGTGATTTTATCCTTTTTCAATATTTCGTGCATTTCCTCTCTTTGAAATTTTCTGACTTTGTACGCTGTTGCTTATGCTTCACGTCAAGTTCACCACTCTTCCGCTACACCACTGACCCTTTCGCCCTTTTATTGATTCTTTTATGTTGAATGTATTCTTGCCATAATCCTTTTGATCCTAAGGACCTATTTTCTTGCTTCCCTTGCTAGTTGATCTCCCAATGAGAATGATGTTTTCGTTTCTGTTCTCCCCCATGAAACTGTTCTTTCTCTTTATATTAGAGAGTAGCATCTACAGATACTACCCCTAATCTGTCTCTCAAATATTCAAATGGTTCTCTGGCAAGCGGTTTAGTAAATATATCTATTGTCTGTTCTTTTGTTGGTACATACTCCAGTTTTACTATCTTCTGAGCCACTTGTTCTCGGAGGAAATGATACTTGATTGGGATATGTTTAGTTTTTGAGTGAAGCACAAGATTTTTAGATATACTTATAGCACTTGTATTATCACATTTAATTGAGATAGGTTCATTAATGCTTACCTTCATGTCTTGAAGAGTCTGCTTCATCCACATGACTTGTGTACAACATGCTGCTGCTGCTATATATTCTGCTTCTGTTGTAGACATAGAGATAGATGTTTGTTTCTTGCTTAACCATGCCACCAGACTTTCTCCTAGATAGAAAGCACCTCCACTTGTGCTTTTCCTGTCATCCATACAGCTGGCCCAATCTGCATCTATGTAGGCTGTCAAGGTGAAGCTTTTTCCTTTAGGATACCAAAGTCCATATTGTGTTGTTCCTTGTAGATATCTGAATATTCTTTTTACTGCCAGAAGATGGTTTTGTTTAGGTGTTGCTTGATATCTAGCCACTAGTCCTACTGCTAGCATGATGTCTGGTCTTGATGCTGTCAGATACAACAGACTTCCTATCATGGATCTGTAGAGTTTTTGATCTATATCTGCAGACCCATCATCAGCACACAACTTGCATCCCGTGATCATGGGAGTTGACACAGGTTTGCAGTCCTCCATTTTGAACTTTTTCAACATTTCTTTTAAGTATTTTTCCTGTGAGATGAACGTACCTATGTTCTTTTTCTGAATTTGAAGTCCTAAGTAGAAACTGAGCTCTCTAATCATAGACATCTCAAACTCTATTTTCATCTCATCAGCAAACCCTTTTGCTAGTTCTTCTCTGTTGCTTCCAAACATAATGTCATCAACATATACTACAACAATCAAGAGTTCATTTTCATAGGCTTTTATGTATAGATTGCTGTCTACTCCACCTCTCTTAAAGCCTTGTTTTTGCAAATATTTATCCAGTCTTGAGTACCAAGCACGAGGAGCCTGTTTCAGTCCATATAGGGCCTTCTTCAGTCTGCACACATAGTCTTCTTTGTCTGTCAATGAGAAGCCTTCTGGTTGTTCCATGTAGACTTATTCTTCTAAGTCTCCATTCAGAAATGCAGATTTTACATCCATTTGATATACTTTGAAGTTTTGGTAGCATGCAAAGGCCAGAAACATTCTGATGGCTTCCATTCTGGCTACAGGGGAAAATGTTTCATCGTAATCAAGTCCTTCGATTTGTGAATATCCTTTGCAGACAAGTCTGGCTTTGTTCCTGATTACCTGTCCTTCCTCATTCATTTTATTTTTAAATACCCATTTTGAGCCTATGACATTTTTCTCAGTGGGTCTAGGAACTAGTTCCCAAGTATTATTTTTCTCAATTTGGTCCAATTCTTCATTCATAGCATTCACCCAAGACTTGTCCTTGATAGATTCTTCAAATTTCTTTGGCTCTATTTGTGACAACATGGCTATGTATACTTCTTCAGTTTGTTCTGTTAGCTGCCTTCTTGTTTGGACCCCTACTCTCTTGTCTCCAATGATCTGATCTTCAGGATGGTTCTTCTGAGTATATCTTGAGGGAGCTTTAGATCTCAGCTCTGTATCTTCTGTTGTCTTGCTTGTTTCCTCATCATCCTGGTTTTCTTCTTCATGGTTGTCTGATGGACTGCAGCAGTCTGTATCTCTTGTATTGTTTGGAAGTTCTTCATCAAATCTCACGTCAATGCTTTCTACTATTTTTCGAAGAGTCTTGTTGTAGCACCTGTACCCTTTACTTTTGGATGCATATCCTAGAAATATCCCTTCATCTTCTCTTGCATCAAATTTCCCAAGATTTTCATCATTATTCTTTATGTAACACTTGCTTCCAAAGATTCTAAAATGTTTGATTGAAGCTGGTTTTCCATGCCATAGTTCATAGGGAGTCTTGTCACTGCTTGGCCTTAAGTGAGCTTTATTAAGGATATGCACTGCTGTGTGTACTGCTTCTGCCTAGAAGGTTTGAGCAATATTAATTTCATGCATCATGGCTCTGGCTATTTGTTGTACAGACCTGTTTTGTCTCTCTGCTACTCCATTTTGCTGAGGTGTTCCTGCAATAGTAAATTGTTGCTTTATCCCATGTTCATTGCATAGGTCAGCAAAGTCATAATATGTGAATTCACCTCCTCTGTATGATCTGATGCATTTTAGCTTGCATCCTGTTTGATTTTCTGCTAATGCTTTGAAGATCTTAAATTTTTCCAGAGCTTCTGATTTATTCTTGAGAAATGCAACCCATGTCATTCTGGAGAAGTCATCTATTATCAGCATGAAGTAGGATTCTCCACTTGGAGTTTTAGTTCTTGCAGGTCCGCACAGGTCCATGTGCACAAGTTGTAGAGGTATTCTTGTTGATAACTCATCTTTGGCCTTGAAGGATGTGCAAGTCTGTTTGCCTAATTGACATGATTTGCATATGGTATTAGAAGGCCTCTTTATTTCTGGCATGTCTCTGACAGCTTTCTTCTTGCTTAGTCTGATTATGTGATCGAAGCTGAGATGTCCCAACATTTTATGCCATAACCATGACTCTTCTAGTTTGCTAAGATGACATGCTTCATCTTCCTCTTTCACAATGTAAACATTACTCTCTGTTCGAACTCCTTTGAGCAGAGTCTTACCTGTAGTGCTTGATCTGACTTCACAATCTTGTGCTCTAAAAAGAACTTCACAGCCTTTGTCACACATATGACTGACACTTAGTAAATTTTCTTTTAGCCCATCTACAAATAGTACATCTTGGGCCTTTCCTCTGCCATTGTCTATGCTGACTGAGCCTTTTCCCTTGATCTTACCTGATTTATCATTGCCAAAAGTAACATTGCCAGATTTATTTTCATCAAGAGTTATAAACTTGCTTTTGTCTTCTGTCATGTGTTTAGAGCAGCCACTTTCCAAATACCATTGAATTTTCAAATCTTAAGCAGTTAGAGCCAAGTCACATTTATTCACCTTCTTTATCCACTGGAGGCACCCTTTTGTTTGGTATCTTTTGTGAGGTGATGAATTACATCTTCTTAGAGGACATTTGGAAGGTATATGTCCAAATTGATTGCATACACAACATTTGATCATAATTTTTGTAGAATTATGAGTATGAACATAATTTATTTGATTCATAAACCTTCTTGAGGTGTTAAACATCAATATTTGTCCATACTTTCTACACTCAATGATTTTATGGCCAAATTCCTTACAATAAAAACAGTAACCATAGAAACTATTTGCATACCTGGTGTAAGGTTGTCTTTTCCATTTGTTTGATTGAGGCAGTCTCTTCAATGTTTGCATCTTTTGTTGGTTTGAATTACTCCTCCTTGCATGGCAATATGCAGCAATGTGTCCCAGCTTGTGGCAAACATAATAGGTGGCATTCTTCATAGGAGGGAAGAATCTCCTTTGATGGCTTCCAAATTTGACATATTCAGAGGCATATGCCCCTTTCTCTGTTGTCTTAGTATTTATTACATTCTTAACTACTAGTGGTTTCTTCTGATCTCTGTCTTCCTCATTACAGTTTTCTTCTTTTGTAGGAATTTTTTGAGCTGCTTCATCATTCTTCTTTGCTTTTACAAAAATAGTATCTCTGTCAACCTTTTCTTTGCTTTTACTTGATTCTCCTTCATAGCCTATTCCAGTTTTTATCATAGGGGATCTTTGAGCAACTAGAATTTCATTCAACTTACTAGAGCTTGTTGTTTGAGAAGAGTTTATAACCACTTTCCTTTGAGCATTTTCTAGTTTCTTCCTAAGACATACTACTTCTTCTTCCAGCTTCTCTTGTTCTCGGGTTTTATCCTTGATTTGCTAAAGTAACATGTCTTCTATCTTCTTTGCTTCTTCAAGATCTACCTTCAGCTGCATGAGGACTTCTGAGTTTTTTTCTTCTCTTACATACTTGAGAAGAATGTCCTTTTGTTTTCTGCACTTCAGTTTTAGTTTGTCAATCTCCTCCAGAGCACTTCTTAGCTCCCCCTCAAGGTTGATTTCCCCTTCTTCTTCTTCATCTTCTAGCAGGAGTCCTTCAAGTTCTTCTATGGCCATCAATAAGAATTCAGAGGTTCCTTCTTCACTTGAGGGTTCATCTGAATCTTCAGATGTACTGCTGTCTTGTTGAGCATAGAAGGATTTTCTACTGAACTTCTTTCCTTTCTGCCAGTTCTTTGATTTATTTTTCTCTGACTCTTGAGTCTGATTCCTTACTTTCTTGTGAGGACACTTAGCAGCATAGTGTCCCACTCTTCCACAGTTAAAGCATTTGAAGGGGAGTTTACCTTTGTATTTACTTGAGCCTCTATCCAATTTCTTGAAAAACTTTGCCTCTTCTTCATCCGAGCAGGAGCATATGTCTCCCTCTTCTTCTTTCTTCTTTTCTGTTTTAAAGGCTGCTTCCCTTGTAGTTGGCTTCTTCTGTGGGAGCCTCATTTCATAGGCTGTTAGATTTCCAAGTAGCTGGTTCATGGTCAAGGTCTCCCAATCAGTTGTTTCTTTTATTGCATACACCTTTGGATTAAACCTGGATGGAAGAGATCTTAGAATCTTTTGTACAATTATACTTTCTGGCATTTTTTCTCCAAGAGCTTTCATATTTTTAATAATTTCTGCAGCTTTTAGGAAGAAATTGGCAATGAATTCATCATCATTCATTTTCAAGTTCTCAAACTGGGCTCTATAGACTTGAAGTTTGGCAGTCTTCACTTTCTTGTCTCCCTCATGTATGTTCTCAAGAGTATCCCATATTTCTTTGGTAGTGTCTTTGTGCATTACTTTAATAAACTCTGCTTCACACAATCCATTTAGGATGAAATTCATGGCTTTTGCGTTAGCCACAAAGTATTGTTTTGTTTCTTTCTCTGTGTCAGTTGCCTTTGGGGAATATCCTAATTCCACAGCAGCCCAGACTTCTATTCCTAGAGACATTATGTATGTCCTCATTCTGATTTTCCAGAAAGCATAATTTTCACCAGTGAAGAAAGGGGCTTTATTGGTTGAAAGAACTTTCTTTCGGTACGACAAGCACAGCTTAGGATCTCCTTTTCGGTTTGCTGACTGGCAGGCTGGGAAGGAACCTCGCCCGATACCAATTGTTAAACTTTAGTTAAACCGGGAGAGGGGGGTGGGGTGAATCAGTTTAACACATTCATGGACTTTTAAAACTTTTCATTAAAACTTATTTACACCTTCATTTCATGTCCAAATTAATATGTGAGTAATCTCAGAATATGAGTAGCAAGTATTAATATAATATAACAATAGACTTAATATGAGAGCAGCAGGTATTAAGCAGAAGATATAAATCAGATCAACACATAAATATCATGCACAGAGACACCAGATATAAGTGGAAACCCATAAAGGGAGGAAACCACATATTATTATTGTTGTGATGCAAAGGCAAGCTCCAACTCCCTCTCACCACTGGTTTCTATAGGCACCAACCTATAGGAGGCTCCAATCCTCAATTCTGCAAGTTACAACTTGCAAGGAAGCACCAAATCCCTTCAATTTTTTGCAGGCACCAACCTACAGAAGGCTCCAACCTCAGTCATCTACAACTGACAGCTATCAAGCTGCAACTTGATAGGAAAGCTCCAACTTCCTCAATTTATCAAAATGAATGTTTGCTGATTTACCTCAGATATTAGCTCTGTTTTGTAGCTTCTCTTTCTGCTTTTCTTTTCTTAATCTCCTTTGCCTCACTCTTTTATACTCTGCCTTCTCTATATTTACTCTCTCTAACCTCTCTTATGCATATCCAGTTGATATTATATATAGAGTTCCTCACACGACTGTTTGTATTTCATAAAGAATTTGGAGTGAATAGTCATGAATCTTTGGCTTCTGTCTTCTCATTCCTTTTATATGCTCATTTAATAAATATAACTGTAGGTATCAATTTAACATTACAAAGGATATTTGTTCTCTTCCGAGACTTTCCAATGCATCACAACAATATAAATTAATTAAAATAGTTAAATTTTAATTACAATGAGAGCTCTAGCTCACTCATACAACCTTTTCGATCGCCACAAGACTTGTATTTTCTTTGACTATGTCTTTGTCCCTTGGCTTCGTTTGTTTCCTTATTCAATGTCACAGAGTAACGACTATCTGTCATATATATGTAACTGCTGACTTTAAATCTGGGAAAATTCCAACCCTTTACACATAGCAAGTGTCTTGTTGATGTGGTGAGTTCCGCAAGCGGAACATACATACACCACGACCTTTGTTTTATGGCCCGATGCGATTGCTCACATCGCAATCATTTTAAATTAACAATCGCCCTCCACCTTAAGCCTAGGCCCGTGGGTCCACAGACCACGCAGCACATTTCAATACAAACTGCCTTTTTAATACAACTTCAATCAACTCTCGATGTAATAATAAAAACTGTTTAAACATATAAAAAACCCCTTTCGGGCCCACCTGCCACGTTTTCTGATGCGATATATGACTCCTCCAGTGATTTCCGATTGCGATTGATCACAATCGCAAACTTCATTAACTTTCTTCGCTGTGCTGCCTTGCTCTGATGCGATTGCTTTGATGCGATGCGATTACTCCGATTGCGATCAATCGTAATTGCAACTTTTAGTTGCAAGTCCCGTTGCCCTGCTTTCACTCCGATGTGATTGAACACTGTTAAGTGCATTTTGTCGATGCGATTGGAATTGGAACTAAAAAACATATTAAACATGATTTATAGACCCATCGGGTCTGGAACTCAATCGCAATCGCAATCCTTTATTGTCATGCTCCGATGCCCTGCTCCTTCTCCGATGCGATTAGGCTGATCCGATGCGATTAGGCCAGACTTCAAATATGTTTGAATCATAATTCATATACCCATCAGGTCTGGAACTCAATTGGAACTCTTGTCGATATGTTCCGCTGCCAATCCTTTCTCCGATGCGATTGGGTGAGGGTCCCACAGCATAAGACTTTTGTTTGACTTAAATCCGAATAAAACTTTTGTATTCTTAATTTCGCATCCATAACTATAATATATATACGCCCTTCAGGTCCAAGATTTCATCGCAATCGCAACTCTTTGTTAACCTTTTCCGCTGCCTTTATAATCTCCGATACGATTGGGAAGGGTCCCACCTTATGGTACTTTGGTTATGATAATAAAGTGATCCATATAGTTTAATATATATGCTTTGGACCTTTGTGCATAAGGCGCAATATATGTAATGCGCTACATATATACTCTAGTGTGGGTAACGATTCCCGGAATGATATTTATATATATATATATACTTTGCTGCTCCAATATTTAGTGTATCTTCTAGCAGGGGAGGTGATTCTCAGAATTTTTTTGTATATATATATATATATATATACTTGCCGCTTTGGGTTATACGATTCCCGGAATTGCGTTTATGTATCCTCTAGCTGGGGTAGTGAATCTCGGAATTAAAAATGGCTCTGCCTCTGCTTGTGATAATAGCTCTGCCTCTACCTCTACCTCTGTATTCGCTGCCTCTGCCTCTCCCTCTTCCTTAGCTGCTTCTGCTGCTCGACCTCTGCCTCTGCCTTCGCTGTACATATTACCTGTTGCTGTTCTTTGCCTATCTTTGCATCTGCTGCCTTATTTGCCATCAATGACAATATTTCCAACACACTTAACTCTGATATTTTCTAAATCCACTTCTATACCTTCCTTGGAAAACACATGTCCCAGGTAATGAACTTATTTTTTAAAGAAATTTCACTTACTAAGCTTGGCGTACAACTGATGATCTCTTATAAATTTCAACACTGCTGCTAAATGGTCTGCATGATCTTCCTCATTCTTAGAATATATCAATATATCATCAATGAATAATATCACAAAAGTGTCCAGATAAAGACACAACACACTATTCATCAAATACATGAAAGTAGTTGGAGCATTATTCAAAGCAAAAGGAACCACAATAAAATCATAATGCCCATACCTAGTCCAAAAAAAAATCTTATAGATGTCCTCTTATTTGACTTATACATGATGATATCATGATCTCAAATAAATCATCGAGGACACTTATTCTCCCTTCAGCTGATCAAACAAATCATTAATCTATGACAAAATATACATGTTATTTATCGTCACCTCGTTCAAATGCATGCAATCGATACACAACTTGAGAGTACGATCCTTCTTCTTCACAAAAAACATTGGCTCATCCCAAGGCAACGCACTTGGCCTAATGTATCCCTTGTCAAGAATTTACTTCAATTGCAACTTAAATTCCACTAACTCTAGAGTGATCATCATGTAAGGTGTCTTTGATGCTAGCAATACCCTCAACATCAACTCAATAGAAAAGTCCACTTCCCTATGAGGTGGTAACTTTGAAATCTCTGTTGGAAATACATCCTGAAACTGTTGCAAAAACGGGTACCTCTTCAAGACTTCTACATCGTCAACATCCTTACCTTTATAGCTAGAAATTTGAACTACAAAAAATACACATTATTTCCTGCTACTGTGTTTTTCCTGCATAATTGTAACCATTCTCACTGATGTAGGCTTCTTCTTACCCTGTAATATTTTCTTCTCTATGTCATCATCCAAGCACTTAATAGTCTTATCATAGAAATCTACCTTAGTTGTGTGAATATACAACCTATCCATAGCCAAAAACATATTGTATGATCCCAACAAAAGCACATTTATATGCGTTGATGTAAACATGCCATTCAACTCAAATGCACAATATCTTACCCAACGATGAACTATTTTCTTTGTGCATTTATCCATCTGCACTAACCAAGACTCCGCATGCACTTATTTATTCAAACCACACTTATCGACCAGGTTAGGACTGGTATAAATATAGTTATATCCATCATCAATCAAAATAGAAACAAATTGATCACAAAACTTACCTTCCATCTCGATAATATGTGCATGATGATCAACCTACCTATTATCCAATGTTGTATAAATCCAAGGAATACTTTTTCCAACATCCCCAATTATTTGTGCCTCATGAGCACTGTAGATATGTGTTCTACCACCCTGATGCTATGGATAATATCTCCCACAATAATACTTGACACAAGTTCAACACTGTAAAGGCTTCCTTCTATCACCCTTGTTCTACTCCTCAAACTGAAATCTCTGTCCTTTTTCAACTGCATTGAATTTCTTGTACGATGTCACAATCTCCTTTTCATTTGTATCATGTGGTTTTCCTCTCTTTGTAGCCCATTTTCCTTTATTCTTCTCGTTACCTTTCCAATTTTTCTTAGAATTAGACTTGCGCTGTGATTTATCATAATGGTGCTTCAACTTTCTGATGGCTTCCTCCGGCGATCTATGCTCATCAAACTCAATTCCATCTTTGAATGATATCGACAACCCACTGATGAATCTTTGAATCTTTGTTTTCTCCTCCTTAAGATATGGCACATATCTCAACAACTCCAAGAATTTTCCCCATGAGTCATAGATTCCATATTCAAATCATAGAAATCCTTATAACTATAATCATCTTACCTTTTAGTTAGATACTTCTTCCTGAAAAGTCTCTCAAACTTACTCCAAGTCAACTCCAATTCTTGAATTCCTCTAACATTCTTGAAATATTCCCACCAAATGTCTGTTTTTCCTTTAAGACTGAAAGTAGTTATCTTGGCTTTCATATTTTCTAAGTAATCATGCAATCTGAAAAAATTATTCATCCAAAGAAACCAAGATTCCACATCTTGTGACTTCTTCATTTCTCCATCAAATGTAGGAGTATTTTATTTCTTGAATTCCTCTATTAAGTACCGCTTCTCTCTTCTTCTATATAGATGTTGGTGGTGATGACGATGTAGTCTCTTTGAACCAAAACTAGAATAGAACCCGCAGTCATTACCCCTTATGTTAGGTGTTTCCAAGAACATACCATCTCTAACTATGTCATCCCTATCAAACCTATATCCTGATTGAGACTCACTGCCACATGCCCCATTGGTAATGTTAGCCACCTATAAAATTTTGGCATAGAAAACAGGTGGCTAAATAGGTTTCTAAGTCTTCAAGAGGAACATTTTCTTTGAAAACCTATCACTCTTGAAGCCTTCATGTGTCTTTTTCCCTGTGAAGAAATCTTCATTGCTGTTTCAATATGATAAGCCTCACTGTTGGTGAAAGAAAATTCTTTAAAAGGCCTCCATCTGCTCCATTTTGTTACCTCAAAGCCTCCATTTTCACCATTTTTTCCCCTTTCAAAATTCCTCTAAATTCCCTCCATTAACCCCCCATCTCATCCTAATACCCTTTTTAAACCTCATATTATCCTTTATCTGGTTTAAAGATATGTTCTTCTGCCTAATGGAACCCCCCATTTGGCCTTAAAAACACTGATTTGGCCTAAAAACTCTCTATTTGCACTATATCAGTCTTATAGCCTCTGAGTGCTTATATGGCTTAGCCCCTTTCCTCATATAACCCCAACCCCGCAACCGGGCGCTTCTAAACACTAACCCCGCTGATTAAAACCCTTAAAAACCCTTTTCTCCTTCTATATTCCTATGTTCTGATGATTAGGTCCAAAGCAGATCTGGACCGTTGATCTACATAAATCAACGGTCGTCGGGCCATATTTTCTCCACCTCATTAACCCGCTCCCCTCATTTGTGCAACTTCCCCATCAGAAATTTTCCGCACCGTTCGATCAAAACCAAGAAATCTGACGGCCGACATTCAATTTCGCAATATTTTTGTGACAACAGTTTAACATCAAAAATTTTTGTGAAAGGGGGGGTTTTAGGTGGGATAGGTGCCAGGCAGTGTATGGTATCGCATTTCTTTTTCGAAAACCATTTATCACCCTCAGCCCTGCATGAGAACCACTTCCAGTTTTCCGCTTACCGCCCTCCACAGCATAATTCCCCTTTAAATTGTGGTCGTTGATTAATCCGATCTAATGGCTCACATCACGTCACGTCCTCATTCATTTGTTTTTCGTCCTTTCTCCCTAATGACTCCGTTAAACAATCAAAACCATTGTTTATATCTGATCTACGACCCAGACATAATCTCACCCCTGTCTGTTTTTGTTTCATGCACCCTCCAAACGATCTTGCCGACGAATCTCAACTGTCAATCACCATGTATTAGTCTAATCAGACGGTCCAGAATGCACAACACACCAGACCTCCATCAGATCATTTTTACACCATTTCGCTATGTTTTTCATCCATTTCTTTGGTGTATACACTATTTCCACCGTCGCGCCACCATTCCCTCAGCCCTCCAGAGCAGCCTACCCTACTCCCTAAGGATTTTTATAACATGTTTATTGTGTTTTTGCATGGTTACAAATGGTGAAAATCGTTCTCTGTCTCACAATCACAGTCATGGTGATTTAGAGCACAGAAAGGATTTTTTGGAGCCAAAGATCACAGGGAAGACAAATGAGAAGGCTTTAAGCATGTATTTCATTAAAATATCAATGTTAAACCCTCTCAGAAACCCTCTAGCGCCATTAAAACCTGTATATTCACAGATAGGACAAAAGAGAAGTGGAAAATAGTATCATTGAAAGATTTAAGGGATTAAAGCCTACTATTGAAGATTAAATGCTATGATCCAGGGTTTAAAGGACGAAGATGCAGTTCAAAGACCATAAAAATGATCAAGAAGACTAATGAAGACTAAAAGACATGAAACAAGCCATATCAATGTTTCCACATCAGCAGAATGTTCTTTCCCAAGAAAGGACAAGTCCCCACAATATTCTCTATTCTCCATCGAGCTCCTGAGAAGATTATCACCCTGACAACCTGAGATTGCCAGTGCATTAGTTAAAAAGTATGGAAGGCCTGAAAGTCATTTAGCTGCCTTAATTGTCTCAGAGTACAAAAAAAGTACAAACATACAGGAAAGTACATCAAGGAACATATTTCTGCAGTTATTATCAGCCTGTCGAAGACCCCTAATTCATCCAAAGAGTACTGAAAATGTGAAGACATTAAAATAGAATGGGATTTTAAAGATATTTCTCCCTCTATTATAATGTTTCATTTAAAGTTCTATCTACCTCTACTGTCACTCTTTCAGCTATAAGAACTCCTGAGAAATACATTGTTAATGTTGGTTGATTATTGTAAAAACAGAGATTGTAAGCTGTTTCACTGAGTTGGAGTTCTGTTAGTAGTAGTTGTAAATAGGCTGGGAGATGATTTTCGAATGATATCAAGCCATTGGATAAGGATGTATGTGACTAGTTTTGCTCTTCTAAATGACAAGCATGTTCATTGGATCTTGATCTAAATCAGTGGTGATGTGTTCTATCTTTGTTATTGTTTTCCCTCTGTCATGCATCATATTTCACTTTCTCTAATAAGAATCAGTAATATTGGCTTAGGATATACTGCTGCAAGTACCCTAATGCTTCATGCTCTTCTTATCTTTAATGTTTTCTACTGTTTGTGTATCTAAGAATAAATTCAATCTAATTTAACCAATATAGAAGTTGGTTTTGTCCATGCTTACTAATTTATGAATTTAGAGTTTGTTTTTAGATGTTCTTGTTTGGTTTCAACTAAAAGAATTGGGAAACTAGGATATTTAGAGTTAGTCCTGTCTCACTAGGTTCCTTTTCCAACAGATTGGCCTTTCTAAGATCCCTTTGAGTTGAATGTCAAAGCAGAGAAGGTTAAAGGTCTTTCTCTGATCTTAGATTTCACTCTGTGTTAAACTTAAATGTTTTCTATTATCTGAAGGGTTAGCCTTAGTAGGAGTTTGATCATAGAGGTGAAGGCATGCCCCGTCCCTAGATTTACTCCGAAGTGGTCACCTTGGAAGGTTTTCCTTGTCATTCACCTTCATTTCCTTATTTTTTCACCCCATACTATCATCTTAAGAGATCCTCTGTTTTAGATGACTAGCCCATTTGAAAGCCTTAGATATTTGAATTGCAAGTAAACCCTTTTATGACCCCATTTCCCAATGGACTTGTGTTTCCTTTGAATTATCTTCCCATTGCCAAAATCCTTCTCTACTCATTTTTTTACCTTACATTGAACCCTTCTTTCACATTTCCCAACCAAACAAACAAAATCAAAAACCCCTTGTGCCCTATAACTAGCCTAACATCTTAAATTTAACTTCAAAGATATACACTTCTTTGCCTTTACAGATAGATCTCTCTTTGGACCTAGGAGGGCTAGATCTTGAGGTTCCAAAGTGGTTTGATGTTGCCTTGTCATTTGGTATTGCCAAACCTTCCAAATCACAGGAACCACAACATAATGGCGACTTCGCTGGGGAATAAGACCATATTAGCCTAATTTTGGTGGTTAATCACTGTGGTGGACAGTAAATCTCCTTCGAACATTATAAACCTTCCACCTGGCGACTCCACAGTTCATAAATGACCAAATGATTTCACTGATGATCAACAGGCTTGCTGATTATCTTTGTTTTCAATAGACTCCACTGGGAGACCAGTTTCTTTACAACATCATCCATACCAAAAGAAACACATGGGATTAAGCTTCTTTGTTTGAAGATATTTTTCCTATTAAATACTGTCATATCTGGCTAAATTTCTTTGTTGAGTTTTAGGACTTAACATACTGGCTTCAAGAACAATCCATACTAGAGCTTATCCTAATCCAAATCCACCTGAGATAGTTGACAATCTTGAGAGAATTCTTAGGAAGTCTCCCACACCTGGGGATCCAACTATTGTCAGACACATTAGTAGAGCTAACTCAGCACTTGAAAATTTTGTAGCTCTATCAGATCCTCAAGTTGGCTTAGATTTACCAAGCAATTTACCAAGATCTAAGTCATTCAGTGCTATAGATCAGAAAAACTTTGAGACTCCAAGCTCTCCACCTCATAGTGATCAAAATATTAGGGACAGAGAAGCCCCTCCATCAACACTTCCTGATATTCATTTCATTCAAAACTTGGGCCTCTCTCACCCTAAATCAGCTCAACAGTTTGTTGCTGGTCCTAGCATTTCTGTCATCCATATACCTGCTGCTCAAACCAATCCTTTACCTCCACAAAACACTTTCATGGTAGCATGGTACCCTCCCTTGGTGTTACCACAGCCTTTGGCTCCTTTACCTAATGACTATCAGTCTAAAATCCCCCATTTCACTGGAAAATAATCTACCACAGCTCAACATCATGTAGATAGAATGGAAGGCGCTTTTGATTATATGGAAATTGAAGATGAAACCATCAACATGAGAATATTTTCTCAAAGTTTAGGAGGAGAGGTTAAAAAGTGGTTTAAAGGCCTAACTCCTAATAGCATCCATGACCTTCCCTCTTTACATCAAAATTTCATAAAAAAATGGGAAATCAAAAGTAACCCTCTCCAAATACTAGCAGAGTATAAGAATCTCAAAAGAAATCAGGGTGAGAGTGTCCATGATTACTCCACTAGATTTAACAGTGTCTATAATGCTCTTCCACCACACATGAAACCTCCCCAAGGAATGGCCTTAGTGAAATACCCTAAAGGGTTCAATGTTGACATGGCCTATCAGCTTAAGGAGAGAGACTATACAACTCTGGAAGATATGCAGAAAGGGGCTATGAGTGTAGAAGCAAACTTGATTGAAAAAAGAGCTAGAATGAGGGTTGAAAAGAAGGTAACCTATAGGGATGACACCTCAACTTCCACATATGATCCCAAATATGAAAAAATAGCCAAAAACATGGAGAGGATGGAAAGAATAATGGAGAAAATGGTTGTCCAAGTCAATAATCAAAATAGAAACCAAAATCAAAACCAGAACCAAAACTTTAGGAGGAACACTACCCCTAATAAACAAAGAGACTCTGACCAAAAAGTCACACCTCCATTCCAAGATAATTTCCTTGATGAGGATAAAGGGATAATATAAGAATCAGAGGGAACCATTATAAACATGGTGGAAGTGGATAACCCAATTCACACCTTTTCAACAGAAGATAACCAGACCTCGCACTCACATTGGGATGAGGGAGGATTAGAATCTGAAGACTATAGGTTAGGATTCGAGAATTCCATCATGCAGGTTCGAGAACAATATGAGCTTAGAAGTAAAAGGAGCCTAGAAACTCCCAAACCAAAAACATCTGAGATCACCATTAAGAAAAGACTTGAAAAAACTCCTAAAGGGACTGCTGAAAGCAATAAAACAGCAGGTGAGAATTTTGGCAAGAACAAGGACAAAGATATCCAAACCTTTAATAAACCAAGTCAAGAAACTAGCAGCATTAGCGTTGCATCTACTGCTCCTGAAAAAACAACTTTAACCAATGTACATAGTGAGAATCAACAAGCTGATTCTTCCAATAAAATAGTGGCCAGCAAGAGAGAATTGAACCTTTCAAAGAGTCAGTCTCTTTTCAATCTAGAGAGTGAGATAGCCAAAATTAAAATTTCTGTCCCTCTCACTGATTTGACCATCCAAGATACATATAAATGCCAAATACTGAAAGCTTTAAACTTAGGAGAAAATAGTGATACTGTCAACTTAATTGATGATCAACCAGCTCTTTTGTTTGGCCCAAAAATTGAAGGGAAATTTCAGGAAGGAGTAGTGCCTCCTTTCTATGTCAGTCTCAACATCCATGATAAAATCCTTCATAATGCTATGCATGACTCAGGGGCTTCACACAATCTCATGCCCAAAGTGATTATGGAAAAATTAAGACTAGAGATAACCAGACCTTATAAGGATTTATATTCTTTTGACTCTAGCAGAGTGAAGTGTTTGGGACAGATCTTTGTGTGAACTTGACCCAAATCCCAGCCAAGTGCATGGTAATGGATGTGGTAGTCGCTGATGTACCTCCTAAGTATGGCATGTTGCTATCAAGATCATGGGGTGCCAAGCTGCAAGGTACAATGCAGATGGACATGACCTATGCCACAATCCCAGTTTTTAGCCAGCTTAGAAGACTGTATAGGGAGGCACACATGAAATTCATGGTAAGCAGCCCAAATAAACCAGAGAATTCCCCCCTTTACTCTGTCCACACAGATCTAGACTCTTTTATCCTTTACAATGATGAGTTTACAGATGAACAAGAGATAGAGAATAAAAATTCAAACAACAGAGTAGAGGCCACAAATCTTAACATAATGGTAGCTATGGATCCAGAGGAAAATGAGAGAGAAACATTCGAACAATGTGTTGAATTAAAAAACCATAGTGCACAAAGCCAGAACTCCAAACAACAGATTACCCATCACTCTAGACTCTGTGAAAACCCTGAGGAACAAGACATAACACAACATAGTGCAGGTCTCAGAAATCAACATAATGGGGAACAAGAAGACATTAGGAGTAAAATTGAGAACAAATCTGCAAATAATCCTGTATGGAACATGAAATTTGATGGGTCTTGCACTAAAAGGAATGCAGGAGCCGAGGTATGGTTGCACAATACCGAGAGCAATTATGCTGAGAGTCATGCCTTCAAACTAAACTTTAAATGTACAAACAACATTGCAGAGTATGAAGCTCTTCTCTTAGGACTGCATCTGTTGAAAAAAATAGGAGCTAAAAGGATAGTTGTCCAAGGAGACTCAGAACTAGTCATCAAACAAGTAAATGGAGAGTATACTGCTAAGAATCCTAGATTAAGGGCATATAGAAACGATGCCATGGATATGTTGAAAACATTTGTAGAATATGAGCTTCTGTTTGTCCCTAGGAGTCAAACATACTTGAAAATGGTTTGGCCTGCACTGCTAGTTCATATCAGAGATCACATAGTGACAAACAAGTCGATGTTCAAACAAAATACAGACCAGCAATACCAGATAACGAAAAATATTGGCAGGTTTTTGAGGGTGACAAACAGATAGAGGATTTCTTGCTTTGCAGGAATGAGTTTGAATTACCTAATTCAGACTCTAAGTCTGATGAAAAATGTCTATATGAAGAGCCCCCTGACGAAGAAAAACCATCCCCTTCTGCAAATATAAACATGTTGACCAAAGAATTTGAAACTCAAACTGGAGAATATAAGAACGCGGATAAAGAAGACATGGAGGTGCTACAGTCCAAAGAACAAAACATACCCAGAGGACTAGTACCCCTAGAGGACCTCTTTGATTTTAATGATGTGGCAAAGAAGCCCACTATAGAACACACAAAATCTGATGTTGAAGAATGCAATATAGGCAGAAAAGACAAGCCTAAAATGATCAAATTATCTAAAACTTTGCCAGCCCATATCAAGTAGAAATACATTGATCTATTTAAAGAGTTTGCTGATGTTTTTGCTTGGAGTTATGAAGATTTGAAAGCCTATGACATAGATATCATCCAGCATAAGATTCCATTGAAAGAAAACCAAAAACCTTTCAGGCAAAAATTGCGCAGAATTAACCCTGTACAGTTACCCCCGGTAGAAAAGGAAATCAAGAAAATGTATGAGGCTGGTATCATAGTCCCTGTGAGGTTTTCAGATTGGGTGTCTAACCTTGTGGCTGTAAGGAAAAATACAGGAGAGATTAGGCTGTGAATTGATTTTAGAAACCTTAATAGAGCCTCATTAAAGGATAATTACCCTTTACCCAAGTTGGAACACATCCTACAAAGGGTAGTAGGTTATAGGAGGATATCTCTGTTAGATGGATTTTTAGGGTATAACCAGGTCTTAGTACTCCCAGAAGATCAAATTAAAACAACTTTCACCACTCCATGGGGCACTTTCATGTATGTGAAAATGCCTTTTGGATTAATGAATGTTGGGGCTACCTTTCAAAGGGCCATGGACATTGCCTTCTCAGAGGAAATAGGCCACTTCATTGTAATTTACCTTGATGACATAACAGTGTATTCCAAAACTGATGAACATCATCTTGAACATCTAAGGAAAGTTTTTGAAAAATGACGAATGTATGGGCTATCCTTAAATCCCAAAAAGACTGTGTTTGGTATCCAAGAAGGTAAACTTCTTGGTCATATTATATCTGAAAATGGGATTAAAATAGACCCAAAAAGAGTTGAGGGAATACTACAGATTAGCCACCCAAGAAACATCAAAGAATTGTAGTCCTTTATTGGGAAAATTAACTTCTTGAGGAGGTTTATTCCCAACCTAGCAGAGCTCCTTAGAAATATGACAAACATGCTGAAAAAAGAAGTGGGAGTCAAATGGACTCTAAAAGCCAAAAAATATTTTAAATTAGTTAAACACGCACTCACCCGGGCACCAGTCCTAATCAGCTCTGATTTTTCTAAAGACTTCCTCATATTCTCTTTTGCATTAGAGCATACTATGGCTGTTGTCCTGCTGTAGAAAAATCCAGAGGGAAAAGAGCAGCCTATTGCATTTTTCAGCAAAGCACTGAGGGATGCACCTCTGAAATATAACATCATGGAAAAACAGGCCTACACTCTGGTAAAGGCCTTAAAATATTTCAGGGTTTATATTTTACATTCTCATATTATTTCCTTTGTGCCTAACATAGTGGTGAAAGACATTTTGTCACAAGATCCAGATGGCAAGAGGGGCAAATGGATTACTAGAGTATGATTTGGAGATCAAACCCACCAAACTCATTAAGGGTCAAGGTTTAACACAATTAATGGCTGAATCCAACTTACAAGCCCTTGACATTAATATGGTAGATGCTTTGGATGAACAGGAAGGATTACTAGCTCCCATTGTAGAAGAACAGTTCCAAAACTCACCCTAGTATGTTGACATATTGTATGTGCTTGTAAATCTTAATGCCCCTCCTGATTTATCAAAGACAAAGGCAAGGTTTCTAAAGTTAAAAGTTAGAAATTATTGAATTTTAAATGAATGTTTATACTAGAAAAATGCAAATGTTTTGTTGCTTAAATGTTTGCTTGAAGTGGATGTAGAGAGAATCAAGCATGAATTCCATGAAGGAGAGTGTGGAGGTCATCTCTACTGGAAAACCACCGCTACCAAAATACTTAGAGCTGGCCATTACTGGCCCACCCTTTTCTATGATGTCCACAAAATGATAGTTGCCTGCCACAAATGCCAAATCTTTGAGGGAAAAAGAAAACTCCTCCCTTTACCATTAAAACCAATCACCGTTGAAGCTCCCTTTCAATAGTGGGGCCTAGATTTCATAGGGGAAATCCATCTTGTTTCCTCTACTTAGCATAAATGGATACTCACAGCCACAAACTATTTCACTAAATGGATAGAGGCCATCCCTTCCAGGAATGCCATAGATTCTGTTATCATAAAAATCCTTGAAGACCATATCCTATCTAGATTTGGCTACCCTAGGAAGATTATCACTGATAATGCTGCTGTTTTTGGTTCCAAAAAGATGATTGATTTTTGTCACAGGTATCATATTGCACTCGGTTATTATACTGCTTATTACCCTCAGGGTAATGGGCTAGCAAAATCATCAAATAAAAGTTTGGTGACCATCATCAAGAAGCTGCTAGAAGAGAATAAAAAATCATGGCCTAATAAGTTAGTGCATGCTTTGTGGGCAGACAGGTTGACAACAAATAAATCCATCGGAATGTCTCCTTATCAGCTTGTCTATGGGGCTGATGTAGTATTCCCAACCATTTTTGGGGTACCAGTGATAAAATTGGTCCAAGACATACAGTTAGAGGAAGACAACATGGTAAGGAGGATCAATCAAACCATACATCTCTAGCAGAAAAGAGAAGAAGTCTACAATAGAGCTCAGAAAGTGCAAGAGAACATCAAAAAATTGTTTGACAAGAGAAAAAAAGCTTGTGATTTCAAAATTAGGGACAAGGTTCTCAAGTGGGACTCTAGAAGGGAAGATAAGGGTAAGTATGGCAAGTTTGACAGTTTATGGCAAGGCCCTTATATGATACAATCTACCATTGGTCCCAATGCATTTTTTCCGCAAGAATTAGATGGTACAAATCTGTTTGGGGGTCCTGTCAATAGCAGGATGCTCAAACATTACTACTGCTGAAGTTCAGATTTCAAAGTTTCCACTTCCATTGTAAATACCATTGCTCTGTTTGATTAAAAATAATAATAATAATAATAATAGAAAAGAAAGGTTCAGACAAGCTCAAAACTTGAACCTCTGAAGTTTCTAAAGAATGGTTCAAATCAGATCAAAACCTGAGCTAGAGAAAGTGAAAGGTTGGTTCTAACATGCTCAAAACTTGAACCAGCAATGAAAAAAAAGAGAACAGCTCTAACAGGGTCAAAATCAGAAGCTGAAATGAAGAAAAAAGTGACTCTAATCAGCTCAAAACCTGAGTCAAAAATAAAGAAGGATGCTTCAAAGTTCCAAATTTTCAAGCCTTCACAATTTTGTTTAATTTTTCTGCAAAATTTCATTTCATGTGTAGCCTGTCTTTATGCCATGGACCCACAGCAAATCAGACAGTCTAATCCTAGTTTGACTATGTTTCAATTTCTGTTTTAGAATGTAGAGAATGAAATCTGCTAGACAGTTTAATTCTAGCAGATATTAGTCTAGGTAGAGAAGCTATTAGGTCAACTGTCTAATCTGGTCTCATGGAGGAATAAGGGTAGAATTTGATCACTTTTTTCTGCTTTCAATAAAAAATGATGAAGAAAGGTCTGCGAGTCTAAATGCACCTCGAAGAAAAAAATGTTAGGACTGTAGGATGGGTAGGTAGTTGTTTGGGAGAATGTTTTCTGCTGATTTAATATCCATCATGCTTGCAACAGCTGATCAGAGAAGAGAAAAGTTCCCAAGGATCAAGCATCTGGCCTACTTCCAAAGGATTATTTCTGAAGTTCTTGACACCTTCAAGAAGATGCCATCCCCATGTGGAGCCACTGTTAGACACCTATAAAATTTTGGCATAGCAAACAAGTGGCTAAATAGGTTTCTAAGTCTTCAAGAGGAACATTTTATTTGAAAACCTATCACTCTTGAAGCCTTCATGTGTCTTTTGCCTTGTGAAGAAATCTTCACTGCTATTTCCATCTGATAAGCCTCACTGTTGGTGAAAGAAAATGCTTTAAAAGGCCTCCATATGCTCCATTTTGTTCCCTCAAAGCCTCCATTTTCACCACTTTTTCCCCTTTCAAAATTCCTCTAAAGTCCCTCCATTAACCCCCCATCTCATCCTAATACCCTTTTTAAACCTCATATTATCCTTTATCTGGTTTAAAGATCTGTTCTTCTGCCTACCGGAACCCCCCATTTGGCCTTAAAAACACTGATTTTGGCCTAAAAACTCTTTATTTGCACTATATTATTCTTATAGCCTCTGAGGGCTTATATGGCATAGCCCCTTTCCTCATATAACCCCAGCCCCGCAACCGGGTGCTTCTAAACGCTAACCCTGCTGATTAAAATCTTTAAAAAACCTTTTCTCCTTCTATATTCCTGTGTTCCGACGATTAGGTCCAAAGCAGATCTGGACCGTTGATCTGCATAGATCGACAGTCGTCAGGCCATCTTTTCTCCGCTTCATTAACCCGCTCCCCTCATCCGTGCAACTTCCCCATCGGAAATTTTACGCACCATCCGATCAAAACCAAGAAATCTAATGGCCGACATTCAGTTTTGCAAGATTTTTGCGACAACAGTTTAACATCAAAAAGTTTTGCGAAATGGGCGGTTTTAGGTGGGACAGGTGTCAGGCAGTGTATGGTATCACATTTCTTTTTTGAAAACCATTTATCACACTCAACCCTGCGCGAAAACCACTTCCGATTTTCCGCTTACCACCCTCCACAGCATAATTCCCCTTTAAATCGTGGCCATTGATTAATCCGATCTAACGGCTCACATCGCGTCGCGTCCTCATTCATTTGTTTTTCGCCCTTTCTCCCTAATGACTCCGTTAAACAATCACAATCATTTTTTATATCTGATCTATGGCCCAGACATAATCTCACCCCTGTCCATTTTTCTTTAACGCACCCTCCAAACGATCTTGTCGACGAATCTCCACCGTCTATCACCGTGGATTAGTCTAATCAGATGGTCCAGAACGCACAGCACACCAGACCTCCATCAGATCATTTTTACACCATTCCGCTACGTTCTTCATCCATTTCTTCGCTGCATACAATGTTTCCACTGCCACGCCACCATTCCCTCGGCCCTCCAGAGTAGCCTACCCTACTCCCTAAGGATTTTTATAACATGTTTATTGTGTTTTTGCAGAGTTACAAATGGTGAAAATAATTCTCTGTCTCACAATCACAGTCATGGTGATTTAGAGCACAGACAGGATTTTTCAGAGCCAAATATCACAGGGAAGACAACTGAGAAGGTTTTAAGCATGTATTTCATTAAAAGATCAGTGTTAAACCCTCTCATAAACCCTCCAGCGCCATTAAAACATGTATATCCACAGACAGGATAGAAGAGAAGTGTCAAAGAGTATCAGTGAAAGATTTAAGGGATTAAAGCCTACTATTGAAGATTAAATGCTATGATCCAGGGTTTAAAGGATGACGATGCAGTTCAAATACCATAAAAATGATCAAGAAGACTAATGAAGACTAAAAGACATGAAATAAGCCATATCAGTGTTTCCACATCGGCAGAACGTTCTTTCCCAAGAAAGGACAAGTCCCCACAATATTCTCTATTCTCCATCGAGCTCCTGAGAAGATTATCACCCTGACAAAAGTCCTGAGATTGCCAGTGCATTAGTTACAAAGTATGGAAGGCTTGAAAGTAATTTAGCTACCTTAATTGTCTCAAAGTACAAACAAAGTACAAAAAAACAGGAAATTACATCAAGGAACATATCTCTGGAGTTATTATCAGCCTGTCGAAGACCCCTAATTCATCTAAAGAGTATTGAAAGTTAATGTGAAGACATTAAAATAGAATGGGCTTCGAAAGAAATTTATCACTCTATTATAATGTTTCATTTAAAGTTCTATCTACCTCTACTGTCGCTCTTTCAGCTATAAGAACTCCTGAGAAATACATTGTTAATGTTGGTTGATTATTGTAAAAACACAAATTGTAAGCTGTTTCACTGAGTTGGAGTTCTGTGAGTAGTAGTTGTAAATAGGCTGGGAGATGATTTCCAAATGATATCAAGCCATTGGATAAGGATGTATGTGACTGGTTTTGCTCTTCTAAATGACAAGCATGTTCATTGGATCTTGATCTAAATCAGTGGTGATGTGTTCTATCTTTGTTATTGTTTTCCCTCTGTCATGCATCATATTTCACTTTTTCTGATAAGAATCAGTAATCTTGGCTAAGGATATACTACTGCAAGTACCCTAATGCTTCTTGATCTTCTTATCTTTAATGTTTTCTATTTTTTGTGTATCTAAGAATAAATTCAATCTAATTTAACTAGTATAGAAGTTGGTTTTGTCCTTGCTTACTGATGTATGAATTTAGAGTTTTTTTTTTAGATGTTCTTGTTTGGTTTCAGCTGAAAGAATTGGGAAACTAGGAGATTTAGAGTTAGCCCTGTCTCACTAGGTTCCTTTTCCAACAGATTGGCCTTTCTAAGATCCCTTTGAGTTGAATTTTAAAGCAGAGAACGTTAAAGGTCTTTCTCTGATCTTAGATTTCACTCCGTGTTAAACTTAAATGTTTTCTATTATCTGAAGAGGTAGCCTCAGTAGGAGTTTGATCATAGAGGTTAAGGCATGCCCTGTCGCTAGATTTACTCCGAAGTGGTCACCTTGGAAGGTTTTCCTTGTCATTCACCTTCATTTCCTTATTGTTTCACCCCATACTATCATCTTAAGAGATCCTATGTTTTAGATGACTAGCCCATTTGAAAGCCTTAGATATTTGAATTGCAAGTAAACCCTTTTATGACCCCATTTCCCAATGGACTTGTGTTTCCTTTGAATTATCTCCCCATTGCCAAAAATCCTTCTCTACTCATTCCTTTACCTTACATTGAACCCTTATTTCACGTTTCCCAACCAAACAAACAAAATCAAAAACCCCTTGTGCCCTATAACTATCCTAAAATCTTAAATTTAACTTCAAAGATATACACTTCTTTGGCTTTACAGAGAGATCCCTCTCTGGACCCAGGAGGGCTAGATCCTAAGGTCCCAAAGTGGTTTGATGTTGCCTTGTAATTTGGTATTTCCAAACCTTCCAAATCACAGGAACCACAACAGGTAATTTCCTCTTGTCCATGAATAATTCTAAGCATTCCCTGTCTCTGCAAATATGATAAACTCTAAAGGATAACTGCATTGGCCTTTGCTTGCTTTTCCTATTCTTTGGCAAGTTTTTCCTGCGTCTGAATGATCTTGTCATTATCTTCCTTACAACTTCTGATTTTTTCTTTTAAACTTGTTAATGTATTTTCTATGTCAGGGGAGTACTCGTCACCATATTATTCATATGATTTTGTAGGGAGAATAATGTGAATAGTTGTATACCGTTTTTCTTGTTATCTTTACCCAATTTCACTATAATGACAGGGTAAACATGAGACAAAGAGTTACTATGACATGAACTGACCTCCTAGCCCTAGTTAGGAAGTTTGGCATACAACTAACCACCAACTAAAAACTCACAACATTCCTCATGACTACAAGGACACTCAGGGGCCAAAGAACCACCCCAAGTGACCATACCTTTAGCTGGGGCTCCTTTTCACACAACGTGACCACCAATCGCATGCATGAAAAGGAATCTATGTAGTTGAAGGCCTCCAACTACACTCACAAGCCTGCCTGAGTTCGGTTGTTACCCAAATTCTCTAGTTCTGAGCATGTGGTCCCAGGATTAATACCACCTTTTCAGGCTTGCCTCTAGACCACTACATAGAATTTCTTGAAAAATTCTAGAATCATATTTAGCATGGAAAAAAAGTTAAACATTCAATCAAAACTCAAAAAATTGACCTAGACTGCCTAGAACATAACATACATTTCATAAAACACATGGAAAAAATGTAAGCTACAGGCCATGAATGCATATATGATCATAAAAGTCTAAGATTCATCTGAGAATCACTAAGAAGGCCCTATTCCATCTCCACATAGTTGAAACAACACTTATTATTACATGCATTCATCAATTGATCAATATATAAATAATTCATGACAAGAGCCATAGAAGATACACACCATATAAATAACATATAACCAGAAAGTAACCAACATATAAACCATGGCATATTGTCCATAATATCGTAAAAATAATTGCTAAAAATATACATCAATCACAATAGAGGTATAACTCTTATTAACATATGAAAATTCCAACCAAATCAGAGACTTCCACGTACCACTCGACCATACTTTGGGTTGAACCAAATATCTCTTTCAGCCAATCACCCCCATGCCATATTCCAAGCATGAATGTGGGATCTCATGGAATAAACCAAACCAAACCAAACCACCTCATCCTCAACCAGTGATTCCACCTCACGGTTAAACATCACTAACACGAACTAGATTGGTCTCTACCTAAGTTGTCCAGGGATCTAGTAACTCGTAACTCAACCCACAACCTTCCAGGCTCTAGAGCATTTATCCCCTCGGCTCTGTAGAAATTATACAACATGCATGTATATCTTGGATTCACCCGATCTAACAATATACTAATTTTAAATACTGAATCGCTTCTACAAATATTTTGCAGAATTAGAAACACAATTTCCAATCACATGAAGTAAAGAAGAATAAAATCACAAAAAAAAAAGATAATTTCTCGAGGAAATCTTGCTACTCAAAACCCCATTATCTTCTATTGTATATTTAGCATGGATCACGAAAAAATTACATAAAAAAATCTTCTCACAAGAACCCTTCAGTACTCAGCTAACTGTCTCACACTGTCATACATAAAACTGACCAATACTTAGCCAATTTACTGCCTCTAGACAACCTGCCTTGCTTGCACAATCCATGATGGATGAAATCCCTAAAAGATAGGAATTATGGCCTTCCTTGACTGCGCAATTATCATGGGAACTCCAATGAGTGTTTGGTTGCATGTGTGCAACCCTATAATCCTACAACTGATAGTCATATTCCCTTTCACCTAGATCTCAACTAGGTCTCTGCTGGATTTGACATGCATGCAACTAAAAAATAGTAAATCCTCAATTGCATGTGAGATAACTGATTGCGAATTAATTAATATTTAATTCACTTGATCTCTCACTAGTGTATCAAGCAGTTACAACTATCACAATTTAGTTTAACTCAATTAACTGAGTTAAACTGATTACAACCTGCATTAACTAATGCACCACTGCACTTCAAACTATGTTACAACTAGAATTACTCTGCATGCCTCGCCAACTACCTCTAAATTGAAATCCACTAGCTAATTGAGTTTATCACTCTTAGTTAACTATTTCAAGTTATTATTGAGAATAGATTACAGTTTATTGTCCATCTTAAATACAGGATAACTAAAATAGACATGCACAAAAAATAAAACTGTGGGTCCCACCCTAGTGTAGGTGATTAATGCACTAGGTGTGGGTGCTGAAATTTTCTTGTTGAATCTCAACAATCCCTCTCAACAAGAAAGGGATTATCCTTCATCCCAATCCTGTCTCTTTGGTATTCGAATTTTCTCATGGTGAGCGCCTTCGTCAGAATATCTGCATCCTGATCTGTAGTGGGAATGTACTGAAGAAAAATTATTATTCTTTGCACACAATCTTTGAGATGATGGTACCAGATATCTATGTGCTTGGACCTATCATGAAACACAGGATTAATCGAGAGTTTAATGCAACTCTGATTATCAAAATGAATCACTATCAGATCCATTTAAGAACCAAACAAACCAACCAAGATCTTTCTCATCCAGATAGCCTCACATGCAGCTTGACTTGCTGCCATATATTCTGCTTCCATTGAACTGAGTGCCACGGATTGTTGCTTCCTGCTGTACCAATAAATTGTTGTCGATCCAATGCTAAAGATCCCTCCCGATGTGCTCTTTATTTCCGATGGATTGCTTGCCCAATCTGCATCCGTGAAGCCTTGAAGCTTCACTCCATTTGTCTGTCTATACCATAGACCGTAATCTGATGTGCCCCTCAGGTATCTCAAGACATGCTTCCTCGCCTTCCAAAAGAGCTTGGTAGGCTTAACCATGGCTTGACTCAACTGGTTAAATTTGTAGCAAATTTCTGGTCTCGTGTTCACCAATTACATTAGTGAACTCACTAACTGCCTATAGATAGTAGCATCCACTACCTCTCCAGAAGCAACATCCTCTTTCCTCTAATTTCCTGGAAGAGGAGTATCCATGGGTTTGTAGCTCTCCATGTTAAACTTACCCAATATCTCTTTTGCATACTTACCTTGAGACACAAAAATTTCAACATCCCGTTGCCATATTTCCACTCCAAGGAAATAATGAAGGAGTCCCATGTCCTTCATTTCAAACACCCTTGCAAGATCCTCCTTTCATGAGTGTATCAGCTACTCATCACCAGTCAAAATTAGATCATCAACATAAATAAAAATAATCAATAGATTACCCTCAACCATAATCTGGTACAGGTTTACATCTGCTTCACTTTTGGTGAAGCCTAGTCCAGTGAAATAACCGTCTATCCGAGTGTACCAAGCACGAGGTTCTTTCTTCAGCCCATACATTGCTCTTTTGAATTGACACACATGCGACTCACTGTTGAATATCTAGAAACCTTCAGGCTGCTCTATGTACACCTCTTCCTCAATGATCCCATTGAGAAACACAATTTTCACATCCATTTGATGAATGCGCCAGCCCATCTGCGCTGAGAGAGCAAGGATGGATCTTATGGCAGAGTACCTTGAAACAGGTGCAAAAGTATCATCATAATCTATCCCCTTGATCTGTGAGAATCCCCGAGCCACAAAAATGTCCTTTTATTTCTCCACACTCCCATCAGAATCTTGCTTTACCTTGTAGATCTATCTCGATCCAACCACTGATTTGTTGACCGGTCTTGGGACAATCTCCTATGCACTGTTCTTGACAATGGAGTCATAATCCTCCACCATTGCATCAACCCAATTTTGTTGTTTCACTACTTCCTGAAAGGAATATGGTTCAGTTACAATAAATTTTCTCATAAGAGCCATGTATCCAGTAAATCGATCAGGAGACTGTCTCTATTTGCACTCTGAAGTAGGGGCTCCTACATTCTCCGCATCATCAAATCTCAATTTATCAGCTTCCATGGTGCGCCTTTTGCCATTTCTGATAGATGGCTCTGCATGAGTGTTTTCATCCACTCCATGATCCTCCGCATGTGGCTGATCCACATATTGAGGCTCATCCTTGGGAACCAACAGTTCCTCCTCTGCATGCAATTCCAACTCCCTCTCAAGGGACAACCACATGGATTTATCCTCATCAAATTTTATATCTTGTCACAAAACAATCATTCTTCTGTTTGGAAAATTATGGGGTGTTTCAGTGTACCCCACAATGATCCCGATCTCAGCTATCAGCTCCAACTTCCTCCTGGCATCCTTGGTCACATGCACATAAATAGATGAGCCAAAAATCTTAAAGTGTGAAACATCATGTTTCTTACCAGTGAAAGCCTCTTCAGGTGTAATCATGCCAAGTATCCTATGAGGACAACGGTTCTACACAAATACTGCAATGTTGCATGCTTCCACCCATAGATGCATCGGTATGCCTTGATCATGCAACATATCTCTTGCTTCACCGACGATCATTTTGTTCTTTCTCTTCACGGCCCCATTCTATTGTGGGTTATGAGGCACTATGAGTTCTCTTTGAATTCATTCTTTGCTGCAGAAGTTCTTGAATTCATTAGAGAATTATTCTCCACCATTATCGCTCCTAAGAGCCTTCACTTTCTTCCTCGACTCTTTCTCCACCAATGCCTTAAATGTAGAAATTATATAACTTATGTGTTAGATGTCCAAGATTCTCCTGATATCACACTATTCAAACTTCATGCAAAATACATAATCTATTCCACCATTGATCATTTGCGGAAATTAAATCAAGATTGCAATGCACACATCAAACAATAAAAATTCACACACATTAACATAGTTGTTTAACGGGAAAACCTGAAGCTGAAAACCCCAACTATCTGTATATAATATATGTCATAGAGATCATGTAACATCCTCCTACAAAGATGATCATATCAAGCTCTCAGTACAATACAATCGCTACACACTAATCAGGCATGATCTTGCAAATCCATGCACCGATCTTTGTCACCTACTAGCCTACCTCTACTGCACAATCCCTTCTAAAGAATGGCTCTGAATGAGTTTGAATTGCTCCAGCCTTGCTCACGAAATCCTCATTGTCATCTCCATTGAGTGTTGGATGTAATCAATGCATCACTATAGTCACAACTGATAGTCACACTTTCTCTTTCACCTATCTCTCCACTGGTCTCCACTGAAACTACCATGCACTATAGTTAACTGATGTATTGTTCAGTTGATTAATGAGTTATTATTTGTGAATTAATTAACTAATTAATTCACTCCACTCTCACTAGTGTATCAATCAGTTATACTAGATACAACTAGCTCAACTGAGTTAAACTAAATACAACTCCACCAATGAATTCTTCCAACTGTGTCATAAATCTGCCACTTGAGTTCTAACTGAGTCATCCATGCAATAGCTCCAGTAAACCCTCAGGAATAGGGTAATTCCTTTTTTCAACTGTTGTGCCACATCTGTGCACTTAACTGAAGTGCTCCAAGAGAATAAGATAATGTTTAGATTCCAAATATTATTAAGAGCTAATAATATTTGACATATCTATTTTTAGACTGGCAGTCTAAAAATAGACTCCACCCAATATGTATAAAAATAGAAGTTAATCTGGTTTTCCAGCTTGACCAACCATCCACAAATAACATCCTGCAACCCATAGAATATGATCGACATGTCTAAAAATAGGCATAGTCTAAAAATAGACTTTGCGCCAAAAATAGCCTATGGGCCCACTTAGTGAAGGCGACTCTTTTCACTAAGCTCATCATCTTGTTGAATCTCAACACTCCCTCTCAACAAGATAGGGATTATCTTCCACCCCGATCCTGTCTCTATGGTATTCAAATTTTCTCCTGGTGAGCGCCTTTGTCAGAATATCTGCATCCTGATCCTCTGTAGCAATGTAAGAAATCAACATGATCTTCCGCTGGATGTCAATATGTTTAGATATATCATGAAATATTGGATTAACTGAGAGTTTAATGCAACTCTGATTATCAAAATATATCACTGTGGGATCTAAATGAGAACCGAACAAACCAACCAGGATCTTCCTCATCCATATAGCCTCACATGCAGCCAAACTTGCTTCCATGTACTTGGCCTCTGCTGAAATGAGTGCCACAGATCTTTGTTTCCTGCTGTACCAAGAAACTGATGTAGATACAATAATGAAAATCCCTCCAGATGTACTCTTTCTATCCGTTGGGCTTCCTGCCTAATCTGCATCCGTGAAGCCATGCAGCTTCACCTCATCCGACTGTCTGTACCACAATCCATACTCAGATGTGCCCCTGAGATACCTCAGGACATGCTTTCCTGCCTTCCAAAAGAGCTTGGTAGGCTTAATTGTAGCTTGTGAAAGCTGGTTCACAGCATAGCATATGTCCGGTCTTGTATTGAATAAATACATGAGAAAACCAACCAACTGTCGATAAACAGTGGCATCCACTAGCTCTACCAATGTAGCATCCTATTTCCTCCAACCACCAGGAAGAGGAGTGTCGATAGGCTTGCAGCCTTGCATGTGAAACTTCTCCAGTATCTCCCGGGCATACTTTCCTTGAGGCACAAACAGTTCACCTTTCTGCTACCAAATTTCCAATCCCAGGAAATAATGAAGGAGGCCCAAGTCCTTCATCTCGAACTCCTTTGCAAGATCTGCCTTGCATGAGTGTATCAACAGTTCATCACCCGTTAGTATTAAATCATCTACATAAAGTACAATGATCAAAATCTTACCCTCCACCACAATCTGGTATAGGTTTAGATCTGCCTCACTCTTGGCAAAACCAAGTCTGGTGAAATAACTGTCTATCCGTGTGTACCAAGCACGAGGTGCTTGTTTCAGCCCATACAGTGCTCTTTTGAGCCTGCACACATGCGACTCGCTACTGAAGATTTTGAATCCTTTAGGCTACTCAATGTGCACCTCCTCCTCAATGATTTCATTGAGGAACACAATCTTCACATCCATCTAATGAATGTGCCAACCCATCTACGTTGAGAGAGCAAGGATAGTCCGTATGGAAGAATACCTTGCGACAGGTGCAAAGGTTTCTTCATAGTCGATCCCCTCGATCTGTGAGAAGCCCCTGGCAACAAATCTTGCCTTATACTTCTAGATGCTCCCATCAGCAGCTTGCTTCACTTTTTACATCCATTTGGAACCTACCACTGATTTCCCTTCCGGCCTTGGGAAAATCTCCCATGCACTGTTTCTGACAATCGAATCATACTCTTCCACCATGGCATCTACCCATGCGGGATACTCCACAGCTTCCTCAAAAGAGGATGGCTCTGTCATGATACACTTTCTCATCAGAGCTATGTATCCAGTAAATCGATCAGGTGACTATCTCTATCTGTGTTGTGATGTAGGAACTCCTACATTCTGCACTGCATCAAGATTCAGTTGCTCAGCTTCTGTAGTGTGCTTCCGCCCTCTGATGTTTGGCGCTGCATGAGTGGTTTCTTCCACTCCATGAACCTCGTCTTATGGATGATCCACATCTTGAGGCTCATCTTTAGGAACAAGTAGCTCCTCCTCTGCATGCAAGTGTAGCTCCCTCTCAAGCGACAACTTCATGGCTTTCTCCTCACGAAATTTTATATCCCGTCGCACGACAGTCATCCGAATGTCTGGAAAATACACACTATAATTGTGGGCTATTTCTATGTACCCCAAAAATATCCCAACCTCTACGGTCGGCTCTAGCTTCTTCCTGGCATCCTTCGTCACATGAATGTAAACAAGTGAGCCAAAAATATTCAAATGAGAAATATCAGGCTTCTTACCAGAAAATGCCTCTTCAGGTGTACTCATGCCAAGTAATCTATGAGGACAATGGTTTTGAACATAAACCACAGTGTTGCATGCCTCAGCCCACAAGTGTATGGGAAGGCCCTGATCATGCAACATCGCCCGTGCAACACCCACAATCGTTCTATTCTTTCTCTCCGTGACCCCATTCTGCTGTGGGTTATGAGGCATTATGAGTTCTCTTCAAATTCCTTCTTTGCGACATAAGTCTTTGAATTCACCAGATATGTTTGATCACCATTATTGCTCCTTAGAGCTTTCACCTGCTTCCCTGACTCTTTCTCAACCAGCGCCTTGAACTCACAGAACTTTGAGTATGTCTCGCTCTTCTTCTACATGAAGAAGATCCAACACTTACAAGAAAAGTCATCAAAAAATATCACATAATACCTGTGCTTTGCTGTTGAAGCAACCGAGAAAGGTCCACACACGTCTGTGTGAATTCTCTCAAGGATCGTTGAGGCGCGACTATCCTTCTCATGAAAAGTGGTCTTCACAAATTTTCCCAAAGTGCATCCCTTTCACTGATTTGACTGCGCAAGTGTACCTTTGGGAAGCCCAGTAGAAATATACTGCAAAATTTTCAAAGAGCCATGGTGAAGATGGCCCAATCTCCTGTGCCACAATTCGCTCTCATCTCAGCTCACCACTCCTTCTGCTTTGCCTGCCATTGTTGCGCAGCCATCTACCTGCAATTTTTAAAGATTCTTAACTCGAATCCATATCCTCCTGGTTTGACCAGCTGTTTTATGTCAAAGGAAGGCTTTTCCCTCTATAAAAACAACATCATAACCCTTGTCTTCCAACATCGCCACAAAGATCAGATTCTTCTTCAATCCTGGAACATGCATGACATCCTTCAAGATGAAAGGTTTACCGGAATCCCTCTCAAAGGAAATGGTCCCGATACCAGTTTCACTATATCTACCATCATCACCCATCTCAATGTGCACCCCAAGATCCTTTTACTTTAGATCACTAAACAAATATTTGTCTTTGGTCATATGGAAAGATGGACCACTGTCAAGAAACCACACCGATCCCATCACACTTGAAACCAAGAATGAAATCAAAGAAAAATTCATCTCAAACTGCAAGGTTAAGGCCTCTCCAGTAGCCTGCTTATTCTTATTCTTCTGTGGACAATTAGTGGCGAAATGCTCGTGCTGGTGACAGTGAAAACACTTCACCTTGGACAAATCCTGCTTCTTGCCTTTAGCTTCGGATTTGGAAGATTTATTCCCTTTTCCTTTCTGAGATTTGGCAGCCAAAGCGCAATTTTACTTATCTTCATTCTTCGATGAAAATCCATCCCTGGTACCCCGCCTTATCTCCTCCTGCACAAGATCCGACCAAAGTCGCTCCCATCCTGGCAGTTTCTCCCGTCCATTGACAGAGTCTTCGTAGCTATGCCAACTCTTTGGAAGTCCAAGGAGAGCTACACTCACCAAGTATTATTCATCAAAAATAACCCCCACACTTCCCAGCTCATCCTTGCAGTGGAAAAACTTCGTGAGGTATTTTGGTATATTGTCGCCTTTCTCCATTTTTATTTTTTTGAGCTTGTCTTTAAGCGCCAACTTCCTCTGGTCACTTATTTTTTGGAACAAGTCTATCAAATCCTTCCACATTAAGAATGGAGTGGATTTCCCATGAAGGCTGGACACAATGTGTTCCTTCACACCTTCCAACAGAATCCTTCGACACTTTTCTACCTTCTTTTGCCATGTGTCAAGTGCGGCTGCATCGCTAGAACCCGGCTTAGGAACATCGCTATCGATGAACTCCTTCAACCCATTATCATCCAGCACTGCCTCCATCCTATCCTTCCATGCTATGTTATTTGAGCTCCCATCAAAGGCATACTCCAGTCACAATCCATTGAAAGACATTTCAATGAATTCTCAACTTCGACACCAAGAAAACACTACAGCAAATTTGAATTCCACCAACACAAAACTCAACCACTTCAATAATTGTAATCTCCTTTGATCTATACTGCTTTGATACCATGTAGAAATTGTATAAATTATGTGTTATATGTCCAAGATTTTCCCGATCTCACACTATTTAAACTTCATGCAAAATACAGAATCTATTCCACCATTGATCATTTGCGGAAATTAAATCAAGATTGCAATGCACACATGAAACAATAAAAATTCACACACATTAACACAATTGTTTAATGGGAAAGCCTGAAGCTGAAAACCCAAACTATCTATATACAATATATTTCATAGATATCATGAAACAATCCTCATACAAAGCTGATCATATCAAGCTCTCAGTATAATACAATCACTACACACTAATCAGGCCCGATCTTGCAAATCCATGCACCGATATTTGCCACTTGCTAGCCTGCCTCTACTACGCAATCCATGCTAAATAATGGCTCTGAATGAGTTCAAATTTCTCCAGCCTTGCTCACGCAATCCTCATTGGCATCTCCACTGAGTGTTGGATGCAATCAATGCATCACTATAGTCACAACTAATAGTCACACTTGCTCTTTCACCTATCTCTCCACTAGTCTCCACTGAAATTTCCATGCACTGTAGTTAACTGATGTATTGTTTAGTTGATTAAAGAGTTGTTATTTGTGAATTAATTAACTAATAATTCACTCCACTCTCACTAGTGTATCAATCAGTTAGACTAGATACAACTATCTCAACTGAGTCTAATTGAGTTAAAATAAATACAACTCCACCAACTACTTCTTCCAAATGTGTCATAACTCTTCCACTTGAGTTCTAACTGAGTCCTCCATGCAATAGCTCCAGTAAACCCTTAGGAATAGCGTAATTCCTTTTGTCAGCTACTGTGCCACATCTGTGCACTTAACTGAAGTGCTCCAAGAGAATAAGATAATGTTTAGAGTCCAAATATTATTAAGAGCTAATAATATTCGACATATCTATTTTTAGAATGGCAGTCTAAAAATAGACTCCGCCTAATATGTCTAAAAATAGAAGTCCATCTATTTTTCCAACTTGACCAACCATCCAAAAATAGCATCCTGCAACTCATAGAATATGATCGACATGTCTAAAAATGGACTTTGCGCCAAAAATAGCCTACGGGCCCACTTAGTGAAGGCGACTCTTTTCACTAAGCTCATCATCTTGTTGAATCTCAAAATTAAACTCAAGAAACTTAGTGAATGTATAATATTTCTTCTGCATGAAGAATATCTAACACTTATGAGAAAAGTCATCAACAATTATTACATAGTACTTATGTTTTTCTATCTAAGCAAAAAAGAATGGTCCACACACGTCTGTGTGAACTCTCTCAAAGATCCCCGAAGCTTGGTTTTCCTTCTCATGAAAGGTGGCCTTTACTTATTTTCCCATAGTACATCCCTTGCATGTGTCTAAATGCATAAGTGTACCCTTGGGAAGACTAGTAGAAATCTGTTGCATGAATTTCAAGGCTCCATGGTGAAGATGGCCCAATCTCCTGTGCGATAATTCGCCCTCGCCCTCATCCTAGCTCACCACTTGATTTACCTTTCTCATAATTGTTGTGCAAAAATATACCTCCAACTTGTAGAGATTCTTAACTTTAATCCCCATCCTCTTGGCTTGTCTTGTTGTTTTATATCGCAAGAAAGATTTTCCTTCACTAAAAACAACATCATAGCCTCTATCCTCCAACATTGCGACTGAGGCTAAATTTTTATTCAAACCTGGTACATGAATTACAACTTTTAATTGAAAGGGCTTACCTGACTGCCTTTGGAAGTTAATGGTACTAATCCTGATAGCACTGTACTGCCCATCATTTCCCATTTTAATATGCATCTATAGATATTTCTCCTCCAAGTCACTAAAAATTTCCTTATCTCCTGTCATGTGAAAGGAAGCGCCACTATCCAAATACCACACAGATCCCAATGCAATTCACACCATGCATGTGATCAATGAGAATTCAAGCTCAAATTTTAGGCAAGAGCCTCACCAGCTGTAGATCCAACAACCTTCTTGTTCTTCTTCTTTTGTGGATAGTTAATATAAAAATGCCCATGTTCGTGATAGTGAAAACACTTCACCTTGGAAATTTCCTGCTTCTTGCCATTCTTGGACTCGGATTTGGAATGGAATATCTTCCCCTTCCCCTTCTTCACCTTGGCAGCCAAAGCACAATATTATTCATCCTCATGATTAGATTAATATCCATCTCTAGTGTTCCATCTGAAATCCTCCTGCACCAAATCCGGCCGTAGTCGTTCCCAATCTGACAATTTTTTCCCGTCCATTGATAGAGTATTCATAACTGTGTCAACTCTTAGGAATTCCTAGGAGAGCCAAGCTCACAAAATCATCATCAGGGACTGTTATAAAAACTCTCCCCAGTTCATCCCAACGTTGGACAAACTTTGTTAGATATTTTGGTATGGAGTCGCCCTTCTCCATCTTGATCTTCCTGAGTTTGTCTTTGAGCACCAATTTCCTATGGTTGCTGCTGCTCTAGAATAGATCCTTCAAAGCCTTCCACATCGCACATGGTGTGTCTTTCCCATGGAGGCTTGAGACAATCAGGTCTCATACTCCCTCCAACAGGATCCTCCTCACCTTTTCCACTTTCTTTTACCATGCCTCAAGATTTTCAGCATCTGTCACAACGGGTTTAGGAACATCATTGTCAATGAATTACTTCAAGCCATTGTCTTCGAGTATTGCCTCCATCCTGTCCTTCCAAAAAATATATTTTGAGTTTCCCTCGATTGCATACTCCAACCTCAAGCCATTGAAATCCATTTCGATCTTGAATCATCTCTAGCACCAAGAAAGTATTTTTGCAAATTTGAATTCTATCCAGTGACAAACTCAACTCCTTCTTCACACTTCACAATTGTGATTTCCTGTGCTCCGATACCATGTAGAAATTATACAACATGCATGTATATCTTGGATTCACTTGATATAAAAATATACTAAAGTTAAATACTGAATCGCTTCTACAAATATTTTTCCGAATTAAAAGCACAATCGCCAATCACATGAAGTAAAGAATAATCAATTCAAAAACAAAACAGATAATTTTCCGGGGAAATCTTGCTGCTTAAAACCCCACTATCTTCTATTGTATATTCAGCATGGATCATGAAACAATTACATACAAAAATATTCTCACAATATCCCTCCAGTACTTAGCTAATTGTCTCACATTTTCATACTTAAAACTAACCAATACTTATCCAATTTACTTCCTCTAGATAGCCTGCCTTGCTTGCACAATCCTTGATGGATGCAATCCATAAAAGATAGGAATTATGGCCTTCCTTGACTACGCAAGTATCATGGGAACTCCAATGGGTGTTTGGTTGCATGTGTGCAACCCAATAATCCTACAATTGATAGTCAACTTCCCTTTCACCTAGATCTCAACTGGGTCTCCATTGGATCTAACATTTATGCAACTAATAATAGTAAATCCTTAGTTGCATGTGAGATCACTGATTGTGAATTAATTAATATTTAATTCACTTGATCCCTCACTAGTGTATCAAGCAGTTACAACTAGCACAACTGAGTTTAACTCACTTAACTGAGTTAAATTGATTACAACCTACATTAACTAATGCACCACCGCACTTCGAACTCTGTTACAACTAGAATTACTCTGCATGCCTCACCAACTACCTCTAACTTGAAATCCACTAGCTAAGTGATTTTATCACTCTCAGTTAACTATTTCAAGTTATTATTGAGAATATATTACAATTTATTGTCCATCTTAATTAATGGATAAATAAATAGACATGAAACAAAAATAGCACTATGGGCCCCGCCCTAGTGTAGGTGCTTAATATACTAGGCGTGGGTGCTGAAATTTTCTTGTTGAATCTCAACAGGCTCCAAGGAATAGTAATTAAACCCATTTTTTTCTAGGGATTCCAAAGCGTTTGTTCAAACCCACAAAAATAAGTAATTATGAGCACCAATCATAAAAAAATCAAGTGGAAAAGAACCCACAACACCATGGTTATCCGAGAAATGGCAAGGAAATACTAAAACCATTGTTAATACAGGCAATACTCAATGCCAGTGACAGAACATAACCAGGTAATCACATGCATATACCATACATCCTTAAATCAACAAGGAAATCACACATGCAACTTATTACTTACAAAGCAATCGAGTTGTAGTTGTTGATCCACTTGTTCCCTTGTTCTTTCCTGCTTTCCTTTGCCTTCTTTCTCCAATCCAAGTGAAAACTAGAGTGCCCTGAGCATGCTCCAAGAAAAATTTAAGTGTGCAAGAGTAAGATAGAATGAGAGAATAGAAGAGAGCTCCAACTTTAAACTAAAAAAAATCTAGCAACCGATCCTCATAATCCTTTTTATCATTGAGGCCTCTATTTTCTTCATTTTCCTTCATTTTTCCTTCAATTTCATCCTGATGCAAATATGTGACCTTTCACCTTCCTTTTCTCCTATTTTCCTTTATTTTATAAATAAAATGTCAATTAATGCCACTTTTTCTTTAGCAATTACTTTTCCAATTTCCATAGTAATTAATTAATCACAAGTGATCCCCATCACTATGTTTTTCCCAACATTAAGCTTGGAATACATGTTCCATGATCTTGGTTTTATTTATTTTTTATTTACATAGGAAATCAACGAGAGATTGTTACAATTTTCAACCATGGATATTCACTCCCATTTTACCATGGATATTATTAACTTGTAAAAAGGCTTTCCTATAATAGCATGGACCAATACAAGGGCTCATCAATACCACATGCTCAAAAACTATATCTCATTTTAATACATACATGTTTTTAATTTAATTTTATCTGAGACACTCTCCGGGGCAGTATGGAAGAGATGTTGTAATGTATTATTACTGTTGAGATTCAACAAGATGATGAGCTTAGTGAAAAGAGTCACCTTCACTAAGTGGGCCTGAAGGCTATTTTTGGCGCAAGTCTATTTTTAGACTATGTCCATTTTTAGACATGATGATCATATTTCAGAAGTTGCAGGATGCTATTTGTGAATGGTTGATCAAGTTGGAAAAATATATGAAATTCTATTTTTAGAATATTGGGGGAAGTATATTTATAGATCATCAATCTAAAAATAGATGCATGTCGATTATTATTAGCTCTTAATAATAATCAGACTCTAAACAACAAATTATTCTCTTGGAGTACTTCAGTTCAGTGCACAGATGTGGCACAACAACTGACAGAAGGAATTACGCTATTCCTAAGGGTTTACTGGAGCTATTGCATGGAGGACTCAGTTAGAACTCAAGTGGTAGAGTTATGACACAGTTGAAAGATGTATTTATGGAGTTGTATTTAGTTTAACTCATTTAGACTCAGTTGAACTAGTTGTATTAGTCTAATTGATTGATACACTAGTGAGAGTGGAGTGAATTAATTAGTTAATTAATTCAAAAATAATAACTCATTAATCAACTGAACAATACAACAGTTAAATACAGTGCATGATAGTTTCAATGGAGACCAGTGGAGAGACAGGTGAAAGGGAAAGATAGACTATCTGTTGTGACTATAGTGATGCATTGATTGCATCACACACTCAGTGGAGATGCAAATGAGGATTGCGTAGTCAAGGATGGAGTAATTCAAATTCATTCAGAGCCATTCTTTAGCAGAGATTGTGCAGTGGAGGCAGGCTAGCAGGTGGCAAAGATCGGTGCATGGATTTGCAAGATTAGGCCTGATTAGTGTATGACGATTGCACTGTACTGAGGGCTTGTGGTAAGCTTTGTATGTTTCTATGAGATTGTCATATGATCTCCATGTTACATAATATATAGTTGGGGTTTTCAGCTTCAGGCTTTCCCGATTAAAAACTATGTTATGTGCGATTGATAATTTTTGTTTATGCTTCACATGTGTGTGCAATTAATTTTTCCGCAAAAGATTAACAAGTGGAATAGATTCAGTATCTTGCATAAAGTTAAATAGTGTGAGATCAGGTGGATCTTGGAAATATGCATGCTTAGTGCATATAATTTCTACATGGTATCAGAGCATTTTTTATTGAAGATTGCAATTGTGAAGTGAGTTTTTGTTGGTGGACAATTCGAATTTGCTACAAAAGATTCTTGGTGCAGAAATCGAGTATACATTGAAATTTCTTTCAACGGGTTGAGATTGGAGTATGCCCTTGATGGGAGCTTGAATTACATAGCCTGGAAGGATAGGATGGAAGCAATGCTAGAGGATAATGGGCTGAAGGAGTTCATCGATAGCGATGTTCCTAAGCTGGGATCTAGCGATGTTGCATTACTTGATGCATGGAAAAAGAAGACTGCAAAGACGAGGAGGAATCTGTTGGAAGGTGTGAAGGACCACATTGTGTCCAGCCTTCATGGGAAATCCACTCCATTCTTAATGTGGAAGGCTTTGACAAACTTGTTCCAAAGAAGAAGTGACCAGAGGAAGTTGGCGCTTAAAGATAAGCTCAGAAAAATAAAAATGGAGAAAGACAACAGTATTCCAAAATACCTCACGAAGTTTGTCCACTGCAAGGATGAGTTGGGAAGTGTGGGGGTTACTGTTGATGAAGAAGACTTGGTGCTCTTGGCTCTCCTTGGGCTTTCAAAGAGTTGGCATAGCTACAAAGACTCTGTCAATGGACGGGAGAAACTGCCAGGATGGGAGTGACTTTGGTCGGATCTTGTGCAGGCGTAGATAAGGCAGGGTAACAGGGATGGATCTTCATCGAAGAATGAAGATGAAGAAAATTGCGCTTTGGCTGCCAAAGAAAGGAAAGGGAAGGGGAAGAAAAATCCTTCTAAATCCAGTGCGAAAGGCAAGAAGCAGGATTTGTCCAAAGTGAAGTGTTTTCACTGTCACGAGCATGGAAATTTCACCACTAATTGTCCATAGAGGAAGAAGAATAAGCAGGCTGCTGGATCTACAGCTGGAGAGGCCTTAGCCTCGCAATTTGAGCTATATTTTTCCTTGATCACATGCTTGGTTTCAAGTTGCATGGGATCCGTGTGGTATCTTGACAGTGGTGCGTCTTTCCATATGATGGGAGACAAAGATTTTTTTAGTGACTTGGAGGAGAAGGACCTCCAGAGGCATATAGAGATGGGCAACGATGGTCAGTACAGTGTGACTGGCATTGGGACCATTACCTTTGAGAGGGAGTCCTGTAATCCATTCTTGTTGAAGAATTTTATGCATGTTCCAGGTCTGAAGAAGAACTTGGTCTCAGTCGCAATGCTGGAAGACAGGGGTTATGATGTTGTTTTCAGTGAGGGAAAAGCCTTCCTTCGACATAAAACAACGGGTCAAACCAAGAAGATAGGGGTTCGAATTAAGAATCTCTACAAGCTGGAGGTAGATGGCTACACTGTAATGGTTGGAAAAGTAGAAAAAGTGGTGAGCCGGGATGAGGGTGAGTTATGGCACAGAAGATTGGGCCATCTTCACCATGACGCTTTGAAAATTTTGCAGAAAATTTCTACTAGACTTCCCAAGGGTACTCTTGCGCAGTCATATCAGTGCAAAGGATGTAAAATGGGTAAGTTTGTGAATACCACCTTTCATGAGAAGGAGAATAGTGCTTCGGTGATCCTGGAGAGAATTCACATAGATGTGTGTGGACCATTCTCGGTTGCTTCAATAGCAAAACACAGGTATTATGTGATATTTTTTGATGAATTTTCTCATAGATGCTGGATATTCTTCATTCAGAAGAAGAGTGAAATGTTCTCAAAGTTCTGTGAGTTCAAGGCATTGGTGGAGAAGAAGTCGGGGAAGCAAGTGAAAGTTCTAAGGAGCGATAATGGTGATGAATACATCTCCGGTGAATTCAAAGATTTCTGTAGCAAAGAAGGAATTCGAAGAGAACTCATAACGCCTCATAACCCACAGTAGAATGGGGTCACGGAGAGAAATAACAGAATGATCGTGGGTGCTACACGAGTGATGCTGCATGACCAGGGCCTACCGATGCACTTGTGGGAAGAAGCATGCAACACCGCGGTTTATATGCAAAACTGTTGTCCTCATAGATTACTTGGCATGAGTACACCCGAGGAAGACTTTACTGGTAAGAAGCCTGGTATTTCTCATTTGAAGATTTTTGGCTCACATGTTTACATTCATGTGACGAAGGATGCCAAGAAGAAGTTGGAGTCGATTGTAGAAGTTGGGATATTTGTGGGGTACATAGAAACACCCCATAACTATCGTGTGTATTTTCCAAATAGTCGGATGACTGTTATGTGATGGGATATAAAATTCAATGAGGTGAAAGCCATGAAGTTGTCGCTTGAGAGGGAGCTACACTTGCATGTGGAGGAGGAACTTCTTGTTCCCAAAGATGAGCCTCTGGATGTGGATCAGCCACAGGAGGAGATTCATGGAGTGGAGGAGTCCACTCATGAAGAACCAAACATCAGACAAGGTAGGAAGCATACCACAGAAGCTGAGAGACTGAAGGTGGATGCGGCACAAAATGTAGGAGTTCCTACATCACAGTGCAGACAGAGACAGTCACCTGAACGATATACTGGATACATGGCTCTTATGAGCAAGTGTATTGTGACAGAGCCATCTTATTTTGAAGAAGCAACGCAGGAGCCCACAATGGGTAGATGCCATGGTGGAGGAGTATGACTCCATTGTCAGAAAAAGTGCTTGGGAGATAGTTCCAAGATCGGTGGGAAAATCAGTTGTAGGATCAAGATGGATCTACAAGGTAAAGCAAGCTACTGATGGGAGCGTCGAGAAGTATAAGGCAAGATTTGTTTCTCGGGGCTTCTCACAGATTGAGGGGATTTAATATGAAGAAACCTTTGCATCTGTCACACGGTATTCTTCCATACGGACCATCCTTGCACTCTCAGTGCAGATGGGTTGGCACATTCTTCAGATGGATGTGAAGACTCTGTTCCTTAATGGGATAATTGAGGAAGAGGTGTACATTGATTAGCCTAAAGGATTTGAGATCTTCAGCAGTGAGTCGCATGTGTGCAAACTCAAAAGAGTGTTGTATGGGCTGAAACAAGCACCCCATGCTTGGTACACTCAGATCGGCAGCTATTTCACTGGACTTGGATTCACCAAGAGTGAGGCAGATGAAAACCTGTACCAGATTGTGGTGGAGGGTAAGCTTTTAATCATTGTACTTTATGCTGATGATTTAATACTAACAGGTGATGAGCAATTGATACACTCATGCAAGGCAGATCTTGCAAAGGAGTTTAAGATGAAGGATTTAGGCCTCCTTCATTACTTCCTTGGATGGGAAATATGGGAGCGGAAAAGGTGAATTGTTTGTGTCTCAAGGAAAGTATGCCCGGGAGATACTCGAGAAGTTTCACATGCAAGGCTGCAAGCCTATCGAAACTCCTCTTCCAGGAAATTGGAAGAAAGAGGATGCTACATCGGTAGAGCTAGTGGATGCCACTGTTTATCAACAACTGGTGGGTTCGCTCATGTATTTAGTCAATACAAGACCGAATATATGCTATGCGGTGAACCAGATTTCACAAGTGATGGTTAAGCCTACCAAGCTCTTTTGGAAGGCAGGAAAGCATGTCTTGAGATATATCAGGGGCACATATGAGTGTGGTTTATGGTACACAGACAGATGAGGTGAAGTTGCACGACTGCATGGATGCAGATTGGGCAGGAAGCCCAACAGATAGAAAGAGCACATCAGGAGGGATTGTCGAGATCGGATCTACGACAGTTTCTTGGTACAGTAGGAAACAAAGATCCGTGGCACTCAGTTCAGCGAAAGCAAAATACATAGAAGCAAGTTTAGCTGCATGTGAGGCTATCTGGATGAGGAAGATTCTGGTTGGTTTGTTCAGTTCACATTTAGATCCCATGGTGATTCATTGTGATAATTAGAGTTGCATTAAACTCTCGATTAATCCTGTGTTTCATGATAGATCTAAACATATTGATATCCGATATCATCATATCAGAGATTGTGTGCAGCAAAAGATCATGTTGCTTCAATACATTCCTACGGAGGATCAAGATGCAGATATTCTGATGAAGGTGCTCATTAGGTTAAAATTCGAATACCATAGAGGCAAGATCGGGGTGAAGGATAATACCTATCTTGTTGAGAGGGACTGTTGAGATTCAACAAGATGATGAGCTTAGTGAAAAGAGTCGCCTTCACTAAGTGGGCCCGCAGGCTATTTTTGGTGCAAGTCTATTTTTAGACAATGTCTATTTTTAGACATGATGATCATATTTCAGAAGTTTCAGGATGCTCTTTGTGAATGGTTGATCAAGTTGGAAAAATAGATGAATTTCTATTTTTAGAATATTGGGCAAAGTCTATTTATAGATCGTCAATCTAAAAATAGATGCATGTCTATTATTATTAGCTCTTAATAGTAATCAGACTCTAAACAACAACTTATTCTCTTGGAGCACTTTAGTTCAGTGCACAGGTGTGGAACAACAGCTGATAGAAGGAATTACGCTATTCCTAAGGGTTTACTGGAGCTATTGCATGGATGACTCAGTTAGAACTCAAGTGGCAGAGTTATGACACAGTTGGAAGATGTAGTTATGGAGTTGTATTTAGTTTAACTCAGTTAGACTCAGATGAGCTAGTTGTATCTAGTCTAACTGATTGATACACTAGTGAGAGTGGAGTGAATTAATTAGTTAATTAATTCAAAAATAATAACTCATTAATCAACTGAACAATACAATAGTTAACTACAGTGCATGGCAGTTTCAGTGGAGACCAGTGGAGAGATAGGTGAAAGGGCAAGATAGACTATTTGTTGTGACTATAGTGATGCATTGATTGCATCACACACTCAGTGGAGATGCCAATGAGGATTGCGCAGTCAAGGATGGAGTAATTTGGATTCATTCAGAGCCATTCTTCAATATAGATTGCACAGTGGAGGCAGGCTAGTAGGTGGCAAAGATCGGTGCATGGATTTGCAAGATTAGGCCTGATTAGTGTACGATGATTGTACTGTACTGAGGGCTTGTGATAAGCTTTGTATGTTTGTATGAGATTGTCATATGATCTCCATGTTACATAATATATAGTTGGGGTTTTCAGCTTCAGGCTTTATCAGTTAAAAACTGTGTTATGTGCGATTGATAATTTTTGTTTATGCTTCACATGTGTGTGCAATTATTTTTTCTGCAAAAGATTAACAAGTGGAATAGATTCAGTATCTTGCATAAAGTTAAATAGAGTGAGATCAAGTGGATCTTGGACATATGCATGCTTAGTGCATATAATTTCTACAATTACATTATGCTATCTAAACAATTTGAATTCAATTAAATTACATAAAAATAAAAAAATAAAATTATTAATTATAATTATTAATTATTAACAATATTTGAATGAGCTTAGATCCATCTTAAATCTGGAATTGTAAAGCTCTGAGAGGGATCAAATTTCTCTAGGTGTGAACCTTTCCTCAAGGTTTGCAATAAAAAAAGGTTTGCACCTCGATATATTTGATCCCTCTCAATGCTTGATAGATCCAGAGTTAAGATGGATCTAAGATGGTTATAATTGTTACATTATATCGCTAAAGAGGTCCTCATTTGGGTTTTGATAGTTCAAGAACGAAATGTGGGGATGTATTATGTCTTTGTTTAAGCATTAATCCATAGTCATGAAGTGGAATTACATTAGAGACACCTAACATGTTGATTCACATCGAAGGGTTAAATATGATTCACAGTAACCAAGAAGTAATAAGCTTGTGGCACCCTCACATATTTGACCATTTACATGGGAGCATAATTATTAATTGCTTCAAATGTTGAGTTTTATTTGCAGGTGTTTGAAGTTTGGGACCTTAATGGTTTCTAGGCTTGTGGTTTTTGGTTCTATTCATTCTTGGTTTGATTTAGGGCTCTAAAGTGGATTTTGGTTCTCTTAGATTGCCCTTATGGAACATTAGTCCTTGTTTTTTTTTGCATGGCTCGAGTTTTATTGGTTTTGGTTTGCATGGCCTTGAAGTCTCAAATTTTGGCTCTAGTTCATGTGGCTCAATTTTCCATTGGCATAGTTTCTATACCTCAGGTCCTATTGACTTTGGTCTAGATTGACCAGATTATGCTGGCTCCAATCAACATGGCTCAAGTTCTCTTGGCTCTATTTTACATGGCGTATCTAGATGGTCTAACAAGTTTGGTTTATTTAGCATTGTTGTTTGAATTTTTTTTTCTCCTCTTGAAGCCCTCTTTATACCTTCGTGCATAATTTCAAAAGGTTTTTCTTCACTACAACATTCTATTCTACTACTTATTTCCAAAGGAAATGTTGGAAATAAAAAAAATTAATGGGTATGCTAGTTTGTTAGTTGTGGATAGGGTTAAGGTGTTGTTTAAAGTTTTATGTAGTGTTAATAGTACAGACCATGGGCATCCTAGGAGATTCCTATTGCATAAGAACACCAATATCCATAGTCTTAAGAAGACAGGAGGATTATATCATTGATAATAAGAACTTAATTTTCTCAATTATTAATAGGATGCATTCCCAATAAGAGGTCTAAAATTTTGAATCTACAAATTAAAAACCTTCCATAGTTAAAAGAGACCAATTGAATAATGCCTAAACTAGTGTGTTTCACATGATAACTAGTTTTGAGTCTAATAAGTACACTGCATCATTGAATTCAAATATTAGGTCATGAATTGGTCTGCATTGGAGGAAGTAAAAGAAGATGAGATAGTGCAATATCAACAAAAGGATGTGTAAATATTGAATGTGGATAAAAATTTAATAAAAAAATTAGAGAATAAGGAGGAAGCCTACAACCACCATGCTTTTATCAGTAATAATACATAATGTTTTGCAAAAATTGCTTGTTTTTTGTAGTATTTTCGTAATCTATACTAATAGTAGCTATCCAAAATCCTCTACTAAGAATTATTTTATATTTTTAAATAATAATTTTCAATTTTTGGACAAATTCCATATGTATTTTTGGAAAGTTACCATATATTTGTATTATCATGATAACTAATGCCACTACTCTCTCTCTCTTAATATATATATATATATATATATATATATATATATATATATATATATATATATATATAAAGGAGCCCCAAGGCTTAGCTTAAGTGGTCTAGAGTCAGATGTGAAGGTCTTTAAAATTGTTGCTAGTTGTTGTTGATCATGGGTTCGTCTCTCTTTGATTTCTTTGGGGTGAGGCCCCATAATCAGGGTCAACGGTTTACCCGGATTACCATCCACTAAATGTTAGGAAGAACTCCAGGATTTCGTTTTTATATATATATATATATATATATATATATATATATATATATGTATAGATAGATAGATAGATAGATAGATAGCTATATATATATATATATATATATATATATATATATATATATAATTCCACCTCTCTCTCGGCCCAAGGGCTAGAGTGAGGATGTTGATACCATCCCAACCGATAAGTATACTCACTTATTAGTTCACAAGGATCAAAGGCAATACAACAATATTCATAGGCACGAAGCCATTCCAATAAGAGCTATTAATGCAATATAACTCATTATGTCACTAGTGAGGATTTGAAACCTGAACATAATAGCCATTCTATCTAACCACCCAAGATAACCCCAGTTGAGTGTGTATATATATATATATATATATATATATATATATATATATATATATATATATATATGGAAAACAATTTAATTGATTTTTTTTAATCAATGTTAAAATTTTATGCTTATTTTGATGTTTATTTTTTATTTTTTAAAACAATTTTTAAAACTCCCACATCGTGTGAGACGAGATGACAAAATGGGCCTGGATTGCGAGGATGTTGACACCTTTGCATGGCAAGGGCCTGATGTTCCACCCTCTGACCTTACTAGCTATCCTGTTGGAGGGGCTACTCGACTTAGTCAACTAGCCTAGTTGAGTCAACTAAGAATAATTGTATTGTAAGTCAGTCAACTGACCAAGTTGGCTTAGATGGTTAAATTTTTGCAACCATATAGACATAATATGTATAAGCTTGTACTCAAATATATGTACTAGTCTTGATTGGATGTTGAGGATATCTAATATAAGTGTTGATTCTCCACTACTTTGTGTCTCTTTCTTTTGCCTTGCATTGCATATGATTATGTAGATACTTGTTGTTCCTTCCTACTTGCAACCAATGTATACTTTCTACTAGATTACAACATTGGTTCTAGTGTTGGTATTATTGGACCCAAGTACTCACATGCATAAATGATGACTTTGGAAGAAATACAATAGTGGTGGTAAACAAAAATTAATAATTACCTGAGGAATTATGCTAGAAGAAATAGATCGTCAGTTGCAAAAAATAGAGCGTACTTCTTTAGGGAAGGGCACGAAAGATTTATAGAAGTATCCCCTATTGAGATAAATAAATTCCTCGACTACATCACCAATGCACCAAATAGAACCTGGTGGCCGACTGACGCTAAAATTAATGAACGTAGGTAGAACAAACATGCATGAGTGGGTTGAAAGTATTCTAAATGACTTATGTGAAGAGAAAACAATAGAAGATTGAACTTCTATTGAAATAATCAAAGCACAAATTTTCGATGATTTCCATGATATTTTCTTCTGCATTATACCTGCTTTGCTACATAACTTTCTCCTCTATAAAGGAGTTAGACACATAGTTGAATATTTACCACTCTTGCAAGCACCAATAAAATCCGACCAAAGAAAGATACATGCTCGCTATGAGAAGTTTCTCGACACTTGATGTAAAATAACAAAGGAATTATGGGAATTTTTAAGAAAGTAAAAATATTTGTCAGATTCACCCTTGTTAATCAATAGTAAGTCAAGTAGGAAATTAGGGGTAATGATTCGTGACAAATAAATAAAGAAAAGAGAGAAAATAATATAGAGAAGTATAAAATAAAGAAGACAAAACGAGAGGAAATTAGTCAATTGTAAAGACATGGGAATACACACTGAGAAAGAAACCCAACAGAGGACCCAAGCACGTTCGTGACAATATAAACGATCGATCGATATTCAAAAATTAGAAATGGAGAAGAGACAAAACAGGCGACAAGAAATAAGGGACCAAAATTTTATCCAGAGATTAAGAACTCGATATATTGAGTGTAAGAGTGATGATACACGAGACTCCTATAATGGTAGAGCTCAACACCTAGAGTCGAGAGGCATAGCACTGCCTGCTCCGTAAAGAAGCAAAAATCTACAATTAAGCCATTGGAGGTAGGTAGAAAACATGGAGGTTGATGTCTCTATCCCAACAATTCCCCATTCCCCTATCATAGCAATAGAAAGTCATGCTATTAGAGAGTTTTTCCAACAAACACTTCACATTAATACAAAGACATCCATGGTTTGGTATCAAAGGGATGAGTAAGGAAACTTAAGAGATCGGAATTCCTACAGTAAACCAAACTTGGGTAGATAATCAAGAAAATGAAGAATTACTTCTCCACATTCGAAATATCATAAATGTACCCCCATACCACAATTTTTATCTACTAAATAAGAAGAAGAAAATATAGACGACGAACTCTGACAACCCTCTACAAACTAGGTCGTCGAATATATAGACAATGGGTGTCAAACCGATGACATGTTAAGAAATTTTGGAATTGTTGAAGATGACGAGCAAGAAAATAACCCATGTATAAGGCACTTACCAACTGTCAAAACTAATAATTTAGACAAGTTGAATAGTATTAAGGAATTAGAAAAGACTCAATCTCCTCTAGAAAAAATGGGATTGAATCACATCCCCCTCTATGAAGGTGATGAGGAACCAAATAAACATTGGTTTTTTTTTTGAGATGTTATGGACTTCCAATGATATCACTGACAAATATAAAAAAATGGCCCAGTTTGCAGAAACTCTCTAAAAGAGAGCCCTCACCCAGTTCATGAACTTCACAGAAAGTCAACCAAAAAGTAAAAATGATATCCCAACCAATTTTTTCCTTCTTTAAAGCAAAAGATGTCAAGCATCTTGTAACATAAAAAATAAAATAAATAAAACAATGTCCACATGAAACAATTAGAGAATACGATAAAAGGTTCAAGGATTTTTTGAGTCAAATCCCATATGTTATTGATGAAGCCCTACTAGTGCAATGGTATGTTGTTGGATTGCTGTAGAAAATCAGAAGACCCATGAGAATGCTTGAAGTTCAAACTTGTAAAGAATCCCTGAAAATGTTGTAATAACCTTGGTGAAAATGCCCTATAATAAAAGTTAATAAAGCCAAAAATAATAACCACGGTTGATGGGACACTTATTCCAAGCTAAATGTTGGGAAAAAAATTCCTAGTGGGTGTTCATTTGGTTTATTATGGCTAAGGAATTTGGAAAAGGAAAAGGAAAAGGAAAAGGATTTGGAAAGGAAAGATGGTATTTTTGGCACATTTATTTATGAAAATAATGAAAATTAGGAGAAAAGGGAGGTGAAAGGTCATAGGTTTCATGTGAGGAGTAAAACGAAGGAAAATAATGGAAAATGAAGAAAAAAGATCCCTCATCAATGAAAAGGATTATGAGGATCAGTTGGTACCTTTTTTCAGTTCAATTTTGGAGCTCTCTCATAATTCTGTCTCTCTCTCTCTCTCTCTCACTCACTCTTGGACACTTACAAATTTATTGGAGCACTTTGGTATTGGAACAAGAAAGGAAAATAAGGAAAGAGGAAAGAATGAGAAAGCAAGGAAGAGCAAGATCAAGAAACTACAACATGATTCTTTGAAGGTATTGATTTTCATGTGCGATTTCCTTGCTAGATTTGGCATGCATGGTATTGCATGTGGTTCTTTTCTGCCATGGCATGGGATTTTCCAGGCGTGATAGTGTATTCAGCCTAGCCTTTCCATTTCCGGATAGCCTTGATGTGATGGGTTCTCCAATTTTGGTTGAGCTGGATTGTCAGATGGATTCAAAGCTGAGTGAGGTGGATCTCTGAAAGGAAAACACATGGCCTAGTGATCCCCAAACTAGACTATGGATTACAGTAAATCCACTGACCTAGTGAGCCCTAAACCAGACTGTGGGTTGCAGTAAATCCATGACTGTGTGATGTTGAGGTTCAACAAGAAAATTTCAGCACCCACGCGTAGTGCATTAAGCACCTACACTAGGGTGGGGCACACAGTGCGATTTTTGGTGCATGTCTATTTTAGTTATCCCTTAATTAAGATGGACAATAAACTGTAATCTATTCTCAATGATAACTTGTAATAGTTAACTAAGACTGATAAACTCATTTAGCTAGTGGATTCGAGTTAGAGTTAGTTGGTGAGACATGTAGAGTAATTCTAGTTGTAACAAAGTTCGAAGTGCAATGGTGCATTACTTAATGTAGGTTGTAATCAGTTTAACCCAGTTAAGTGAGTTAAACTTAGTTGTGATAGTTGTAACTGCTTGATATACTAGGGAGAGATCAAGTGAATTAAATATTAATTAATTCACAATCAGTGATCTTACATGAAACTGAGGATTTACTATTATTAGCTGCATGCATGTCAGATCCAGTGGTGACCCAGTTGAGATCTAGGTGAAAGGGAAGTTTACTATCGATTGTAGGATTATTGGGTTGCACACATGAAACCAAACACCCATTGGAATTCCCTTGATACTTGTGCAGTCAATGAAGGCCATAATTCCTATCTTTTATGGATTGCATCCATCAGGGCCCTTATGCAAGCAAGACAGGCTGTTTGGAGGCAGTAAATTGGCTAAGTATTGGTCAATTTTATGTATGACAATGTGAGACAATTAGCTGAGTACTGGAGAGCTCTTGTGAGAAGAGTTTTGTATGTAATTGTTTCATGATCCATGTTGAATATACAATAGAAGATAGTGGGGTTTGAGCAGCAAGCTTTCCCCAGGAAATTATCTGTGTTGTGTGTGATTTTATTCTAATTTGCAGAAAGACTTTATGACTAGATAGAATTCAAATTTGTAGAAAGACTTTCTTGGTGCTACAAATGATTCAATATCGAAATGGATTTCAATGGCTTGAGGTTGGAGTATGCTCTCGAGGGAAACTCAAACTATATTTCTTGGAAGGACAGGATGGAGGCAGTACTCGAAGACAATGGCTTGAAGGAATTCATTGACAATGATGTTCCTAAACCCGTTGTGACAGATCCTGCAAATATTGATGCATGGCAAAAGAAAGTGGCAAAGGCGAGGAGGATCCCGTTGGAGGGAGTATGAGACCACATTGTCTCAAGTCTCCATGGGGAATCCACACCATATGCAATACGGAAGGCTTTGACAGATCTTCTCCAGAGCAACAGTGACCATAGGAAATTGGCGCTCAAAGATAAACTCAGGAAGATCAAGATGGAAAAGGGAGACACCATTCCAAAATATCTAAAAAAGTTTTTCCAATGTCAGGATGAACTAGGGAGTGTTGGAATAAAATTCGCTGATGATGATTTGGTGAGCTTGGCTCTCCTAGGACCAATTAAGAGTTGGCACAGTTATGGAGACTCTGTCAATGGACGGGAAAAATTTCCAAATTGGTAACGACTGTGGTTGGATTTGGTGCAGGAGGAGTTTAGATGAAACACCAGAGATGACTGCCAAGGTGAAGAAGGGGAAGGGGAAGAAATTCCATTCCAAATCCGAGTCCAAGAATGGAAAGAAGAAAGACATTTCCAAGGTGAAGTGTTTTCATTGTCACGAACATGGGAATTTTTCTACTAACTGACCACAAAGGAAGAATAAAAAGAAGGTTGCTGGATCTGCAGCTGGTGAGGGTCTTGCCTTGCAATTTGAGATTGAATTCTCATTGATCACATGCATGGTGTCAATTGCATTGGGATCTGTGTGGTATTTGGATAGTGGCACTTCCTTTCACATGACGGGAGATAAGGAAATTTTCAATGAATTGGAGGAGAAATATCTCCAATTGCATATTGAAATGGGCGATGATGGGCGATACAGTTCTACTAGGATTGGTACCATTAACTTCCAGAGTCAGTTAGGTAAACCCTTTCAATTAAAATATGTAATGCATGTACTAGGTTTGAAGAAAAAATAGTCTCAATCACAATGTTGGAGGATAGAGGCTATGCTATTGTTTTTAGTGAAGGAAAAGCTTTCCTGTGACATAAAACAACAGGACAAGCCAAGAGGATAGGGATTCAAGTTAAGAATCTCTACAAGTTGGAGATAGATGGCTATGCAACAATTACGGGCAAGGTGGATCAAGTGGTGAACTGGGATGAGGGCGAATTATGGCATAGGAGATTGGGCCATCTTCACCATGGAGCCTTGAAAGTCATGCAACAGATTTCTACTGGTCTTCCCAAGGGTACACTTACGAAATCAGACACACGCAAGGGATGTACTATGTGAAAATATGTAAAGGCCACCTTTCACAAGAAGGAAAACCGAGCTTTGGGGATCCTTGAGAGACTTAACACAGACGTGTGTGGACCATTATTTGTTGCTTCGACAAAAAAGAAGAAGTACTATGTAATATTTTTTGATGAATTTTCTCGTAAGTGTTGAATCTTCTTCATGTAGAATAAATATCAGACATTCTCTAACTTTATTGAGTTTAAGGCACTGGTAGTGAAAGAGTCATGGAAGCAAGTAAAGGATCTTAGGAGTGATAATGGTGGAGAATACATCTCTAACGAAGTCAAGAAATTCTGCAGGAAAGAAGGAATTTGAAGAGAACTCATAGCACCTCATAACCCACAACGGAATGGGGTCGCAGAGAGAAAGAAACAAATGATTGTGGGTGCAGCAACAGTGATGTTGCATGATCAATGCCTACCTATGCATATGTGGGTGGAAGGATGCAACACTGCGATATTTGTGCAGAACCATTGTCCTCATAGGATACTTGGCATGAGTACACATGAAGAGGAATTCACTGGTCAGAAACATGATGTTTCACACTTTAAGAATTTTGGCTCATCTGTTTATGTGCATGCGACCAAGGATGCTAGGAAGAAGTTGGAGACGATAGCTGAGATCGGATCTTTGTGGGGTACACTAAAATGCCCCATAATTATCGAGTGTATTTTCCAAACAACAAAATTACTGTTGTGTGATGGGATATAAAAGTTTGATGAGTAGAAGGCCATTATGTTGTCCCTTGAGAGCGAGCTGGACTTGCATGCAGAGGAGGAACTGTTGGTTCCCAAGGATGAGCCTCAAGATGTGGATCAACCACATGCGGAGGATCATGGAGTTGAGGAAAACACTCATGCAGATACATCCATAAGAAATGGCAGAAGGCACACCATGGAAGCTGACAGATTGAGACTTGATGCCGCAGAGAATGTAGGAGCCCCTACTTCACAGCGCAAATAGAGACAGTATCCTGACCGATTTACTATATACATGGCTATTATGAGCAAATGTATTGTGACTGAACCATCTTCCTTTTAGGAAGAAGTGCAGTAACCAACTTGGGTTGATGCAATGGTGGAGGACTATGATTCCATTTTCAAGAAAAGTGCATGGGAGTTTTTTCCAAGACCGGTCAACAAATCAGTGGTTGGATCGTGATGGATCTACAAGGTAAATAAAGCTGATGATGGGATTGTGGAGAAATACAAGGCTAGGTTTGTGGCCCGAGGATTCTCATAGATCAAGGGGATCGATTATAATGAGAATTTTTCACTTGTTGCAAGGTACTCTTATACTAGATCCATCCTTTCACTCTCAGTGCGGATGGGCTGGCGCATTCATCAGATGGATGTGAAAATTGCATTTGTCAATGGGATCATTGAGGAAGAGGTGTACATGGAGTAGTCTAAAGGTTTTGAGATCTTCAACAGTGAGTCGCATGTGTGCTGACTCAAAAGAGCACTGTATGGGCTGAAGCAAGCACCCTGTGCTTGGTACACTCAGATAGACAACTATTTCACTGGATTGGGCTTCACCAAAATTTAAGCAGATGAAAAATTGTACCAGATTGTGGTTGAGGGTAAGCTATTGATTATTTTTCTTTATGTTGATGATCTAATTTTGATTGGTGATGAGAAACTGATACACTCATGTAAGGAGGATCTTGCAAGGGAGTTCGAAATGAAGGAGATGGGACTGCTTCATTATTTCCTTGAATTGGAAATATGGTAGTAGGATTGAGAACTTTTTGTGTCTCAAGGCAAGTATGAAAATTAGATACTGCGTAAGTTTAACATGGAGAGCTGCAAACCCATGGATAATCCTCTTCCAGGAAATTTTAGGAAAGAGGATGCTACTTCTATAGAGGTAGTGGATGCTATTGTCTACAGGCAGTTAGTGGGTTCACTAATGTATTTGTTGTACACGAGACCAGACATTTGCTATGTAGTTAACCAACTGAGTCAAGCTATGGTTAAGCCTACTAAGCTCTTTTTGAAGGCGGGGAATCATGTCTTGAGATACTTGAAGGGCACATCAAAGTATGGGCTATGGTATAGACATACAGAAGGAGTGAAGCTTCAAGGCTTCACGGATGCAGATTGGGCAGGCAGTTCAACAGATAGAAAGAGCACACCAGGAGGGATATTTAGCATTGGATTGACAAAATTTTCTTGGTACAATAGGAATAAATGATCCATGGTAGTCAGTTCAGCGGAAGCAGAATACATGGCAACAAGTCAAGCTACATGTGAGGCTATCTAGATGAGAAAGATATTGGTTGGTTTTTTTGGTTCTCAGATGGATCCGACAATCATTCATTCTGATAATCAGAGTTGAATTAAACTCTCTATTAATCCTGTGTTTCTTGATAGGTCTAAGCACATGTATATATGGTACCATCATATTAGAGATTTTGTGCAAAGAAGAATAATGTTGCTTCACTACATTCCAACGGAAGATCAGGATGAAAATATTCCGACGAAGGCCCTCACCAGGAGAAAATTTGAATACCATAGAGACAGGATTGGGGTGAAGGATAATCCCTTTCTTGTTGAGAGGGAGCGTTGAGATTCAACAAGAAAATTTCAGCACCCATGCCTAGTGCATTAAGCACCTACACTAGGGTGGGGCCCACAATGCTACGTTTGGTGCATGTCTATTTTAGTTATCCCTTAATTAAGATGGAAAATAAACTGTAATCTATTGTCAATGATAACTTTTAATAGTTAAATTCGAGTGATAAACTCATTTAGCTAGTGGATTTCGAGTTAGAGGTAGTTGGTGAGGCATGCAGAGTAATTATAGTTGTAACAGAGTTCGAAGTGCAATGGTGCATTCGTTAATGCAAGTTGTAATCAATTTAACTCAGTTAAGTGAGTTAAACTCAGTTGTGCTAGTTGTAACTGCTTGATACACTAGTGAGAGATCAATTGAATTAAATATTAATTAATTCATAATAAGTGATCTCACATGAAATTGAGGATTTACTATTATTAATTGCATGCATGTCAGATCCAGTGGAGACCCAGTTGAGATCTAGGAAGTTGACTATCGGTTGTAGGATTATTGGGTTGCACACATGTAACCAAACACCCATTGGACTACCCATGATACTTGCACAGAAAAGGAAGGCCCTAATTCCTATCAGGGAAAATTTTAAGGGAAGTTTATCTTAAAGTTTACAAACCTTGGTGAATATTACTAGTCCTTAATATGCAAATTGTAAAAATTTTGGCGATATTTTTGTAGAAATATTTATATTTCCAATTATTTTATATTAGTCAATATAATATTTTGGTGATTTTTAAGGTAAAATAATGGTGTACTATAATTTTCCCTGATTCCTGTCTTTTAGGGATTGCATCCATCAAGGATTTCACAAGCAAGGTAGGCTATCTAGAGGCAGTAAATTGGCTAGGTATTGGTCAGTTTATATATGACAGTGTGAGACAATTAACTGAGTACTGGAGGGCTATTTTGAGAATGTTTTTGTATGTAATTGTTTCATGATCCATGCTGAATATACAATAGAAGATAGTGGGGTTTTAAGCAACAAGCTTTCCCCAGGAAATTATCTATGTTGTGTGTGATTTCATTCATCTTTACTTCATGTGATTAGCGATTATGTTTTTAATTCCTCAAAATATTTGTAGAAGCGATTCAATATTTAACTTTAGTACATTGTTAGATCACGTGAATTCAAGATATACATGCATGTTGTATAATTTATACATGTGCCTTGGTGGGCCTAGGAATCCTTTCCGATGAATGGCAAGATATACGGTATAACCAAGAGGTGGATTTCTCTCTGTTAGCCTAGTAGTCCCGGGAGGGGATGTACGGTAAATCCTAGAGAGTGGATATTGGTGTAGGGCCTAGTGATCCTTGGATCAGACTGTGGATTATGGTAAATCTTGAGAGACTAGGAGGCATTAAAATTCCTCACAGTGTAGGTGGAGAAATATGGTATCAACCATGCTTGTTTGGTTCTTTTTGGTTGGTTATAAGTCCCAAATTCATGATTTGAATATGGCATGGGGGTGATTGTATGAAGAGAGATTTGGCTTAGTGAATCTATAGTTGGGTATGTTAGCGCAAGGAGTGACTCCTTGACTGCATAAGGAGTAAGCCTTACACATCATAGTTCATTTCAAATTTTAAAGGGGTTTTTTGAGTGGTGGGATGGCTTTCTCAAAGATTTTGAAATGATTTTTTATATTCTTTAAGAATTTCATGCATTGGGAAAGCTGTGGCAAGTATAAATTGTGTGGTTAAATTGGTAGTATATGGATAAGACTCTACAGATGGACAATATAGATAGATGGTACCTATTCTATGAAATATTCCTATCCTAAATCAGTCACATAGCTATGATTATGGATCTTTACACAATATCTGTTTATGCAAGGCAAACAACATTAAGAAAATATATTACATGTGTAAATTATTCCACAAATCCTTTATGGAATCTTCAATGGCATGTTCTAAAACACACATATAATTTGCATAAAACTGAAAGCAGATAATTTACTGTTAAATCCTTTGACAACTTCTCACTCACACCTTACTCGTTATTGCAATTCATATTTAGAAGAAATTAAAAAACAAAAGAGACACACCACACATTAAATGTTCATTGAGTCACAAAATCATCCAACATGAGGTAAAAGGGATTTTCATTATATTAAGTCTTCAGGTAGACCAACATCCAACCTAGAAATGATATTTACAAGTGGTATATATATCAAGAGAGGCATCAACTCCATCTATTCTAAAAAAAATAAAACATTAATCTTAACATTAAATAGGTGTCAAAAGACATTACAGCCATATCTCTTCGAAATCTAACAGAAAAGACAGATGAAGAAGAAAGAAGAGAAGAAATCTAGGCTGAAATGCTAAGTGTGCTATCATGTTGCCTCTTTTTCTGCTGATTTATCTTCTTGTGTCTTGGGTATTTAATATCCATGTAGCTCCATTTAATAAGACCTCCAACAACCTCATAACCACCTTTCACCATCACTTTTTATATCCATTTGGTTATGGTTTCTTATCCATCCTTAATTGGCTCGAAAAAATTTGCTGACAGGTTTAAAAATTTAGTTAAAACTGGCGCTACTGGAAATTTTGGTAAAAACGTGGAACTGTGCAAAAACTAGAATGCTACCGGAATTTCCGATAGCATTTTTTTTAATTTTCAAAAATACACAAAAAATGTTGAAAATCCTGTGTAGACTTATATTCCTTGACACCTAAGCTGTTGTTCAAAATTGTGACTGATAAGAAAAAAGGTACTTGTATCAAAAACCTTTTTACCTTCCTTCTATGTGGGCTACAACTTCGGCAAGCTTATCCAAGTCTGTTTTGCTATTAGAAATTGATCTAGATCTGGTTTATCTTGTGGCTGCTTCCTTGAAAATGTATTTATCCTCCTTATAATCCTTTTGTGTTTTTCTTGTCTTTGAGGGCTTTGAGTGGTGCTCTGAAGGGGTTTTGTTTTTTTTTTCTTCATGGATTTCTCTATCTTTGACCTTTCAGGTTTACCTTCAATATCAATGACCTCTGTCATTAGGCTTGGCTTATGTAGAGCCATGGAATTAAGCCTAAAATTTTTGTTGTCTCTGGTATGATTCTTTCTAGTACCATCAATAGGTTTGGCTTGTTCTTTCTTCTTATTACTGCTGATGTCATATCTAGCATCCTTGAGGAGTTCTTCATCTGGTTGTGTAGGCTGATATTATTTCTGCATCTTCTGCTGAATATGTGCTTCCAGAATTTTCGGTAGCACTTGTGTTTTTGACTTATCTGCAGTTACAGACCTTCCTCTTCGGTATCTGGTGTAGAAATTAGGAAAAGGAGGAATAGGGGGCACCATTTTCATATATTTGGGTTTACTTGTTGAGGAACTCTCTCCTTTTTCCAAATTTCTCTCAACTTTAACTGCAGAAACATTTTATTTCTTACCCTTGGCCTTCTTATAGATATTTAATGTCTTCATACCTGCAACATGAAAAAGAAACCTTATGTGATAGAGGAACACCACTTTATACCTCCTTTCACAAGTGAGGTATATCTTTATAAGCTTAATAACTTCTACCCAATCATTATTGATATAGATGCTTGGAATTCCCTTTTCCCAATTTGAATCTCTGCGTGCATCCTTGAGGAAACTATTGAGGTCTCCTCCCATGATAACCTGCCCTTTAAACCACCTCTCTCCTTCCTGTGGAAGGTTAAAGGCTTCATCAATGGAATCTTTATAAACCTGCAAGGTAAGGCCATAAAAGTGGCTTCTTGTCCATTAAAAGAGTAGAAAAATATTGAGCTACTCCTGAGTGAGAGCTCCCTAACCCGGTGCACATAGAATACCACCCTGATTGGATAAACAATCTTCTTACCCTCGAATTTGCATCCACTAGGTCTGCACCCTGTGGCTCAATTCAGAAAATAAGTGACTGTGTCTCTTTAAACTAATAGGTGGTAGAGTTGGAGGAGTTTCCCCTTACACGCGTTGCTTGTATTATCCTTTGAAATCGTGTCTGAAATCCAGACTCCTCAAACTATGAATCTAAAAAATTCAATCTTCAACAACTAAAATATCAAATGATAGTGCTCCTTTTTCAGTGGTTTTCAAATTAAAACTATGGTTCAACAACCCATGCAAATCAACCTTCATTATGGAAAATATCCCTCACCGTTATGTGCACCATGTAATAACCATCATTACCTTTAGTTGGCTGTGTATTTTCATATGGAGGGCTCCATATGGCTTGAGACAAGTGGATTTGTGACTGGCAGTCACCTTTGCTGTCTTGTTGTTAATTTCCAGCAACATTGCTGTGCAACCAACCAAACGGTTATGGCGTTAAGATTGATGAACATGATCTACTTCGTTTAGAAAAACATGTACTTTGACATACATATAACTGACTTGAGATTGACAGGCGGATGAGATTAATAGCTAAGTGCATTACTGCGGGTTGACACATAGGCATTAACATATACCATGACTTGACTTCAACTAGATTAATTGCATATGACACCTATCATGAGATATGAAAACATTTAAAAAATATTTGAGGCGTATTTACACTACCGCACGTGGCTTGAAAAAAGTGGATGCACTTTTTCATTTATTTTTTTAAAAACAAAATATGCTTCCAGAATTTCCAGTAGCGACCAATTTTTTTTGAAAATTTCAAATTTTAATCCTAAAAAAAAAATATGATATGGACTCATGACTTAGCAAAGAACTGTGCTAATAGGGTGGAACATGGTAGTCCCATCCCCGGTTGGTTTTTACATCCATTAATGAGAAGTTCATTTCCATGGCATTTGATGTGTAAATGTACTGGTTTATATGTGGATCCTATGGCTGATGTATCCCTGATATTTCTATTGTTATTTTATTGGTTATGAGCATGTATTATGATAGTGATGATGCATGGCTATCCTCAAGTTTTTATTTATAAATGAGTAAACAATGTATCTATGAACTAATAGATGATACTGTAGCTAATGATGTAAGGGAACAATGGTTCTTTGTGATTCTCAGATAAGTATGAGACCCCTATATTCAGATATGTTATTTGAACATGTAGATTACATATTTGCGACATGTCTGCGAAATCTCTGTCATGTCTAGTAGGGATCCAGTCAACTCCTTATTTTATAATTTTCTTTTACACCATTTTTTCGTTGTTATATTTCATGCCTGAGCTTGTCATTGAATTCTGGGAAATTACCTAGGCTCTGGGCTTGAAAAAGTGGCTCAAAACCTGAGGACGCTGGCATAGGTATGTGGGAAAAAGTCCCTAGGCACATGCTTGCATATGTTGCAGGAGCATCCAGATCCTCCCAGATTCACCCATGCTTATACTGTGGGAGTGTCTAGGGTTTTGAAGGCCTAAAACCTCAGTGGGACCCAGGTGCTAGTTACCTGAGTGGTTGGGAGGGTTCCTGGGCGTCTTGTTGCTGATGTGGAAGGAATGTATGATTTGTTTCCATCGGATCCACTTCCTTAAGATCACCTAGGAGGTTGAATCTGATCATAGTAGCCTCTCCTCACATATTTACCCTGGTTGACATATTACTTGGGTGGATGTGGGATGGGAGTGTTATAAATGGCTCAACGCATTAAGACAAATGATGAAGGGAAATCATGTTCCATATCAACTAATAACAAATAGGAAGATAAAATTGAACAATTACAACAATTCTTGCTGGCTCTATCCCTAAAAAAAAAAATCTTTGGTGCACTAATTGTAGAAGAAAAGGGCACACTAAATACAATTGTGAAATTTTCTACTATTTTGATTAAGACGTTCATCGAGTATGTTAGAGTCGGTATCTTCATCCCTCCGTCAGAGATCGAATTTCTCTTGTTGCATTTCATTTTAGGTGTCTCATTCAGTTCAGTCATCTGCATTCCATTAGGAGCATGGATCTCTTGACAGTAGGGGGGATTTCAATCATATCCCTCATGTCATGTACCTGCTAGTCCGTGTCTATTCATCAAAATTATTAACAGTCATTTTTGGTCTCCTGGTTTTTAGGGTTTTTAGTCTCATTAGGTCTAGGATTTCGTTAATTTAGTCTTCAAAATGAATAATAATGTCAACAGGCACATGAGGAAGTTTCAAAAAATGTCTCAGTGCAAAAATTTCATCGTCATAATGCTTGATAATGATTTTTCTTCAAAACTCTGTTTTGAAGAAAAATCATCTATTTCATCTTTTGTAATAAATGCAATGTAATTTTCAAAGTTTCTTCAGTTGTAAAGTACTCCATGCGCAGCCCTAGTCACATTTGCCAAATCTCCATGCTAGCTATCCCTGCAAAAGAGACATAAGCTCATCATCAGTCCAAAAAATCAAAAGGAAGCAAAACAGAGTTTATTTAAAAAGTGTCAAAGTTCAAACATTACAAAAGTGGGTTTTCCCAAATGAAAAATCAAATTCTTTGATATATATAAGATATTTTCATATTCAACAATCCATTTGCATACCAAGAGACATCATTGAGCCAAGACAAATTGTGGAGGGCGAAACAGTTGTTTGAGGGCGGACTGTGTGTTGAATCTGGTTGTGCGACGCACTGGGCAACTGGCGCGGCGCACTGGCTGAGTGTGGCGCATAGGGCCACTCACCTCTGTGTATTTTTGCACTGGCGCGACGCACACAAGGGTCGCAATGCACTGGGCCACTGTTGTGGTGCACATGGCAGACAACCAAATTTTAGTCATTGCCTCACAAAAATTCAAATCGATTCAGCCCCCTTTGCTCCAAGTAAGTTTATGAGACTTTGTAATTGCCATTAACAATGTTTGGTGTTGATTGAGATTGAATATGAGAGTTTGAATTCCAAAACTATAAACCCTATTCCTTTGTCAAAAATTTCTCTCTTAGGGTTTGAAGTTGGTGTTTTAAAATGGTTTTGTGCCACATATTCCATTCTCTACCTTGTTTTTCCTCCCCCTCACTGTTATCTCATCATTGCAGTCCATTTCCCATCTCCCTACATCTGTAAAAGTCACTTACTCCTAAGCCCCCTTTCCCTATCCCTAAATCATTTCATTTCATATCACTCTCCCTTTCCCATCTCACTTGTAAAAATTCCCAAACCCCAAGTTTTCCAAACAGTCAAGTGACTGTCCTTATACTTCAAATTATCACTTGATTGAGGTCCATGGTTCCCATTGCCCTATTTCTCCAAAGTCCTCTCTTACCACTATTTGGCAATTGAAACAAAGCACCAAATTCTCATTTTCCTCTCAGATAAGCCAACATACACCTTGCATGGACATCATGGAGAAAAACACTGATACATCATATGACAGAGATAGTGATTCTACCACTGAGCTACATGCACCTAGAAGGCATCGTAAAGGTGGAAAACATGTGAGAGAAGAGCCCACCTCATTGACTCAATTGCAGGCTTGCCCACTTGCCATGGCATGTTTTCGAGAACAGTCATGCTATCAGTATTGTGAAATTATTGCTAGGATCCATCATCATCAGGAGTTAGCTTGTTTGTTTGTATTGCATTTACATGATGGTCAGGTAACTCTTGCTGGTGTTAATTTCACTTTGACACTGGAAACCGTTTCTCAAGCAACCAGAATACCGAATGTGGGTGAACAGTGGAACAAAAGACAACAGGTGGATAGAGTGCATTATGAACCATACATCAAGCCTATCTTTGTGAGGCAACTCAGCAGGGTGTTCCCATTCTGGTTCCTAAAGGAATCCTATGCGCCTTTGATGAAACTCATTTTCAGATATTTCAGTTGTGAGGGTCGGTTTTCACGCCTCTATGCCTACCACATCAGGTTATTGATGCATTTCACCAGAGTGAGGATGATGAACATACCTTATTTTATGTGCCGGAACATCGAGAGAATGACCACTCTTGTGCAAAAGAAAACTCCCGAGCAGAAGTACAACAATATTTATCACTATGCACTCATCAAGATCGTGGTTGTACATCAGCTTGGATTGCAGGGAATTTCATGGGAGGATTTCATTTCCCGTGATTTCTTCACAGTTCCTTAGGTTCCTCTGGAAGTTGTTCATGAGCCAGGTGAACCTTCACATCAGCCTGAAGGTCACGAGACCGAGCCTATCAGTGTGCCAGTGTTTATTATTTATCAGAGAGGCACTAGAGGATTATTTGCAGTAGCCTGGCGAGTACTACCTCCACCTGGGGTGGAAGGGGTCTTGTTTCCATCATCAGCAGCATAGGTTCAGGTACAGGACAAAGGTAAGAGGCCTATGCAGGAGGAGGGCCCTTCAGGAGGGCAGGATACTGATTTTGTACTCATTGATGAGGATTTGAGCTCTCCAAGCTCAAAGTTGAGAGAGACTATTCAGGAGCAGAAGGCAGAGATTGAAACATTGGCTGTCAAATTGCAGAGAGCCCAATGGATCATAAATTACCTGGAGCAGCGAAAAAAATAGTTGGAATATCAGCAAACAATCATGGAGTTGCAAAACATCCATGAGAACCGGCAAGCTACCCAAAGAAGCCAAATAGAGATGACACCCATTGAGCGGGAGATTGAGGCTGATAGAGAGAATTGGCTTGAGAGGGTCAATATTCACCTTGAGAAGCTGTTGGAGAAGGAAAAAAATGAAAAGAACATGGTCAGGCACATGAATAACCATTATTGGGCGCGAAATCATGTTTGCAAAGCAAGGATCAAGATCCTGAAAGCAAGGCTAAGGAGGGTACTAAAGCGTCGCAAAAGGCATGATAGACTCCAAATTTTGGCCGAATCTTCTTTGGCCCAGCATAGTGCTTGATGGTGGACATTCAGCCCAAATTTCAAGAAATTTTGGAAACTTTTTGTCAATTTTGAATTTTTTGGCCTTAACACAGATTTTTCCGCCCGACGCGTAGCGCCACTTAGCGCACGCTTATAATTGGCAGCTCCTTTTGAGGAAAAATTTGCATTTATGGATTTTTTATCAAAATTATGTATTACTACCAATTACCTAAGGATTTTGACAAATTTTGGGTTGCCTAAAGGGTCAAAAACACCTCAAAAATGGCCTTTCTGCCACTTTTTCGACACACAGGAAGCAGTGTTGGGAGATTTGATTTTTGGAGGGCAAAATGGCAACCAAATTCAGAAATTCAACTTGGGTTGGAAAGTATACAAGCATATCTTTCCAACAAGCTATCATGCACTCAATTTTGATTTCATGAAGGCTCTCAAAATAAGCCTCAAAGCTGTGCTACACATAGAGATTTCAGGCGCGACGCATTGGGAAATTTGGCCTATTTTTCACTCAACAGCTCATTTTTTCACGTAGTTTTGGCTAGTTTGACTTTTTCATGTAACTCTTGATGTAATTTGATGTAATTTCATGAATACTATGTAATTTTGGCACATTTTTACTCATCCAAGTAGATTCATTCACCAAAAAGTGAAATGTAAGTGAATGAATCAGTTTCCTTTCATATAGAGGCAAGTTGTTTCATTGCCTATTTTCCAGTTCTTAGTTTAGATATGGTTGAAACAGCTCCTAGAATGGTTAGATCGACCCCTAGAGGCATGGGGATGAGTTAGGCTTGTCTATATCTTGTAGTTCTTTAGTCATTTTCAGGGTTGGACACTTGGGATTGCTTGGCACTTCATTGTACATTTCATCTCTGAAATTTTGGCAAAGGAATAGACCAGGGTTTGCAACACTCTTTGCGATCCATGTGGCTCTGTGTTTTGATGGTGTGTTTCTCTATGTTATTGTAAGTTCATTTATGTTTATGTGTATCATTTCCCTTCTCCTTTATTCTTAAATTAAACAAATGAGTGATAAAGGTGGAATTCATTAGATTGCTTTGCTCTGCCTTGAGTTTTGTTTAATTTTCCATCTTTTCATCTGTTTGAAGAGGATTCTTGAGAGCCTCTTGGCCTCTTAAGCTCCTCACCAGTCTGAAATATCCATTCATTCAATCCAAAGCATCAAAAAAATTGCCTTCCTTGCCCCATTCAGAACTCTGCAAAAACTAGGCCTCATCCCCGGACCCAAAACTGCCTTTCCCTTTGATTCCAACAAAACCCCCAAAATCAAAATCAAACTCCTTTACTTATATACCTAGCCTAAAATTAGCTTTTATTTCAAGTCAGCTCAAGCCTTATTGATTTTCGTTGTTGAGATTGACCCGGAGAGAGCCCTCTCCTGATCTGGTAGGGCTAGCTACCAGACTGAGCATGGTTTGATGTTACCCTGAACTCTGCCTTCTTTCAGCCTGAGGTAGATTTAGGTAATAACAGAGTACAAAAAAATACACATTGTGATATATTCCAATTCACGTTGAACTACAAATTTAGAGAATGACAATACAATATATGGAACGTTAAACCTAAATGGTGTGGCATCTGCAAGGATAACAATCATTCTACATAATAATGTCAAATAAATGCTAAAAATAAGGCCATTTATCATGTTGTCTATCACACTTAAGCATCAAATCGGTTTAATGACCCACCCTTGCAAGTAAGAGGAAATGACAGAGGTGGATATGGAAAATGTTGACGTGGTTATAATGGTTAAGGTCACAATCGAGGTTGAGATTGAGGAAGAGTTTATTTCTTTAAACATGTTGGCATGAAGGCCACACAATGCCTAGATTCCTTGTGAAGGAAAAAACTAATTTATGATTCTGCAATATGTGTGGCCTAGTTGATCACTCTCTATAATATTATCCCAAAATTTTGGAAAAAGTATTAAATAAATGAGCTATCAATTTGTTGCAGACTGTCCCAAATCAAGATTTTTTGAGCTCCAAAAACCTCCACATTGTCACCTGATCAGGAGTGGGTCAAGAGAACACTTTAAGAAACCAAAAAATCCTTCGACCACCCAAGAATATTACCACATACCTAAACATGCAACATTACAATGAAACCATGGAGAAGGCAGTTGAGTTATTTAGGAATGAAGCAGGTTAGTATAAACCGATGAAGGATGTTATACTTGAATAACTTTTATAACTGTTGAAGGAGGAACAATATGTTGGTCACCTAATTGAACTAATAAATATACTAAAAGATAGTAACAAGGAGAGAAATCAATGTAAAATCTTGCACCAAGTTTCTCAAGGGAAACATCTGGACAACTATGATCCCCAAGTTGACTTGGAGATAAATGGATACATGGTAAAACAAGTTGTAGTCAATTTTAGTTCACAAGTAAATATTTGTTATGAAACCAACTCTAAAAATAGAAGAAAAGAGAGATCAACGCCTTAGAAATAAGCCACTTCGAGGGGGCAACCTCATTTACATTACATAAATGAGCAATTCTTGGATGATACAAATGAAAAAACCTCCTTCTATATATAGGAGTCCATGGGGTCACAATATAATCCCAGCTGACCTAATAATAGTAATGTAAGGTCACAATAATAACAATATTGGGGTTACAGTGTTACAAAAATAACAATAAGGGGGCTACACTAACAACAATAAGAGACTACACTAGTAATATAGGGACTTAACATGCCCCTCTCCTTCAAAAAAGTGTTGTCCTCAATGCTTGAGTAGCTCTGGGTGCTTCTGTATAAAATTCTCATCCTCCCATGTAGAATCTTCAGTGGGTAAGTTCTTCCACTTTATGATACTCAATTTATCAACTTCATAGCTATCAGTGTTATTTTTTCTCTACATCTGTTTTGGCCTATGATTTTTCCTTCTCATGAAGTTCCCAAATTGTCGAACTAGAATTTTTCACCTATAACCTTTTTTAAGCATGAAACATGGAAAACTGGATGCACTCGTGAAGAAGCAGGAAGCTCCAATTTGTATGCCACAGTAGCAATATTTTGCAACACCTTGTAAGGACCATAGTACTTTGGCGATAATTTATTATCCTTCTTAGCTTGCTTGAGGGACATTTGTTTGTATGGTTGTAGTAGTAAAAATACCCAATCTCCTACATCAAAACTTCTCTCGCTGCGATGTTGATCTGCCTGCTGTTTCATTCGATTTTGTGCCAAATTCAGGTTATCCTTTAAGAGTTGGAGAACTTCTTGTTGATGCTCGATGTGATCTTCCACTGCTTGAACCTTTGAATTTTTTCTTAAATATGATGTGATGGATGGTGGATGATATCCATAAAGTGCCATAAATGGGGTCATTTTTGCTGCAGTATGGAAGGAAGTGTTATACCACCATTCAACGAGAGGTAACCACTTGACCCATTGTGTTTGTTTATGAGATACAAAAAAACGAAGATATCCTTTAAAAAATTTATTCACTATCTCAGTTTTTTGAATTACCTGATTGAGGATGATGATGATGGTGGCGTTTGTTGAGCACCAAACAAGAGGGCTATAATCGTTCAAAATTTCAAAGAAAATGTGGGAGACTTTGTCGCTTATAATAATCTTTGGGTGTCCATGTAGAATTTGAATTGTTTGCATAAATGTATTAGCAACTGTACTTGCTTTAAATGGACGAGATAATGCACAAAAGTGTGCATACTGAGTAAAATCTATCAACTACCACCGTGATGACCACCTTTCCTTCAGACTTAGGTAAACTTGTGATAAAATCCATTGAAATATCCTCCCAACATTGACTTGGAATGGATAACGACTGTAGAAGACCTGGGGTCTTAATAGTCTCAACTTTATTTTGCTGGCAAACAAAAAATTCTGCCAAAATTTTTTGACTATTAGATTTAAGGCCATCCCCCAAAAAAAAAAATCTTCACCCTGTGGTGAGTTTTTAAAAATCCTAAAGTGTCCTCCTAAAGGAGAAGTGTCCAATTCCAAAAGAAATTTTTTTTTAGTTGCGAATTCTTACAAATATATAAGTGATCTTTGTACCATAAAGAATCATTTTTCCAAGTAAATGTATCAGATGTACTAGGATCTTGCTACAATTTTTAACTGAGTGTCCACACTTCTTTGTCCTTCTTCCATTCATCCCTTGCTTCGGTTCTCCAATTTGGTTGAATAATAGAAATGGCACAAAGAAATGCTTCCACCTCTTCATTATTTCTTGAGAGTATATCTACAACAACATTTAGCTTCCCTTTTTTGTAGATGATTTCAAAGTCATACCGCAACATTTTTGTGACCCATTTTTGCTGCTCTTCTGAAGATAGTATTTGTTCCAAAAATTGTTTCAGACTATCATGATAAATTTTTAACTTGAAGTGTCTTCCCATTAGGTAAGGTCACAATTTCTTTATTGCATTTAGTATTGCTAACATTTCCTTCTCATAAATAGCTTTCTGTAAATACTTTCCTTTGATTGGACAAATTGCAAAAGAAACTGGTCTTCCTTCTTGCATTAAAGCAACACGAATTCCATTTCCTGAGGCATCACATTCCACAATAAATATTTTTGTGAAGTCTAGCATAACCAAGACCAGTGCTAGGCACATTGCTTCCTTAAGATGTTCAAAGGCCTTAGTTGCTTCAAGAGTCCATTAAAATGTATCTTTCTTCAATAATGTTGTTAGAGGTGCTGCTATTCTCCCATAATTCTTAACAAAATTGCGATAATACCCTATTAACCCAAGAAATCGACGCAACTGCTTAATGGTTGTGGGGACTTTCCATTCCTTAATGGCTTTAATTTTGTTAGGGTCTAGCTTAACACCCTTGTGAGATAAAATATGACCTAGATATTCCACCTCTTATACTCCAAAGAAACATTTGGATGTTTTTTCATATAATTGTTTCTCCTCCAATAGTTTAAGCACCCTATCAACATGTTGAACATGATCCTTCCAAGACCTGTTGTAGATTAGTATATCATCAAAAAATACTAGCATAAATTTTCTAAGGAAGGGTTTGAAAATGGAATTCATCAAGCCTTGAAATGGAGAAGGTGCATTGGTAAGCCCAAAATGCATGACCAAAATTCATAATGACCCTCATGAGTTCGAAATGCTATTTTCAGAATATATTCAGTCTTCATTCTAATTTGATGATATCCTGAACGAAGATCCAACTGGGTAAAATAAATTGCTCCATGTAATTCATCCAATAATTCATCAATCACAGGAATGGGAAATTAATCTTTAATAGTGACCTTATTGAGCTCCCTATAATTCAGACACATGCACCATGATCCATCCTTCATGTGCACCAATACTATTGGAGTAGAGAAATAACTTTGACTAGGTTGAATTATACCAGCCTCTAACATTTCTGCAATCAGACGTTCAAACACCAATGAATAACAATCTATAAGGTCTAATGTTTGGAGGAACACTTCCTGCAATCAAATGAATATCATGATAATGAGTCCTTTTGATCCGGATTTTATACAGGAACGCAACAGAATACAGAAATAACCATGAACATAGAGATGCAGCGGAAATAATGCTTCATTTCATTAATATCAAATAACAGAAATATGCTTACAGGCATAATGGAAATAAAATAGCTAGGGTGCTAGTAGCGAATCTCTGAGAAGAGATGTGATGGCTACCGACCTCTGAAATGTGTTACAATGAGGCTCAAGGGCCTATTTATTGTTGAGAAACAATGTAGAATATGAAACGTCCAAAAACCTAACCGTAGGAGATGAGGCGCCAAAACTGTGGGCGCCCGTTTGGGTAAATTGGTGGTTCAACTTCCCGGGGGCATAACTTTGGCACCCGATCTCCGTTTTACGCGATCAATAGCTCGTTAGAAAGATCTATCCGAGGACTACAACTGTCGGGACGAATTTTATCAAAAAATTCGCTGGGCGCTTTCATACCCAAAAAACGTCGTTTAGGGCCTCAAAACGGCTCTGGAAGTTCAGGACCCGAAAAACTGCTAAAAATAGTAAGTTTTGTTGCAACTTGAAAATTGAAAGAACCGAAGATGGGGGTTCAAATGGAATAGGTGGGTGGCCACCAATATCCACCTGGATCATTAAGCCCCCAAAACGGCTCCGAGAGTGGAGGACCCGAAAACCTGCTAAAAATAGTAAGTTGTGCTTAATGTGAAAATCTGCAAGAATTGATGGTGCTGGTCCAAATGGAATAGGTGGGTGGCCACCGATATCCACCTGGATCATTCCTCCCTCCTTAGGAAGCAATGGTCCCCATTGCGTTGAGATCCTCCATGAGATGAGGCAATTTCTGTTGAACTGAGTAGTAGATGTGTTGAAGATGTCAAGGACCTGCGGGTGGACATGCTGGATGCATTTAGTAAATTTGGTTTCTTTATCAGCCTCAGACAGTACATGTTTGGATTCTGTATGTGTAGTTGCAGGATGTATGGCAACATCAAGCGGTGGTGCGTTGGGAGTCAGATCAATGGAGTGCTTGTCCTGACAGTGTAGAGGAACCTCTATGAGTGAGGGGAAAACTTCCTCGTATTCCTCCATGACTTTGTCCATCTGCTGCAGCCGTGCAAGGGAGCCCTGTTTCGAGGTTGTGGCCACAATATTCTTCTTTCCCTGTGAGTGATTTGTAAGGAAAATGAATTTTCTGGTTTGGGAAACAACCACCGCGTTGTTTTGTCAAAGAGATGGCAGGAGGCGGCACTACCTCCGGTATCCTCGTATGTGTTATTTCCTTGAAGTAACAATAACAAGACGAGGCCCAGACTCATACACAGCATGTCGCTCTGCGATACCGCTGGCCCAATAACACACGCCCACATCAAGAGGAGCAACATCACACAACACCTCATCCGTGAATGCTCGGGCACTGTATGGAAGCCATTGCCGGGCGGATGCGGAGATCTCTCGGTGGGTCGGCCCGATGGCATACGGTCGCGGGTGTGCGCAGGGCGAGAACAGCGCTCACGCAAATTCGTTGAAATGAGGTTTCTTTGGCTTCCGCTATCGACGAGAAACCCAGCGGAGAACCCTTCACCGACATCGGCGAATGGAAGAGGTGCCTCCTCTCGGACTACTTCCGGACCTCCTTCGGGATATTGGTGGTGACAAAAATGGCACTGGGATCCGCATCAATGATCTTAGTCCCTTTGTCATTGCCTTTGTCTAGTTATGAATCAGGATAAAAAATGCATCTGATTCAGGTGCCTTTAGTTCGGCCACCAACAACTGTTTGGCCCGACACTCGTTTGTGCTGTGAGTGGGGCTGTTATGAAATTCACACCACTTCCCTGTGTCCTTATTTGGATTTGTGGTGTTGTTCTGAGTCGCATTTCTTTGGCCTTGCCCCTTGTTCTTCGATTCGGGAGCACCTTTCAGATTCACAGATCCAAAGTCTCGTTTCTTCTGCTTAAATTTCTGCTCGATCTTGGCAGCATAGCGATATGCCGTGCCAAGCGATGTAATGTCAAGGAACTCCATTTCCTCCTGAATGTGTTTGTGCAGACAGCCGCGGTACTTGAGCACCAAATGTCTCTTTGAATCTTTAATACCCAACTTTGTGCGCAGGGTATGGAACAGATTCGTCAGTTCGTGCACATCTTGATCCTTTTGTTGCCGCATCGTGGTCCATTGGATGTATTTGTCCTCATAGCTCCCCACGGGGTAATATTGTTCCTTGATGCCATCTCGGAATGAATTCCAAGTGGGAGTGGCCGAGAATAGAGAGGGTTCCCCTTCGCCCTCTTGCTCACGGTAGGTTTCCCACCAGTCTTTGACATGGGGGGCGGCTTTGAGGAGTGCAAAAATAATCTTTTCTCGGTCAGAGAAGTCATGGACCGAGAAATACCCTTCCAACAAATCTAACCATCTGTCTACAGCGTCTGCATCTATTTTCCCTTCAAATATAGGAATGTCAAAGTTTACCTGTACCTTGAAGGGAGTAGCGCCTCCAGAGTGGCTGTTGGATGCAGATGCGCCATATGTGGGCAGTCGTTGAAGGATTTGAGCAAATTTATCCATCATTGCGTTCCTTTGTTTCTCGAGGGCCTCCTCGAGCAGTATTTTGATAGGATCTCCTGCTCCCTCGTCTTTATTTTCTTCCGCCATGGGAGGTCGTCGGGGTTTGCGAGGCTGATCTTGCAAGGGTTCAACTAGATCGAGCCCTAACTCCTTATACCCTGACCGCGTTGGGGACATGCAAAGAAAAACAAAGAAAAAGTAGACCTGCTTTGATACCACTGATCCGAATTTTATGCAGGAACGCAACAGAATACAGAAATAACCATGAACATAGAGATGCAGCGGAAATAATGCTTCATTTCATTAATATCAAATAACAGAAATATGCTTACAGGCATAATGGAAATAAAATAGCTAGGGTGCTAGTAGCGAATCTCTGAGAAGAGATGTGATGGCTACCGACCTCTGAACTGTGTTACAATGAGGCTCGAGGGCCTATTTATTGTTGAGAAACAATGTAGAATTTGAAACGTCCAAAAACCTAACCGTAGGAGATGAGGCGCCAAAACTGTGGGCGCCCGTTTGGGTAAATTGGTGGTTCAACTTTCCGGGGGCATAACTTTGGCACCCGATCTCCGTTTGACGCGCTCAATAGCTCGTTAGAAAGATCTATCTGAGGAATTCAATTTTTGAATGAGCAACATCGGTCCATGGACCCATGTTGCTCTCCGTTTTCCCAAAAAATGTCGTTTAGGGCCTCAAAACGGCTCCGGAAGTTCAGGACCCGAAAAACTGCTAAAAATAGTAAGTTTTGTTGCAACTTGAAAATTAAAAGAACTGAAGATGGGTGTTCAAATGGAATAGGTGGGTGGCCACCAATATCCACCTGGATCATTAAGCCCCCAAAACGGCTCCGAGAGTGGAGGACCCGAAAACCTGCTAAAAATAGTAAGTTGTGCTGAATGTGAAAATCTGCAAGAATTGATGGTGCTGGTCCAAATGGAATAGGTGGGTGGCCACCGATATCCACCTGGATCACCTTTGGGAGTTTCAAACACTTTGGAATGATTTTCCAAGACGTTTTGGAGATCTAGAGATATAGATGATTTTGATGTTGGAACTTCTAGTGAGCATAATTGTGCAATTATGCCTCGTTGTTCTTTCTTCAAAATAATTTTCATGAAATTACAGCTTATTATCTTTCCTGGCTTCCCTATGATACCCCGTAATTTGACTTCCTTTCCTTCTGAAAAAAATTCAAGAAAATTTCTTGAAAATTAAAAGCTATTGTTCCCAAAGATTGTAACCAATGTACTCCTAGTACAACATCAACACCTCCCATTGGAATGGAAATCATTGGACTATCCAATACATATTCCCCCATGGTTAGCTTGATATTATGGAATTTTTCAGAGCAATTTATAGTTCCTCCATTTGCAACCATCACTTGATATTCTAGTGATGGGAATAGGAAACAATTCCATTCCTTGGCTACCTTACAATGAATAAAATTATGGGTACTACCCGAATCAATCAACACTATTAAATTTTTGTTCTTGATATGTCCTTCTATCTTGAGAGGTTGAGGAGTGGTAATTCCTGCCAATTCATTACATGATATGGTCATTTCTTCTTCTTCTAGGGTTGGTTCCTGGTGTATATCCTCTTCTTTTGAAGTTTCTTGTTCATTTTCTTCCTCCTCTTCACAATCTATGTAAAATAATTTCTTCTCAGCACACTTATGACCTTTAGTGTATTTTCTATCACAACTGCAACAAAGCCCTTTTGCTATTTTTTCTTCCAATTGTTATGGTGTCAACCTTGTAGGTTGTGGAAGTATAGGAGTAGCAAAACTTCCAACTTTATAGATGTGAGTGGTAGGCTTCCTTGTCGCCATAATTTTACATTCAATTTTTCTTGCCAACCTAAATTCCTTCTCCAATGAATCAGGTTCCCAAACGCAAACCTCATGTTGGATGTTATCCAAAAGTCCCTATGAAGACATCAATCTTGTGGTCCTCTGGAATATCAGTTACCCTTATATTCAATTTTTGGAAGTCCTCAATGTGCTCCACCATTGACCCCTTTTGTTTGAGATTTATCAATTGGCTAAAAAAAGTGTTTCTCTTTGTATCCTCATAATGTGGTATCATTTCCTCTGTAAAAATTGACCAAGTGAAAATTTATTTACGGGAAAAAAGCCATCGATACCATAAAAATGTATTTTTTTCTAAATATAAAGTTGCAATGCGTACCTTTTGTGTGTTTTGCACATTATTGAGATCAAAATATTGCTCCATCTATAGTATCCATGTTACGGGATCCTTGCCATCAAACTTCCTCATATCAATCTTTGGAATATGGTGGGTCTTCCATCGAACATTAGAGTTTATGAAATCACGATTAAAATTTATTTATTTTTCATCATGAGTTTCCTCTACTATCTTTTCACCATTAGGAAACATTTCTTGTATCAACTTTGTCAAACCTTCCATGTTTTCTTTTAGATCATTCTTCATGTTTTCCATTTTTTCTTCCATGTCATCCATCTTAGCTTCCATGCAAGCTTCCATGCCATCCATGCCATTCTTAAAGCCATCCATCTTAGCTTCCATGCCTTTCTTCAAACCATCCATCTTAGCTTCCACGCCTTTGTTCAAAACTTCCATTTAATTTTTTGTTGCTGTTGTGAAACCAGCTCCAAAAATAAAAGAAAAGAGATATCAATGCCTTAGAAATAAGCCACTTCAAGGGGGAAATCTCCAATACATTAATTAAATGAAAAATTCTTGGATGATTCAAATTACAAAACCTCCTTTCTATATATAGGAGTCCATGGGGCCACAATGTAATCCTAGCCGACCTAACAATAATAATTTAAGGGCACAATAATAACAATATGGGGGTTACAAGGGTACAATAATAACAATAAGGGGTTACACTAACAACAATAAGGGACTATACTAGTAATATAGGGACCTAACATGCCCCTCTCCTTCAAAAAAGTGTTGTCCTCAACACTTGAGTAGCTCTGGGTGCTTCTGTATAAAATTCTCATCCTCCCATGTAGAATCTTCGGTGGGTAAGTTCTTCCACTTGATGAGATACTCTGAAATTGATCGATTCCGTAGTTGTCGAGTTCTTTTTTCCATGACTGCTTCAGGTTCCAATATGATTTTCCCTTCCCCATCAATTTCTGGCAATACTGTTTGAACTGGAAGATCTTCACCTATAACCTTCTTCAAGCATGCAACATGGAAAACTGGATGTACTCGCGAAGAAGCAGGAAGCTCCAATTTGTATGCCATAGTACCAATCTTTTGCAACACCTTGTAAGGACCATAGTACTTTGGCGATAATTTATTATCCTTATTAGCTTTCTTGAGGGAAATTTGTTTGTATGGTTGTAGCCGTAAAAATACCCAGTCTCCTACATCAAAACTTCTCTCGCTGTAATGTTGATCTGCATGTTGTTTCATTAGATTTTGTGCCAAATTCAGGTTATCCTTTAAGAATTGGAGAACTTCTTGTTGATGCTCGATGTGATATTCCACTGCTTGAACCTTTGATTTTTCTCTTAAATTTGATGTGATGGATGGTGTATGATATCCATAAAGCACCATAAATGGGGTGATTTTTGCTGCAGTATGGAACGAAGTGCTCTACCACCATTCTACGAGAGGTAACCACTTGACCCATTGTGTTTGTTTATCAGATAAAAAAAAACGAAGATATCCTTCCAAACATTTATTTACTATCTCAGTTTGACCATTGGATTGAGGGTGATAAGATGAGCCATGAGCTAATTGAGTACCCAAACAAGAAAATAACTCCGTCCAAAAATTTCAAGTAAAAATGGGATATCTATCGCTCACAATAACCCTTGGGTTTCCACGTAGCTTTTGAATTATGTCCATAAATGTAGTAGAAACTATACTCGCTTTAAATGGATGATATAATGCACAAATGTGTGCATACTTGGTAAGTCTATCAACTGTTGGGGTCCTGTGATTTAGCAGATTGGAATACTAAATGACAAGGCGACATCAAAACCACTTTGGAATCCTAGGATCTAGCCCTCCTGGATTCAGAGAGGGATCTCTCTATATGTGTTTTCAAAGGATATATCTTTAAGGCTTATGATATGATATTAGGCTAGTTATGAATTACAAGGGGTTTGTTTGTTTTTGGTTGGGGATCATTAACTGAGAATGTCATGTGAAGTGAAGGAGGAAATACGTGGAAGGATGTTTCAGCACGGGAAGATAGGCCAAAAAACAGTGCTAAACCATTGGGCTATGGAGTCATAAGAGGGTTTACTTGCACAACAAATATACATGGGTTTTCAAAGGGCAAGTCATCTATATCAGAAGATCTTTTAAGTTGAGTTTGTGGTATGAAACATTGAGTGAGGTGAAAGAAGCAACATGTAAGAAAACAAAGGGCAGCCGAAGATCAGGTAAGGACTTTTAACCTATCCTGCTTTTGGCATACTCTTAAAGGAAAACATATAAGATAAACATAAAAAGCAGCCTAAGATTAAGTAAGGACTTTTAACCTATCTTGCTTCCGGCATGCACTCAAAGGGAAACACTTAGGATAAACATAAAAAGTGACCTAAGTTCAGGTGGGGAATTTTAACCTGGCCTGCTTTTGGCACACTCTTAAGGGAAATATTCAAAAAATATGTTTAATACTAAACAAGGGACATGCTAACCATAAAATTCCTTGATTAAAACTCTACTTAGCATGCAGTGAAAATATCATTCAAGAATAACATCTCAAGTTCTACTAAGCAAGATATGGGCTCACCAACATTCATTGACTAGTTATACTCTATTGAAATCATTCCCAAACACACATTTAGAAGAAAACATAAAGATAAATATTATCAGTGGGAGCTAGGGTACTTTGCAGTAAATCCTTCTCTATATTTGCTGTTCTTTATCAGAGAATATGAACACAATGGAAACATAAGGAAAATAACAATTACAGTGAGAATAACATCACCAATGATTTAGATAAGGATCCAGTGAATCTGCTTGTCTATTGATTTGAAAAACCAGTTACATACTTTGAGTCCAATATCTTTTACAGTCCAATGCTTTTCTTCCCAGCCTACTATATTACAACTACTCAAAAACTCTTACTTAATAACAGTACAAACAATTAACAATTTCCCAACCCTTTACAATGAGTTTTCTGTGGATACATATAGGAGAAAGAGGAAGAGTGTTGCAGGATGGTAGTAAATATTAATTAATACAGAGTGGGAGTAGTATTCGAATGCCTACTCTGCTTAATGACCATTGCATTAACTTATTGTACCTTTTTGGTAGTTTTTCCTGTTTTTTATGCATATCTGGTAGGCATGGAAATAACTCAGAAGTGTTTCTTTGAAGATAACTGTGGCTGATGTAATTTTTTTGACTTCTGAAACAAGTGACTGTCATATTTCGGGTTTTTTAGCCCCATGATTGTGCAATAGCTGTTCTGACGGTTTTAAAGAGTCTCTTCCATCAGGATGGTTGTCACGGTGTCTTTGAGAGGAAAGGTAGACTATAGGTGTCCTTTTGGTCCTTTGGAGAAATAAATACTTCGATGATTAGGCGTTCTGAAGTCATTTCTCACTGATTTTTCTTTGAATTTATCTCTTTAAACACTGATATGTCTTTATCTTTAACTTGTTGGTTAAGCCTTTGATCTTCAGATTTATGCTTTAACCTTCAACTTACACTGATCTTCTCTGTTTACCTTTGTGTATAGGTGGCTGCGCTAGAGGGTTTGCTGTGTAATCATGTCCATTAAAAATTTGATTGAGCTTTCAAATTCGACCCCTTGGCCCCTTTGCCACTATTTCTTTGGCTGTGGGAGACCTGTGGATTAATCCACCATTAAACTTTCACATGACGACAAACTAGTTATGAAATCTTATGTTTCTTGGGTTTAACTACAATAGAGGGCTTTGGCGGAGGTTGTGGAGAAGTGAGGAGGCAAGGCGAATGCAACGGGGAAAGGTTTCATAGGTGAAAATAGGCATCAATCCACAAAAAATGAATTTGGCGCGAAATAGTGGATAGGTGGTTTTTGGGAATACCAGAGGTGGTATTTGCGCGGGGTCAGAGCGGTAAGTGGTAATGAGCAGAGGGAACGCGATACATGTTACTGGCTGACACGTATGCTCCTGAAAACCACCCATTTCGGGTGCAAATAGCTCGATCAATTTTATTTATGAAATGAGCACGAAATGGATTTGGGGCTATTAGATCTTCGGGCCGAATATCTACGGTTGTAGATGAGTGCAAGAGGAGACAAGATGCATGGTGGAAGAATGAGGTGGGGCCAGGGTGACTTAAGCCAATTTTTTGCATAGCAGGAAGGCTTGAGGTTGGGAAAACATTGGTTTACAGTGATAAAGTGTAATAATCCATGTATGGGTGAATATATAAAGGGAAAGAAAGGTGGAAGTGGGAGGGAGTGAAGGCGCTTCTAGGCCGTTGGATCTGGAGAGAGGATATATCAATGGTGGAGATCACCCAGAAACACAAAGAAAGTCCCCAACGTGGTCAGGTGGGACCAACGGGGTTAAAAAGGAAATATGAAGGAAAGATGTTTTTCCGGGGCACTTGGGGTATGGATGGGTTTGTGGGCTGGGTCCCCCCGCAGTAAATTTGGACCATCAGATGAAGATTTTCTATGGTTAAAGAGTCAACTGTAGGGGCAATCAAAAGTTTATTCCATGTGTTGGTAGTGCCCATGGGTGAAAAGAAGGGGAATCAATGCGGGCCGTCAAATTTGGGAGATGGACGACAGGGATTAACTAGGAGGATCAGCAATCGATGGGGAAGAGTTCCGAGATGCAGATTTTGGAAGTTATGATGGCTGATGAGTAATGGAGCGATGAAGCGATGGGATGTGCCAATGTGATTAAGCACGTACCGTCCGATCTAAGGGAGATCAACGGTCAGAATTTAATCGGTGGGGGTGATCCATTGGAGGGGGGATCATCGGTAGGGGACTTACGATGCGTCACCGTTAGATTTTGTGGAACAGACGGCTCAGATTGAATCAACGGATCAGCTATCAGAGGAGTAAGGGGTCTGGGACAAATAAAAAGGAGATCGCCTATGGAGCGAGGGCCGTCGGATTGGAATGATATCGATGACTCGGACTTAAAGTTGGAACACACATCAGTATTTCGCAAATCAGCGGAGAAAAAGGAAAAAGCACGAAGAATTGGAAAATGCCGAAGTGCAATTGCGATGGGGGTTTAAGACTGAGGCCGAAGGTCGCGGGTCCCGGTCTTATGAAGGAAAAGGAATGAAAACCTAAGCCCGCAGGGGCTTAAAGGTCCGCTTATGAAAAAGGTTGGTTTTAGGCCAAGAAAGGGGTTTTTTAAGGTTTTTGAGAGGTTCTGATAGAGTGAAAAGGGTGTTTTTAAACCAAGTAAAGGGGATTTTCAAGGTTTAAAAGGGGGTTTTGAGGAAGTAAAGGGTAGAATGAGGAAAGTGGGGGATTTTTGCATAGGGGTTTATCAAAGGAGAAAATGATGGAAAAATGGGTTTGAACACAGTCACTTTTATAACAACAGGGTTTCTTTGAGGATTTTTGAAGGAAGATCATCAATGGAATGGATTTCTTGGACAAATGGACACAACAAGGCTTCAAGAAGTCACAGATTTGCTCCAATTTTGTTTCTTGAAGACTAATAGACCTGTTTTAGCCATCATAGTATATGAAAAATTTATTGATGGCTAACAGCGGCTCCAACTTGGGAATGGAAGCTCCTTGGAGGTGTCAAGAACCTCAGAAACTTTATCTCTGGAATGTAGATCAATGCTTTATCCTTGAAAACCTTTTCTTCTTTGATCATGCTGCTTGAAAATATGATCAGTATTGCATTATAACCAATCAATTTTCCCCAAAAAAATACCTACACAGCCTACGTTCCTAACATTTTTTCTTCATAAGGTGCACTTGGACTTGCAAACCTTTGACACCAACATTTTATTCTTTTAAAAGCATAAAAAACTAATCTAAATCTACCCTTATAACTTCCATAAGTTTATATTGAACAATTGGACTAAAAAAATCTCTACCTAACTACTATCTGTCATGATTAAACTGTCTAACAGACTTCATTCTCTACATTCTAAAATGGAAATTGAAAACACAGGAAAACCATGATTACGTTGTCTGATTTGCTGTGATGGCTATGAAATCAAAACAAACTGTTCATAGACCTTTATTTGCATAAAAGTAACAAAACTTGGAAGGCTTAAGATCTGAAAACAATGAGAGTCCTTCCTTCTTACTTTCAGCTTTGATTTTGATCTCTTTTGAGCTGTCTTCTTCTTCTTTACCTAGTTCAAGTTTTCAGCATGTTAGAACCAGTCTTTTTGTATCTTTGGCTCAGGTTTTGATCTGATTAGAGCCATTCTTTCTTTTTGATTCTTAGGTTCAGATTTTGAGCATATTAGAACCAATTATTTTTCTATCCTAATCTAATCTACTGATAAGCCAAGATTAAGTAGTTTGGAAAATCCTCTTCACTAACCTATCAGAAGTAAATTGATATCTATCTAGTCATGATTAGGCTGTATGACTAAATAGCAGTGCTTTATTTTAAGTAGTGGCATTTAGGCTTGCACAATTTCAGACTCTCTTTATTTTTTGGTATGGGGTTGTACCTTTCTTATTTTATATCTGCTCTCTTTTCTCTTTTTCTATTTTTTGTATTTTTTCTTTTTCTTTCGAAGAAAAAAAATAACAAACTAGCTGAATGCTTACATGCTGAGCTTTATTGACATTCCTACCTACCCTAATCTAACTGTGAAATATTTACATGTTTAGCTTACAAATTCTCTTTTCCAATACATCTAGTCAATCAGATGGTTCCATGACTGGTCTTTGCTCATCTCTTTGAGCATGCTGGACAGACAGGGCCACTCCCATCTCACTTGCTCTTTAGAAGCAGGTCTAGGATTTTTTTTTTGTATTTGGTGATATACTGCTCCTAACAATCTCTATCCCTTCTCCAAATGTCTTCAAGAAATAAGGAAATGGGTCTTGAAATAATATCTGGTTGGGAGTATTTGATAGGTAAGTTTCAACCCGGATCATTTTTTCTTCCACTGGATCAAGAAAAAGATTCCTTTGAGAAAGAAAACCTTCCTCATATTCATTATTATCTGAGCTGGAGGACTCACCATATATTGCAGTGTTATCCTCTTGTAGTCTTGGTATGTTCTGACTCAGTGGACTGAAATCTGTGAAGAGGTCACTATATTTTTGAGTAGGGGTCTATTTGATTACCTCAACATTTTTAGGAGAAGGTTCTTTATATTCATCATGCTCAAGAAATTCTTCATTATTTTCCTCCTCAACCTTTGAGCTGAAAGACTACTGATTTCCAATCACATCAAAAATATCACTGATGACTTGTAATGAAGCAGAGAAAAGATTTAGAGATTATTCACCTTCTTATGCACTTTTAAATCTTTCTTCACCAGTATCATAAATAACCTGATTTGGCTCATTACTTTCTTGGAGGAGGTGGGACTGATATTCCTCCCACAAATCTAACAATGATGGTCCTGCAAGATCAAAATTTGTTTGGAGAACATCATCATCAGATAGATAAAAATTAGGAAAATCATTAATGTAAGTAATGTCACCAATCAAACATACCAGATTATCAGCAGGTCCTTCTTTGTTTTGATCTACAGGAGAACTTTCTAAATTTTTACAACAAAGTTCATTAGGTGAATCGGCAAGAGTGTTTGTTTTATAAAATATTTTAGAGGCTAGATGTTTATTTATAATCTGATCAATTTCTTCTTTAGTCAATGGGGAAGATGCTTTTGTTTTTCTTTGAGTAGACATACAACAGTTCTCTATCTCTTGTGTTAACTGGTTTTGAGGCTGGATGTCTTTTCGAGCCTCTTCTAGTGAAACAATACTTGTGCTTGCAGGGAAACCTTGAGGATTTTCTATTGTTTCCTGATCTACTTCTGTTTCAAACAAATCCTCATGATTTTTATGATACTCGATTTGAATACAAGGATCATGGGTTGTTTCTTCTACATTATCGGGATGCCACGCTTCTTGTGTAATCTGAAATGAGTTGTACCATAGAGGGAAAGTCCCTATATGTGCTGGTTCTCCTTCCACATCAGACTCTGCGTTTTCTAAGTGGATACTTGTTTCCTCAAAGAACTTCTCACTATTAGTATTTTCATTTTGTTCGTAAAGATATCTTAATAGTAAAACAAAAGTTATAAGTAGGCAATCGGGAACTTCTTGACAACCTTCCTCATCATCTTCTATAAAGTCTTGATCATCATACATGTCTTGCTCATTGTCTAGGTCTTGTAGTGGTTGATTTTGTTCTTGATCTGGAAAAAACATGGGCTGCTCTAGATCATAAATATTTAAATTGGCCTCACTTAGAAGGGATGATGAATCATTATTTATGATGGCAGGTATATCTTGAGGAATTTCCTTTATTTCTTAATTGATTTATTCCTCAACTAATTCATCTAGTTTCTTGTGATAGCTGTCTTGGGCATGAAATTCATGAATGGGTGCTAAAAGATCCTCAGGATGTATATTAAACAAATCCTCATCAATTTATAACACGTATTATATGATGTTTTGAGATTGATCACAACAATTTGCAGTCCATGATAAAGATGAAGGGTTTTCTTTATATTTTTCATAAAATACTTGGTGCATATCTTTTAAAGAAAACAAGCTCTTAGGTTCTAACCATTCATACCAATCCCTTGCCTTACCTTCTAATGTTGCCATGAAAATTTTCATAAGACAGTCCTCATGCCATTCAACTTTTAACCTCCATATATGTATATGAAACTTGATGAGATGTAACAAGGGGTCATCAACATTTTCATCTTGAAAGATAGGTAGGTTATTTAACCAATTTATTTTAGGCATTTTGTGTGGGAATCCAGGGATATGATCTCTACTCATTGGGGCATATCTCCTTTGTATCCTTGGATCCATTTTTGTAAATCAGAAAGGGTCACTGAATCTTTTCAAATAGTTTAGAGTCTTCTACCAATGGAGTCATTTGGTCTTTTGGGAGTTGTGGAGACACCAGGTGGATGATTTCAAATGTTTTAAGATAAGTTGCTGTCCACCATCAGTAATTAAATACCAATTTAAGGTTGTTGTGGTTTTCTGAGCTCTAAAGGATGTATAAGATGTAATTCACTCAGAATTCCCCAACGGAGTCTCCATTATGTTGGGGTCCTGTGATTTAGCAGATTGTCATACTAAATGACAAGGAAACATCAGATCCACTTTGGAATCCTAGGATCAAGCCCTCCTGGATTTAGAGAGGGATCTCTTTATATGTGTTTTCAAAGGATATATCTTTAAGGCTTATGATATGATATTAGGCTAGTTATGAAGTACAAGGATTTGTTTGTTTTTGGTTGGGGATCATTAACTGAGAAGGTCATGTGAAGTGAAGGAGGAAATAAGTGGAAGGATGTTTTAGCATGGGAATATAGGCCAAAAAACAGTACTAAACCATTGGGCTATGGAGTCATAAGAGGGTTTACTTGCACAACAACTATACAAGGGTTTTCAAAGGGCAAGTCATCTATATCAGAAGATATTTTAAGTTGAGTTTGTGGTATGAAACATTAAGGAGTGAGGTGAAAGAAGAAACATGTAAGAAAACAAAGGGCAACCTAAGATTAGGTAAGGACTTTTAACCTATCCTGCTTTTGGCATAATCTTAAAGGAAAACATATAAGATAAACATAAAAAATCAGCCTAAGATCAAGTAAGGACTTTTAACCAATCTTTCTTTCGGCATGCACTCAAAGGGAAACACTTAGGATAAACATAAAAAATGACCTAAGATCAAGTGAGGAATTTTAACCTGGCTTGATTTTGGCACACTCTTAAGGGAAATCTTGAAAACAACTATTTAAGACTAAAAAAGGGATAGGGCTAACCATAAACTTGCTTGATTAAAACTCTACTTAGCATGCAGTGAAAAGATAATTCAAGAATAACATCTCAAGTTCTACTCAGCAAGATATGGGCTCACCAACATTTAGTGATTGGTTATAATATATTGAAATCATTCCCAAACACACATTTAGAAGAAAACATAAAGATAAATATTATCAGTGAGAGCTAGGGTACTTTGCAGTAAATCCTTATCTATATTTGCTGTTCTTTATCAGAGAATATGAACACAGTGGAAACATAAGGAAAATAACAATTACAGTGAGAATAACATCACCAATGATTTAGATCAGAATCCAGTGAATCTAATTGTATCTTGATGTGCAAAACCAATTAAATACTTTGACTCTTGAGTCCAATAGCTTTTACAGTCCAATGCTTTTCTTCCCAGCCTACTATATTAAAACTACTTAGAAACTCTTACTCAATAACAGTTCAAATAATTAACAATTTCCGAACGCTTTACAATGAGTTTTCTGTGGATACATATACGAGAAAGAGGAAGAGTGTTGCAGGAATGGTAGTAAATATTAATTAAGAAAGAGTGGGAGAAGTATTCGAATGCCCACTCTGCTTAATGACCGTTGCATTAATAGATTGTACCATTTTGGTAGTTTTTCCTATTTTTTATGTATATCTGGTAGGCATGGTAATAACTCCGAAGTGTTTCTTTGAAGATAACTGTGGCTGATGTACTTTGTTTGACTTCTGAAACAAGTGACTGTCATATTTCGAGTTTTGTAGCCCCATGAATGTGAAATAACTATTTTGATGGTTTTAAAGAGTCTCTGCCATCAGGATGGTTGTCACAGTGTCTTTGAGAGGAAAGGTAGACTATAGGTGTCATTTTGGTCCTTTGGAGAAATAAATACTTCGATGATCAGGCATTTTGAAGTCATTTCTCACTGATTTGTCTTTGAATTTATTTCTTTAAACACTGATATTTAGCTTTAAATTGTGTATTTGTCTTTATCTTTAACTTGTTGGTTAAGCCTTTGATCTTCGGATTTATGCTTTAACCTTCAACTTCCATTGATATTCTCTGTTTCCCTTTGTGTATAGGTGGCTGCGTTAGAGGGTTTGCTGTGTAATCATGTCCATTAAATATTTGATTGAGCTTTGAAATTCGACCCCTTGGCCCCTTTGCCACTGTTTCTCTGGCTGTGGGAGACCTGCGGATTAATCCACCATTAAACCTGCACATGACGACAAACTAGTTATGAAATCCTGCGTTTCTTGGGTTTAACTGCAACAGAGGGCTTTGGCAGAGGTTTTGGAGCAGTGAGGAGGCAAGGCGAATGCAATGGGGAAAGGTTTCATAGGTGAAAACAGGCATAAATCCACAAAAAACTGAATTTGGCGCGAAATATTGGATAGGTGGTTTTTGGGAATACCGAAGGTGGTATTTGCGAGGGGTCAGAGCGGTAAGTGGTAATGAGCGGAGGGAATGCGATACATGCTACTGGCTGACACGTATGCTCCTGAAAACCACCCATTTCACGTGTAAATAGCTCGATCAATTTTATTTATGAAATGAGCGTGAAATGTATTTGGTGCCGTTAGATCTTTAGGCCGAAGATCTACGGTTGTAGATGAGCGCGAGAGGAGACAAGATGCATGGTGGAAGAATGAGGTGCGGCTGGGGTGACGTAAGCCAATTTTTCACGTAGCTGGAAGGCTTGAGGTTGGGAAAACATTGGTTTACAGTGATAAAGTGTAATAATCCATGTATGGGTGAATATATAAAGGGAAATAAAGGTGGAATTGGGAGGGAGTGAAGGCGCTTCTGGGCCGTTGGATATGGGGAGAAGATAGATCAACGGTGGAGATCACCCGAAAACACAAAGAAAGGCCCTAGCGTGGTCAGGTGGGACCAGTGGGGTTAAAAAGGAAATATCAAGGAAAAATGTATTGCGGGGGCACTTCGGGTATGGACGGGCTTGTGGGCTGGGTCCCCCCACAGTAAATCTGGACCGTCGGATGAAGATTTTCTGTGGTCAAAGATTCAAATGTGGGGGCACTCAAAAGGTTATTTCGTGTGTTGATAGTGCCCGTGGGTGAAAAGAAGGGGAATCACTGCAGGCCATCAGATCTGGGAGATGGACGACCAGAATTAACTCAGAGGATCGGCAATCAGCGGGGAAGAGTTTCGGGATGCAGAGTTTGGAAGTTGCGATGGCTGATGAGCGATGAAGCGATGGAGCGATGTGCCAATGCGGCGATGGAGCGATGGGATGTGCTGATGCGATTAAGTGCGGACCGTCTGATCTAAGGGAGGTCGACGGTCGGATTTAGTCAGCAGGGGAGATCCATCGTGTTGGTGTTCCCATGTTTTGGCCAGGTTGAAAAGACCAAAAGATGAGACAACATAGAACCACTTTCAGACCTTAGGATCTAGCCCTCCTAGGTCTAGAGAGGGATCTCTCTATGGTAATCAAAGGTTTATGTCTTTGAAGCTTGGATGTTGTGATTTTAGGCTAGTTATATGCACAGGGTTTGTTTGTTTGTTTGTTTAGGTTTGGTTGGAGGGAATCAGGAAAAGAAGGTCCAACATAAGACAAGGATGAGCAAAGAGGAAGCTTAGGCAGAGACAGATAACTTAGATAACATTAAGGCCATTAGGCTATGGAGTCAAGAAAGGATTTATTTGTAATCAATGTGAAAGATTTCAGTTGGGCTAGTCATCTAGAGCATTTTGATCTTAAAGGAGATATTTGGAATGGGACATTAAGGACAGAAAATGAAAGGAGGAGAACCAACCAACTCTGTCTATAGATCAGGTCAGAGGTCATTTAACACCAGACCTATTTGGACAGAGTTAGAGGCAATACAAGGGATCTTGGAAAGGTTTAATTGAGATGGAAAGGTCCTAGAGAGGTAGAGACTATGCTCTAGATCTCTAGGGTTCTCAACACATTCAACTAAATCCTAACAAGAACATCTAAATACAGATTTCATTAATTCATACATCAGAGAGTAGGCAATGACATCCACTACACTGGTTAAATCAATCGAAAACAATATTCAGATACACATATAAGAAGAAAACATAGAAGGCTGGGAGAGCAGCAACATAAGGTACCTATCAAGGGTAAATCTTATGCCAAAATTCTGATGCGAGCTTGAAGAAACATAATGAAATGAAAGCAAGTCAATCACAAATATAGAGAAAGGAAAACATCACCAGCCGCTTTAGATCAAGATCCAAAGAAACATGCTTGTCATATTAAAAACAACACCAATCAGGTACATCATAGCCCATAGCTTGAACATTCAGTCTGCATACATCTAATCTCAGCCTATCTTACAATATTACACAAAGAACTTGTCTCAAGAGGAAAATACTTGCGTTTCACTGATATCTCATCAACAACCACAACAATGTTTCTTTCTGTGTTTTATAGCAAAGGATGAACAGAAGATAGACTGAGGGGGTAGGTGAACACTAAATGTAACATTAAACATAAAAATGAATGTAGGGCTGAAGCCCATTCTGTTTGAAGGCTGAGTATTTAATTTTTGTCATCTCTTTCATGAAAGAATGATCTTCCCTAGATATTACTTTGACATATTTCAGCTGTGGTGATCTGCTGTACTTTGATGAAGAAACATTTTGTTGATTAATAAACCCTGATGTTACCCTTTACTCACGTTCGAGACCTTTTGATCGATCGTCGGGGTCTTCAACCGGTGCTCTGCTTCCTAAAATCCTTGAGGAGGCGCGAAAGTCTTCTATTTACTGCCTCGAGCCCTATGATGTTCCAGTACTGTCTTTTTTCATGCATTCTGAGCCTTAATGGCGCCGGAGATTTTAGATTTTAAATTTGTCCTTTGATGGAGAAAACCGCTCTGCTGATGTATAACACCTGCCATTCATTAACTCCTTTACCCCTGTCAGTGGGAAACTTGCTGTTGCCTCCATACTGTGCAATTATGGTGACATTTCAACCTTTGTACTCTACAGAGAGCTCACAACTGTGTGAGGAAAATCAATGCAACTGAAGACTGGTGGAGCGGAAGGTGGAACATATGGTGGTGCGACGGCGGCGGAAACAATGATATTATGTGAAATAACAGTGAAAATGCATTGAAGTGGCGAAATGTGCGAACAATAGGGTTCGGTGGCGATATGCAGTGCAGACCGTTAGATCCTAGCCTGGAGATGAAAATCAACGACGGAGATTGAGCGGTGGAATAATATATGAAAGTGGGCGGGGCAACTATGGAATATAAGACTTAAGTCTAAAGTCTTAAACTTTGGACCTTGGAAAAATGCAAAGAAATGTGACGGAAATGCCATGAACGCGATTAGGTGGGACCCAACGGAGGCGGAAAGCGACTCCTTTTGAACCATTAGATATTAGATCCAATGAACGGCTGTGATTTACTCGGAGCATCACAATCAGAAGGGAACAGGGGTGACACATATTGAAAGTTCCGATTGCGATTAGGTGGGGAGTGCGATTGAACGCTAACCGTTGGATGCAGCGGGGAAACGGATGACAGAGATTAAATCGGAGGGAAGACAGAAAGACTTGCGATTGGAGGAAATGGGAAGTGTGATGGCCATTGGATTAGCAGGGGAATGGATGGCCAGGATTTAATCGGGCGGTCAGGAGTTAGGACTTGCGATTAGCGATCAGGCGGGGGGATCAACAGTGGAGAAGTAGATTGGAGGATTGCAATCGGGGCGGCACCACCGGGACTTGCGATTGCGATCGAACGGGGGTTGCGATTAGCGCTCCACCGTTGGATATGTACAACAGATCGACGGATGTAAAACATGCCGCGGGACTTAACGTCATAACTCAGTCGCATCGGAACTTTCGAAGTTTACAAAGGAAATTGGACCTCCACCGATGTTCCGATTGTGATTAGCGCTTGGGACTTAAACGCTTGGTCCCAGTGCACGGGCATGTGTGGGGGAAGGATATAAAGAATATTTGGTAGGGTTGAGAGGGTACGAAAGGGAAGTAGAAGGGGGAATAAATGGGATTGGAATAAGAAGGGTAGGAGGCCCTTCGGGCATTTCTCCATGAACGGAGAGGCTTGCAACGGGAACAAGCAGAGGGAAATTTATCAAAGGACACTAGGCACAAAGAGGCTTCAAGGAGGATGGGTTTTTAGGGGAAAGGCATTCCTTGAAGGCTCCAAAAAAATCCAGCCCCCAGCTTGCTTGTCAAGAATTTCATAGGGGGCTAACAGTGGCTCCACATGGGGATGGCTTCTTCTTGAAGGAGTCAGGAAACCAGAGATGATCTTTGGAGTAGGCCAGATGCCTGCTGCTTGGCACATCCCTTCTTTATTCAATTTAGCTGCCACAATATGATAGAAAACATCAGCAGAAACATTTCCCAACCAACTACCTACCCTGACTACAGTTCTAACATTTTTTCTTCTGGGTGCATTTGAGCTAGCAGACCTTTTGCATCATTTTATTTTGCAAAAAAAAAACAAACCTATTCTAAATCTACCCTTATTTCTCCATGAGGCCAGATTAGACTGTTGGCCTCATCTATTTCTCTACCTAATCTACTACCTGTTGGGATTAAACTGTCCAACAGGTTTATTCTCCTACATTCTAAGACAGGAAATTGAAAAACAACCAAGCCAGGATTGGGCTGTCTGACTTGCTGTGGATGGAAAGTGCTGAAAATTGAAAAAAAACTCTGAAGGCTTGAAGTCCGCAACTTTGAAACATCCTTCTTTTTCTGTGACTCAGGTTTTGAGCATGTTGGAGTCACTTCTTTTCTTTTATTTCAGCTCTAACTTTGGGCATATTAGAGCTGATTCTTCTTTTCACTGCTGATCCAAATTTTGAGCATATTAGGACCAGCTACTCGGCTTCCTATAGCTCATATTTTTATCATGTTTGAGCTTATTCTTTTTGTATCTTTCATAGGTCCATGTTTTGAGCATGTCTGGACCTGTCCTTTCACTCTGTCTTTTGGAACATTTTCTATTCTTTTTCCTTGAAAGTAAAACTGCAATGGTATGTACAATGGAGAATGAAACTGGAAACTGAAATTCAACTGAAGTAATGCTTGAGCATCCTGCCATTGACAGGACCCCCAAACAGCTCTGAACCATCAAGTTCTTGCAATAAAAATGCATTAGGACCCACAATGGCTTGAATGATGTATGGACCTTGCCACAAGCTATCAAATTTTCCATGTTTGCCTTTGTCCTCTCTTCTCGAATCCCATCTCAGAACCTTGTCACCAATTCTGAAATATGAAGCTTTGGTTCTTTTATCGAACTGCTTCTTTATGATTTCTTGAACTCTGACAGCTCTGTTGTAGACCTGATCCCTTGTATGCTGGAGATGTATTATTTCATTTATTCTCCTTATCATGCTATCTTCCTCTGATTGGATCTCCTGGACAAGTTTGACCACTAGAACTCAGAGACTAGTAGGAAAAACTACTTCAGTCCCATAAACCAGTTGGAAGGGTGACATGCCAATAGATTTCTTTGTAGTGAGCCTGTCTACCCACAAGGCATGTATCAAATTTTTATGCCATGACCTTTTGTTCTCTTCCAACAGCTTCTTAATGATTGTAACCAGGCTTTTATTTGATGATTCAACAAGGTCATTACCCTGGGGGTAATAGGCAGTCGAATGTCCAAGTTCTATTCCGTACCTGTGACAGAAGTCAATCATTCTCTTGGATCCGAAAGCAGCAGCATTGCCAGTGATTATTTTCCTTGGACAACCAAACCGAGATAAGATGAAGTCCTCTAGGAACCTAATAATGATAGAATCGGTGGCATTCCTAGTGGGTATGGCTTCTATCCATTTAGTGAAGTAATCTATGGCAGTTAGGATCCATTTGTGCTATCCAGAAGAAGAAGGGTGAACTTCCCCGATAAATTCTAGGCCCCATTGCACGAAGGGACCTTCTACGGTGATAGGTTGCAAAGGTAAGGGGAGGAGCTTTCTTCTGCCTTCAAAGATCTGGCATTTGTGGCAGGCAAGTATCATTTTATGGACATCACTAAATAGTGTAGGCCAATAGTAGCCAGCCCTAAGTATCTTATTTGCAGTGGCTTTCCAACTCAAGTGGCCTCCACACTCCCCAGCATGGAATTCCTGTTTAATTCTTTCAGCTTCAGGTTCAGACAAGCATTTCAGCAATAGGCCATTTGGATTTTTTCAATATAGATCTCATTCATAATGCAGTAATTTCTAGCTTTGAGTTTTATGAATCTGGCCTTTGTTTTGGACAGTTCTGGAGGGGCATTGAGGTTTGTGAGCACGTAAAGGATATCAGTATACCAAGGAGAGTTCTGAAACTGCTCCTCAACATTTGGATGGGGCGATCCTTCTTGCTCATCTAAGGCATTTATCATGTTAATGTCAAGGGCCTGCAAGTTTGATTCAGCCATTAACCAAGCCAGGCCCTGACATTTGATCAGCTTGGTGGGTTTTATTTCAAGGTCGTATTCCAAGATTGTAGCAATCCATTTGCCCCTTTTCCCATCAGGGTCATGGGACAAGATATATTTGACCATTATATTTGGCACGAAAGCAATGGTGTGAGAATGTAGAATGTACACCCTAAAGTCTTTTAAGTCCTTAACCAAGGCATAGGCCTGCTTTTCCATGATGTTATACTTTAAGGATGCATCTCTTAAGGCTTTACTGAAGAAAGCTATAGGCTGTTCATTACCTTCTGAATTTTTTTGCAGCAAAATTGCAGCTATTGTGTGTTGGGAAGCGAATGAAAAGATCAAAAAATATTTTGAGAAGTCAGGGATGATAAGGATAGGGGCCTGAGTGAGTGCAAGCTTTACTGACCCAAAATATTTCTTGGCTTCAATAGTCCACTTAATTCCTGCACCTTTCTTTAGCATTTCTGTCATTTTTCTAAGGTGCTCAGCAAGGTTGGGAATGAACCTCCTAAAGAAGTTGATCTTCCCAATGAAGGACTGTAACTCCCTGATGTTTCTTGGGTGTGTGATTTGGAGTATTCCCTCAACCCTTTGTGGGTCTATCCTAATCCCTTTCTCAGATATGATGTGACCAAGAAGTTTACCTTCTTGCAGCCCAAAAATAGTTTTCTTAGGGTTCAGGGACAGACCATACCTTCTACATTTTTCAAAGACTTTCCTCAGATGTTTCAAGTGTTCTTCTTCAGTTTTGGAAAAGACAGTTAAGTCATCCAAATAGATAACTATGAAGTGTCCTATCTCTTCTGAGAAGGCTATGTCCATCGCTCTCTGGAAGGTAGCGCCAGCATTCATCAGTCCAAAGGGAATTTTCACATACGTGAAGGTGCCCCATGGAGTGGTAAACGCTGTCTTGAGTTGATCTTCTGGGAGTACTAACACTTGATTATATCCTGAAAAACCATCAAGCAGGGAGATTCTCTTAGAGCCCACTACCTTCTGTAGGATATGTTCCATTCTAGGCAAAGGGTAGTTATCTTTCAGGGAGGCTCTGTTGATGTTTCTGAAGTCTATGCATAATCTGATATCACCTGTTTTCTTTCTCACAGCCACTAAGTTTGACACCCAATCAGAAAACCTTACAGGGACTATGATGTCTGCATCATACATCTTTTTAATTTCTTTCTCTATTGCAGGCAATTGTTTTGGATTGATCCTACGAAGTTTTTGTCTGAAAGGCTTCTGATTTTCCTTTAGTGGTATCTTGTGTTGTATGATGTCGGTTTCATAAGCCTTTAAGTCTTCATAGCTCCATGCAAAAACATCAATGAATTCTTTAAACAACTCAATGTACTTCTTCCTCATGTCTGCGGGTAAAGACTTAGCTAGTTTGATCATTTTGGGTTTGTCTTCAGTGCCTATGTTGGATTCTTCTACATATGTATCTGCATGCTCTATTGTGGGCTTTTTCACTACATCATCAAAGTCAAAAAGGTCCTCTAAGGGTGCCAGGCCTCTGGGCATATTCTTATTTTTGGCCTGCAGCACCTCCATTTCCTCACTATCTACGTTTTCGCAATTATTGGTTGGGTTTTCAGTTTCCTCCGAAAAAGAATTTATTTCTATGTTGCAGGGTGTTTCCCATTCATCTGGGGGATCCTCGCTTGGGCAGATGTCACCAGAAATCGAGTCTAAATCAAACAATTCAAACGTATTCCTGCCCACCAGGAAATCTTCGATCTGTTTGTCTCCTTCAAAAACCTGCCAATATTTTTCATTGTCTGGCACTGTAGGCCTGAATTTGGTCTGAATGATAATATATTGATCAACTGGGGCCTTAGGATATGAGCTAGATAGACAAGCTAATCCATTTGCAATTGCATTTTGACCCCTAGGAACGAACGCTAATTCATATTCAACAAAAGTTTTCAGTAAATCCAGAGTGTCATTCCTGTATGCCCTAAGCCTGGGATGTTTCGTTGTGTACTCACCATTCACCTGTTTGATAACTAACTCAGAGTCTCCTCTCACAACTATCCTACGGGCTCCTAATTTCTTCAATAAATTCAGACCTGAGATGAGAGCCTCATAATCTGCGATATTATTCGTGCATTTGAAATGCAGATTCATAGCGTGGCTCTCTGCATGATCATTTTCTGTGTTACGTAGCCACACTCCAGCCCCAGCGTTTTGCCTAGTACAGGACCCATCAAAATTCATTTCCCACAGGGGCTCGCCATTATGTTGCGCTAGAGGGTCTGTACTAGGTAGTGGGTTGTCTTGTCCTTCATGGCCCGTGTGGAGTTCAGAGAGTTGGCTACCTTGCTGTTTGCGTTTTGTTTCTGGTTCATTCTGAGTTTCGTTTTCAGTACCCAGCCCATGGCTCTCTTCATCATATTCTTCTAGGGTTGCCATTATGCTGAAATCCATGGGCTCTGCTTTTTTGCTTGAATTTTTACATTCAGATTCTGGTTCTCCTAAGGATTGGTCATTATAAAGGATGAAAGAATCCAGGTCTGTGTGTACAGAGTATAATGGTGAATTTTCAAGCTTCTCGGGGCTACTGACTAAGAATTTCATCTGAGACTCTCTATACAGTCTTCTAAGTTGGCCAAATGCAGGGATAGTGGCATAAGAGCCATACATCTGCATTGTTCCTTGCAGTTTGTCTCCCCATGATCTGGATAGTAACATGCCATACTTGGGTGGCACATCTGCTACCACCACATCCATGACCATACACTTGGCAGGAATCTGGGTCAAACTCACACATAAGTCTTTGATCAGCCCTAGGCATTTTACTCTGCTAGAGTCAAACAAATATAGGTCCTTGTAAGGTTGTGTTATCTCTAGGCCTAGATTTTCCATCACTACCTTAGGCATTAAATTGTGTGATGCTCCAGAATCATGCATGGCATTGTGGAGTATTTTGTCATGAATGTTGAGACTGATATAAAAAGGTGGAACTACCCCTTCCTGAAATTTTCCCTCAATCTTTGGACCAAACAGAAGGGCAGGCTGATCATCATTCAAATTTACAGTATCGTTGTTTTCCCCTAGATTCAATGCTTTCAAAATTTGGCCTTTATATACATTCTGAGTGGCCAGTTCAGATAATGGTACATAGATCTTGATTTTGGCAATCTCACTCTCCAAATTGAAAGTGGATTTGGTCTTTGGAGTGCTTAACCCTGTTTTATTTGCTACTGCCTTAGTAGCTGTATCAATTAGTGTTTTCTCATTATGTACAAGATTGGGAGCAGTTGTATCAGGAGTACTAACTGAAGTGCTAGTACTGCTGGTTGGTTGACTTTGTTTTTCATTGTCTTGGTTGTCTTTCTCCTTATGTTTACCAGAACTTTCAGCTGCTGATTTGCTATTTACAGGGGTTGCTTTGGAAATTTTATCAGGTCTTTTTTTTATGGTTACCTCAGGAGTCTTTGTTTTGGGGTTTTATTGGTTCTTTTTGCTCCTAAGTTCATATTGTTCTCTGACCTGCATCATGGCATTTTCAAATCCTAATCTGTAATCTTCAGTTTCTAACCATTCCTCACCCCAATATGAAGGTGAGGGCTGATCTTCTTCTGAATCACAGTTAAGGACTGAGTCCTCTGCTTCAAACATGTTTATTGCATTCCCTTTAGACTCTTCAATGATTCCCTCGTCTTCATCTAAAAAGTTTTCTTGAAATGGGGGAATAATTTGTTGATCTGACTCTCTTTGTCTGTTGGGAGTAGCATTGTTTCTTCTAATGTTTTGGTTCTGGTTTTGGTTTCTGTTTTGGAAAACCATCCTCTTTATCATTTGTTGCAGTTCTTCCACATTTTTAGACAGTCTATCGTATTTGGGATCAGATGTGGAAGCTACGTTGTCGTCCCTATATGTTACCCTTTTTTCAGCTTTTAGTTTTGCCCTTTTTTCCATTAAGTTTGCTTCTATGGTTATGGCTCCTTTATGCATGTCTTCCAGTGTGGTATACTCTTTATCTCTAAGCTCATAGGCCATGTCAGCATCAAATGCATTAGGATATTTAGCCAGGGCCATTCCTTGAGGAGGTTTCATGTGTGGAGGGAGGGCATTGTAAATGCTGTTGAATCTAGTGGTGTAATCGTGAACACTCTCTCCTACGTTCCTCTTAAGGGACATGTATTCTGCTAGGAGCTGGCGAGGGTTTGCTCTAACCTCCCATTTGTTTATGAAGGTTTGGTATAATGCAGGGAGATCTTGAATACTGCCGGGAGGTAAACCTTTAAACCATTTCTTCACCTCACCTCCTAAGCTTTGGGCAAAGATTCTCATTTTGATCATTTCATCATCAATTTCCATATAATCGAAAGAATCCTCCATCTTATCTACATGTTGCTGCGCTGTGATGGATTCTTTAGCAGTGAAGTGTGGGATTTTTGACTTATAATCATTGGGCAAGGGTAACAGGGGTTGAGGTAAGAGTAAAGGCACGTACCAAGCTGCCATGATAATGTTCTGATTAGGTATAGGGTTGGCTTGAGCAGATGGTATTTGGATGACAAGGATGTTAGGACCAACAGAAGTCTGCTGAGTAGATCTAGGGTGGGAGAGGCCCAAGTTTTGAATGAAATGAATATCAGGTGGTGTAGATGGAGGGGTTTCTCTGTTCCTAGTGTTTTGACCACTGTGATATGGTGTACTGTGAGCCTCGAGGTCTTGCTGGTCTAGGTGATAGAATGACCTAGTTCTGGTTAATCTGCTTGGGGGATTTAGGTCAAGGGGAGAAAGTGATAGAGCTGCTAGGTATTTCGGTGCAGAATTAGCTCTATGGATGTGAGTGGGAATAGTTGGCCCTTTAAGTGTAGGAGCTCCCTTGAGGATACTCTCTGGATTTTCAACTATTTCCGGTGGGTCAGGGTTGGGATAAGCTATTGTATGGATGGTTCTGAAAGCCAGAATGTTGTTTCTGAGCCCAGCAGATTAACCCTAATTGTTTCTTCTACCATGGTTGATGTCGTCTCAGGGGCTAGTCTCCCAGTGGAGTCTATTGTGAAACCAGGACAATCAGCAGGCCTACTGATCACCAGTGGAGTCTTTTCGTTTGGGAACAATGGAGTCGCCAGGTGGAGGGTTTAGGATGCTTCTAGGGGGTACACTTTCCACCACAGTGTTTAGGCACTGTCACCTTTTAGGAATCTCCTCTTAAACAGCAGGCTCCAACCAGAGATTGACTGGGAGGGAATTTACCAGATATGTCACCTCTGAAAAGAGGATGAGATCTGGAGGCTACCTGGCCCTTTCCAGGCTCTGTCTAAGAGTATGGTGGATATTCAATCATGGAGGTCGATTCAAGAAAGGAGTGACTTACTGTCAACCTAACCAGAGTTCTAAGTTTCTGAAGTTCTAAGAATGTTTAAGGTGAAATGCACTCAGTCCCCAGCGGAGTCACCATTATGTTGGTGTTCCCATGTTTTGGTCAGGTTGACAAGACCAAAAGATGAGACAACATAGAACCACTTTCAGACCTTAGGATCTAGCCCTCCTAGGTCTAGAGAGGGATCTCTCTATGGTAATCAAAGGTTTATGTCATTGAAGCTCAGATGTTGTGATTTTAGGCTAGTTATATGCACAGGGTTTGTTTGTTTTTTTGTTTAGGTTTGGTTGGAGGGAATCAGGAAAAGAAGGTCCAACATAAGACAAGGATGAGCAAAGAGGAAGCTTAGGAAGAGACAGATAAATCAGAGAACATTAAGGCCATTAGGCTATGGAGTCAAGAAAGGATTTATTTGTAATCAATGTGCAAGCTTTCAGTTGGGCTAGTCATCTAGAGCATTTGGATCTTAAAGGAGATATTTGGAATGGGACATTAAGGACAGAAAATGAAAGGAGGAGAACCAACCAAATCTGTCTATAGGTCAGGTCAGAGGTCATTTAAATCCAGACCTGCTTGGACAGAATTAGAGGCAATACAAGGGATCTTGGAAAGGTTTAATTGAGATGGAAAGGTACTAGAGAGGCAGATACTATGTTCTAGATCTCTAGGGTTCTCAACACATTCAACTAAATCCTAACAAGAACATCTAAATACAAATTTCATTAATTCATACATCAGAGAGCAGGAAATGACATCCACTACATTGGTTAAATCAATCGAAAACAATATTCAGATACACATATAAGCAGAAAACATAGAAGGCTGGGAGAGCAGCAACATAAGGTACCTATCAAGGGTAAATCTTATGCCAAACTTCTAATGCGAGCGTGAAGAAACATAATGAAATGAAATCAAGTCAATCACAAATACAGAGAAAGGCAAACATCACCAGCTACTTTAGATCAAGATCCAAAGAAACATGCTTTTCATATTAAAAACAACACCAATCAGGTACATCATAGCCCATAGCTTGAAAATTCAGTTTGCATACATCTAATCTCAGCCTATCTTACAATTTTACAAAAAGAACTTGTCTCAAGAGGAAAATACTTGCGTTTCACTGATATCTCATCAACAACCATAACAATGTTTCTTTCTGTGTTTTATAGCAGTGGATGAACAGAAGATAGACTGAGGGGGTAGGTGAACACTAAATGTAACATTAAACATAAAAATGAATGCAGGGCCGAAGCCCATTCTATTTGAAGGCTGAGTATTTAATTTCTGTCATCTCTTTCATGAAAGAATGATCTTCCCTGGATATGACTTTGACATATTTCGGCTGTGGTGATCTGCTGTACTTTGATGAAGAAACATTCTGTTGATTAATAAACCCTGATGTTACCCTTTGCTCATGTTCGGGACCTTTTGATCGATTGTCGGGGTCTTCAACCGGTGCTCTGCTTCCTAAAATCCTTGAGGAGGCGCAAAATTCTTCTATTTACTGCCTTGAGCCCTATGATGTTCTAGTACTATCTTTTTTCATGCATTTTGAGCCTTAATGGTGCCGGAGATTTCAGATTTTAAATTTGTCCTTTGATGGAGAAAACCGCTTTGCTGATGTATAACACCTGCCATTCATTAACTCCTTTACCCCTGTCAGTGGGAAACTTGCTGTTGCCTCCATACTGTGCAATTATGGTGACATTTCAACCTTTGTACTTTGCGGAGAGCTCACAACTGTGTGAGGAAAATCGATGCAACTGAAGACTGGTGGAGCGGAGGGTGGAACATATGGTGGTGCAGCGGCGGTGGAAACAATGATATTATGTGAAATAACGGTGAAAATGCATTTAAGTGGTGAAATGTGCGAACAATAGGGTTCGGTGGCGATATGCAGCGCAGACCGTTAGATCCTGGCCTGGAGACGAAGATCAACGGCGGAGATTGAGCGGAGGAATAATATATGAAAGTGGGTGGAGAAACTATGGAATATAAGACTTAAGTCTAAAGTCTTAAACTTTGGACCTTAGACAAATGCAAATAAATGTGACGGAAATTCCATGAACGCGATTAGGTGGGACCCAGAAGAGGTGGAGAGAGACTCCTTTTGAACCATTAGATCTTAGATCCAATGAACGGCTGTGATTTACTCAGAGCATCGCAATCGGAAGGGAAAAGGGGTGACACATATTGAAAGTTCCGATTGCGATTAGGCGGGGAGTGCGATTGAGTGCTGATCGTTGGATGCAGCAGGGAAATGGATGACGGAGATTAAATCGGAGGGAAGACAAAAAGACTTGCGATCGGAGGAAATGGGAAGTGTGATGGTCGTTGGATTAGCAGGGGAATGGACGGCCAGGATTTAATCGGGGGGTCAGGAGTTAGGACTTGCGATTAGCGATCGGGCGAAGGATGCGATTGGTGCTGGACCGTCCGATCTAGCGGGGGGATCGACAGTGGAGAAGTAGATCGGAGGATTGCAATCGGGGCGGCACCACTGGGACTTGCGATTGGGATCGAACGGGGGTTGCGATTAGCGCTCCACCTTTGGATCTGTACAACGGATCGACGGATGTAAAACATGCTGCGGGACTTAACGTAATAACTCAATCACATCGGAACTTTCGAATTTTACAAAGGAAATTGGACCTTCGCCGATGTTCCGATTGCGATTAGCGCTTGGGACTTAAACGCTTGGTCCCAGCGCACGGGCATGTGTGGGGGAAGGATATAAAGAATATTTGGGAGTGTTGAGAGGGTACAAAAGAGAAGTATAAGGGGGAACAAAGGGGATTGGAATAAGAAGGGGAGGAGGCCCTTCTGGCATTTCTCCACGAATGGAGAGGCTTGCAACGGGAACCAGCAGAGGGAAATTTATCAAAGGACACCAGGCACAAAGAGGCTTCAAGGAGGATGGGTTTTTAGGGGAAAGACATTCCTTGAAGGATCCAAAACAATCCAGCCCCCAGCTTGCTTGTCAAGAATTTTATAAGGGGGCTAACACATCGAAGGGGGGGATCATCGGCAGGGGACTTGCGATGCGCCGACAACTATTAGATTTTTGTGGAACGGACGACTCAGATCCAGTCGGCGGATCAGCTATCGGAGGAGCAAAGGGTCTGGGACCAAGAAAAAGGAGATTTCGGATGGAGTGAGGGCCATCGGATCAAAATGAGATCGACGGCTCAGAATTAAAGTGGGAACACACATCGGTATTTCGCAAATCGGTGGAGAAAAAGGAAAAAGCACGAAGAATTGGAAAATTCCAAAGTGTGATTGCGATGGGGGCTTAAGACTGAGGTTGAAGGTCGCGAGTCCCGGTCTTATGGAGGAAAAGGGCTGAAAACCTAAGCCCGTGGGGGCTTAAGGGTCCGCTTGTGAAAAAGGTTGGTTTTAGGCCAAAAAAGGGGTTTTTCGAGGTTTTTGAGAGGTTCCGATAGTGTGAAAAGGGTGTTTTAAAGCCAAGTAAAGGGGATTTTGAAGGTTTAAAAGGGGGTTTTGAGGAAGTAAAGGGGTAAATGAGGAAAGTGGGGGATTTTTGCAGAGGGGTTTATCAAAGGAGAAAATGATGGAAAAATGGGTTTGGACACAATCACTTTTATAATAGTAGGGCTTCTTTGAGGATTTTTGAAGAAAGATCATCAATGGAATGGATTTCTTGGACAAATGGACACAACAAGGCTTCAAGAAGTCATATATTTTCTCCAAATTTGTTTATTGAAGACTAATAGACTTGTTTTAGCCATCATAGTATATGAAAAATTTATAGATGGCTAACATCAACTACCACCATGATGACACTCTTTCCTTCGGAATTAGGTAAACCTATGATAAAATACATTGAAATATCCTCCTAACGTTGACTTGGAATGGATAAAGGTTGTAGAAGACCTGAGGTCTTAATTGTCTCAACTTTATTCTGATGGCAAACCAAAAATTCCGCCACAAACTTTTGAATATCAGATTTAAGTCCGTCCCAAAAAAATTCTTTCTTCACCCTGTGGTAAGTTTTTAAAAATCCTAAGTGTCCTCCTAAAGGAGAAGTGTGCAATTCCAAAAGAATCTTTTGTTTTAGTTGGGAATTATTACAAAGATATAAGCAATCTTTGTACCATAAGGAATAATTTTTCCAACTAAATGTATCAGATGTACTAGGATCTTGCTGCAACTTTTGAATGAGCGTCCACACTTCTTCATCCTTCTTCCATTCATCTCTTGCTTCGGTTATCCAATCTGGTTGGATAATAGAGATGGCACAAAGAAATGCTTCCACCTCTTCATTCTTTCTTGAGAGTGCATCTGTAACAACATTTAGCTTCCCTTTTTGTAGATTATTTTAAAGTCTTAACCCAACATCTTTGTGACCAATTTTTGTTGCTCTTTTGAAGACAGTCTTTGTTCCAAAAAGGGTTTAAGGCTATCATGATCAGTTTTTACCTTGAAGTGTCTTCCCATAGGTAAGTTCGCCATTTATTTAGTGCATGCAGTATTGCTAACATTTCCTTCTCATAAATAGGTTTCTGTAAATAATTTCCTTTAATTGGACGAATTTCAAAAGCAATGGGTCTTCCTTCTTGCATTAAAACAACACCAATTCCATTTCCTGAGGCATCACATTCCACAATAAAGGTTTTTGTGAAGTCTGGCGTAGCTAAGACCGGTGCTAGGCACATTGCCTATTTAAGATGTTCAAAGGCCTTAGTTGCTTCAGGAGTCCATGAAAATGCATCTTTCTTCAATAATGTTGTTAGAGGTGCTGCTATTCTCCCATAATTCTTAACAAACTTGCGATAATACCCTGTTAACCCGAGAAATCCTCTCAACTACTTTATGGTTGTGGGGACTTTCCATTCCTTAATGGCTTTAATTTTGTTAGGGTCTACTTTAACACCCTCGTGAGATACAATATGACCCAGATATTCCACCTCTTGTACTCCAAAAAAACATTTGGATGTTTTTGCATATAATTGTTTCTCCTGCAATAGTTTGAGCACCCTGTCAACATGTTCAACATGATCCTTCCAAGACCTACTGTAGATTTGTATATCATCAAAAAATACTAGCACAAATTTTCTAAGGAAGGGTTTGAAAATGGAATTCATCAACCCTTGAAATGTAGAAGGTGCATTGGTAAGGCCAAAAGGCATGACCAAAAATTCATAATGACCCTCATGAGTTCGAAATGTTCTTCTCAGAATATCTTCAGTCTTTATTCTAATTTGATGATATCCTGAACGAAGATCCAAGTGGGTAAAATAAATTGCTCCATGTAATTCATCCAATAATTCATCAATCACAGGAATGGAAAATTTATCTTTAATGGTCAGCTTTTTGAGCTCCTTATAATCCAGACATATGCGCCATGATCCATCCTTCTTGTGTACCAATACTACAGGAGCAGAGAAATAACTTTGAATAGGTTGAATTATACCTGCCTCTAACATTTATGCAATCATATGTTCAATTTCTCTCTTTTGGACATAAGGATATCTATAAGGCCTGATGTTTGGAGGAACACTTCCTGGAATCAAATGAATAGCATGATCATGATCATGGATAGGTGGGAGTCCTTTGGGAGTTTCAAACACCTTGGAATGATTGTCCAAGACTTGTTGGAGATCTGCAGAAATAGATGATTTTGATGTTGGAACTTCTAGTGAGCATAATTCTGCAATTATGCCTTGTTGTTATTTATTTAGAAGATTTTTCATGAAATTAGAGATTATTATCTTTCCTGGCTTCCCTACATTACCCCGTAATTCGACATCCTTTCCTTCTAAATAAAAATTCAAGAAAAGTTCTTGAAAATTAAAAGCTACCATCCCCAAAGATTGTAACCATTGTACTCCTAGTACAACATCAGCACCTCCCATAGGAATGGAAAGCATTGGAATATTCAATGCATATTCCCCCATGGTTAGCTTGATATTATGGCATTTTCCAGAGAAATTTATAGTTCCTCCATTTGCAACCATCACTTGAAATTCTGGTGTTGGGTATAGGAAACAATTTAATTCCTTGGCTACCTTACAATGAATAAAATTATGGGTGCTACCTGAATCAATAAACACTATTACCTTTTTCTTCTTGATTTGTCCTTTTATCTTGAGAGTTTGAGGAGTGGTAATTCCTGCCAGTGCATTACACGATATGGTCGGATTCATTTCTTCCTCTTCTGGGGCTGGTTCCTGATGTATATCCTCTTCTTGTTCATTTTCTTCTTCCTCTTCACAATCTATGTAAAATAATTTCTTCTCAGCACACTTATGACCTTTAGTGTATTTTCTAGCACAACTGTACCAAAGCCCTTTTTCTCCTTTTTCTTCCAATTTTTGTGGTGTCAACCTTGTAGGTTGTGGAAATCTAGGCGTAGCAACACTTCCTTCTTTATAGAAGTGAGTGGTAGGCTTCCTTGTCGCCATAATTTTACATTCAATTTTTCTTGCCAACCTGAATGCCTTCTCCAATAAATCAGGTTCCAAAACACGAACTTCATGTTGGATGTTATCCTTTAAAGTGCCTATGAAGAGATCAATCCTGTGTTCCTCTGGAATATCAGTTACCCTTATATTCAATTTTTGGAAGTCCTCAATGTGCTGCCCCACCAAACCCTTTTGTTTGAGATTTATCAATTGGCTAAAGAAGGTGTTGCTCTTTGTATCCTCATAATGTGCTATCATTTCCTCCGTAAAAATTGACCAAGTGACAATTTTTTTTATGGGAGCAAAGCCATCGATACCATACAAATGTATTTTGTTCTAAATGTAAAGTTGAAATGCATACCTTTTGTGTGTTTTTCACATTATGGAGATCAAAATATTGCTCCATCTGTAGTATCCATGTTATAGGATCCTTTCCATCAAACCTCCTCATATCCATTTTTGGAATATGGTGGTTCTTCCCACCAACATTAGAGTTTATGAAATCACGATTAACATTTATTTTGTTCTCATCATGAGTTTCCTCTACTATCTTTTCACCATTAGGAAACATTTCTTGTATCAACTTTGTCAAACCTTCCATGTTTGCTTTTAGATCATTCTTCATGTTTTCACATTTTTCATCGATATTAGCTTCCATGTCATCCATATTAGATTCCATGCCAGCTTCCATGCCATCTATCTTAGATTCCATGCCTTTCTTCAAACCATCCATCTTAGTTTCCACACCTTTCTTCAAAACTTTCATGTCATTTTTTGTTTCTCTTTGCGAGAGCGAAATTTGTTGCACTTGCTCTTGTAATTTTGATATATCATGTTGCCATTCTTCGTCTTCATGAGTCATAGTAGAGCCTGTTGGCCACCTATAAAATTTGTTCTACCAAAAGGTGGCCAAAACATGGTTCAGTCTTCAAGAAACAGTTTCCTGGTCAAATGTTATCTCTTGAAGCCCGTGGAAGATCTCATGTTCATGTCTCAAGGTTTTCACTGTTATTTCTCAGAAACTCAAAATTCTACTAAAAATTCCATGAGAAAGACTGCTCCAAAATCCCTGTCTATTCCTTTCCTCCTCTCTAAAAATAACCTTCATTTGTTTCCCTTTTTTCTCCATAAAACTCCTTTGTTTTCCATTTTCCTCATTTTCCCTTTCATAAAATTGCCTTTGCAGGTTTTTAAACTCCTTTTGAACTCTGTAGAAACCCTCAGAAACCTTTGAAAACCACTGAAAATTTGTGTAAAAACCCATTTCTGTATTAAGGGTTTAAGCCCCTTGGGCTGATTTTCCAAACCACTTTCCCCATATGCCGTTGTCATAAAAACCAAGCACCGAACTCTTATAGCGCTAATCGCATCGGAAAGATTTAAGTATGCATGTCTTTTGTGCCATTTCAAAACTCCGATTGCGATCAGCCCCTTTGTTATATAAAGCCTCGGGCCCATTGTGTTCCATATAACCAAAGGCCCCGCAATCGGGCGCCCGACCATTTCGTATATAAATATTTCCGCCCCGATCCATTAAAAACCTTTCTTTATATTTAAACTTTGGGTTTTTCATAAAGTGTAAAGGTTTCCGCCGGTACAAAGTTGAAAAGATATTGACCGTTGATCTTAAAGCTGATCAACGGCCTGCGAAGAATCGCAAAGTTTCAATCGCATCCCCTTTTCCACGACCCCAATTGCGATTGCTCCAATCAAATCCTAGCCGTCCATTTCCCTGTTGATCGGACGGACATCGCTTAATCGCATCGCAAGTTTCAATCGCATCCCCTTTTCCGCGCCTCCGATTGCGATTGCTCCGATCAAATCCTAGTCGTCCATCTCCCTGTTGATCGGACGGACATCGCTCAATCACATCGCAAGTTTCAATCGCATCCCCTTTGTGTGACCCACCGATTACGATCCTCCGATTAAATCTGGACCGTCCACGTGTCTGGATCGGACGGCCTAGATCTTTTCCCACATTACTCCATCGCCCTCCACCTCTACCAAAGGGTTTTTAAAACCGATCCCCACTGTTGATCATCACGTGATCGACGGTTCTATTTAATTCTTCCTCCTGCGTCATTTAAAAACTCCTCTCAGTTAATCTCCACCGTTGGATGATGCCATCCAGCGGTCCTGCTCTCTTCCTACCCCTCTGAAGCAGTTAACCCAAAAAAACGCAGGATTTCTTAATTAGTTGTTTGTTTTGTAGGTAATCGATGGAGTTTCCATTTTATTCAAGGAAAGGCTGAACGCGGGGAATAGTGATTCCCGCATCTTTATTTATCAAAAGGAACCATGGATTCGACGTTTTATCATTGTTTCATAAGGATTTTATGCCACATCAGCCTTACGGGACCCTGCACATCAATGAGACACTGTTTAAATTGAAATCATAGTTAAAGAGTATCATTTTTTATCATAACAGAAGATCGAAGGCTCAGGCAGAGCATGATCTATCCTAAAGCACAGATCTCAAACAACTTAAAGTGTTTTGGGAAGGAAAAAAGACATCTGTCGATATGAGAGAGCTTCCACCGCCTTAAGAAGAGGTTAATCGAACCCTCTCCAGCTCCTAAAGGCACCTACAGCCTCACAGAAAACCAAAGGTTGCCGAACAATTAATGCTAATCGAGGATCTTATCTCTTAAATTGTTGGCAAAACTATTTTAAAGGATTAAAGACCATTTCAGAAGCAGATATTTTCAATCATTAGGCCTCGGAAGGTGGAAACAAAGTTATGAAATAGAGTTGGGAATGATTACGTCCCCGCCTTATGCCTTACCTGGTTCTCAAAGGCCAGAGATTGGATTAATCACATAATTAATGATACTTGGCCCCTAGGAAATCCTCCCACCTTCTCATCTTCTATAAATACTTCTGTAAACAAGAAGAAAATGTTGGTCTCGGGACATCTAAATGCATGTAATAGTTATTCTAAAGCTACTGATGCCCTGTCTTGTAACTGAAAAAATACACAAGCTGATATGAGAATTTCAAAGCTGTAGAGACCCACCGGGCTTGCTGATTGTAACTGGTTTGAACATAAATACAAGCTGCTGATTCATGGAATCCTCAATTATGTCAATGGTGATGTGCTCCTTACTGTTAATTGTTATTTTGCTTAATGTTTTCACTCTGTTCACTTTCTCTGATAAAGAGCAGCAAATATAGAGTTAGGATATATCCTCCACGGTACCCTACTCTTACTGAAAGCTTTACTTCTATGTTTTCTTCATTTGAATGTTCTCTTTGAAGAGTATATTAATGCAGGTTAGTTTAAAAGTACTTCCCTGATCTAGATTTCTCTTTAAAACAAGCCTTCCCTGTGTTTTCCTTAAAGTATATTAATGCAGGTTAGTTTAAAAGTACTTCCCTGATCTGGATTTCTCTTTGTGATTATCATATGTGTTTCCTTATTAATATGCTGAAAGCAGGCTAGTTTAAAAGCACTTACCTGATCTTAAACAGTTCGAACTGTTTTTTTTAAATGTTTCTGATTGAAAGTACTTCAATGCAGGCTAGTTTAAAATCACTTACCTGATCAACAGAAATAATTTTATGTTTCCCCTTAAGTACATGTTGAAAGCAAGCTAATTTAAAAGTACTTACTTGATCTTAAACTGTGCTTTGTTCTTCATTTTTGTTTGGTCTTTCACTTCCTATCTATTTCATTCCATAAAATCACTTTAAAGATCCTTTGATATAAGTAACTTGCCCCATGGATCCTTCTTGAATCTTGCTGTCCAATTAAATCCTCCTATGACTCCATAGCCCAATGGGTTAAAACTGTCTTTGCCCTTTTTTGTCAGCTGAATCATTCCTTCATTTGCAGACATATTCACCCTTTATTTTGAACTGCCTTTCATCTTCATCATGTCTCTGCCCAACCAAAAACAAACAAATCAAAACCATGCTCTTCATAACTAGCCTAATATCACAATTTCATCCTTTGAAGATCACATCTTTTAACTCATTTATAGAGAGATCTCTCTCTGGATTCAGGAGGGCTAGATCCTTGAATCCCAAAGTGGTATGATGTTACCTCTGCAGTTGGAATTTTGCCAATATTGCTAATTACAGGGGCCTAACAAAGCCTTCTAAAGTCTTAATGGGTGTTGAATTATTTTTAGGGAAAAAATTAGAAACCAATACTGATATCTATTCTACAATATGCCCTTGGAATCAATTCAACTTGATTCTTCAAACAAGACTTATGCAATTCGGTAAAAAAAATACACACCTTTTACTTGCTTTTTCAGAGCTCTATATTGAAATTGAATTATCTCTATAGTTGCACATCCTCAATATCTGAAATTTGGCCCTGTAGTAGTCCTCTAAAGCTTCTTTCAAATGCCACAAGTCTGACTTGATTTAGATTCTTCAAGGCAAAGTTATATTCAATGTCCCACAATGACCTAATTATGGACTGGTTCAGTAGAGCGAAATTGTATGACTTGCCACATGTCACTATTTGCTCCTTTGGCTCTAAAATGTATTGACATGAAACTACGATCTATTTAATTTCAGTCACTTTTTACAGAATTCCAATCCGATGCTCAGAGAGAGAGTTCTGAATATTTTCCCATGATCACCTCTTTGAGATGAAATTAGGGAGCCTGAAAAATACCTAACTTCCACATATCATATCTCCAAAAATATTGCGAATGAAGCTCTGAAATATTGTGAAAATATTCCTCAGGATCTCCGCTTCGTTCTATAAAAATTTCAGCTTCTGAACCTTTGCATAAACAAAGTTATAGCGAAAATTCCGCGATGACCTTTTTAAGTGAAATTCAGGAGCCTGCAAAAAGCCCTACCTTCCACAGATCATATCTCTGAAAATATTGTGAACGAAGCTCTGAAAATTTGCAACGATGTTCATCAAGATTGTGGATTCACACCCTAAACATTTTAGCTTCTAAAACTTTGTAGAAAAAAATTTATAGCAAAAATTCCACGATGACCTGTTTGGAGTAGCGAAACCCTAGAATCCAAAACTTTAATACCAAATGTTGTGAAACCAGTTCCAAAAATAGAAGAAAAGAGATATCAACGCCTTAGAAATAAACCAATTCAAGGGGGAAACCTCCAATACATTACATAAATGAACAGTTCTTGGATGATTCAAATTACAAAACCTCCTTTCTATATATAGGAGTCCATGGGGCCACAATGTAATCCTAGTCGACCTAACAATATTAATTTAAGGGCACAATAATAACAATATGGGGGTTACATGGGTACAATAATAACAATAAGGGGGTTACACTAACAAAAATAAGGGACTATACTAGTAATATAGGGACATAACAGTTGCTCTTTGCGAGAGAAAAATTTGGTGCATTTTCTCTTGTAATTTTGATATGTCATGTTGCATTTCTTCATCTTCATGAGTCATAGTAGAGCCTTACGAAGGATTAATGGGTGTTGAATTATTTTTAGGGGGAATTTTATAACCTAATACTGATATATATTCTAAAATATGCCCTTGGAATCAATTCAAACTGATTCTTCAAACAATCCAGAAAAAATAATACACACCTTTTTCTTGCTTTTTAGGAGCTCGATATTGAAACTGAATTATCTCTGTGATTATCTCTAAATATTCTTTTGAATGCCACATGCCTGACCTGATTTGGATTCTTCAAGACAAAGTTATGCCCAATCTCCCACAATGACCTAATTATGGACTGATTCAGTAGAGAGAACTTGTACGGTGTGCCACGTGTCATTGTTTCCTCCTTTGGCTCTGAAATTGATACATAGGAAAATAAAGTCTGTGTATTTGTGGAAACTTCTTACAGAATACCAATCCGATTCTCAGAGAGGTATTAATGATTATTTTCCTGTGGTCACCTCTTTGAGATGAAATTCGGTAGCCTGAAATAACCCTAACTTCCACAGATCATATCTCCGAAAATATTGTGAACCAAGATCTGAAATTTTTACATGACGTTCCTTAGGATTTCCTCTTTGCTCTGTAAAAAAACCTTCATATAAAAAAAATTATAGCAACAATTCCATGATAGTCCGTTTGGAGCAGTGAAACCCTATAATCCAAAGCTCTGATACCAAATGTTATGAAACCAACTCCAAAAATAGAATAAAGAGAGATCAACGCCTTAGAAATAAGAAACTTCGAGGGGGAAACCTCCTATACATTACATAAATGAAAAATTCTTGGATGATACAAATGACAAAACCTCCTTCTATATATAGGAGTCCACGGGGTCACAATATAATCCTAGCCGACCTAACAATAATAATGTAAGGGCACAATAATAACAATATTAGGGTTACAGGGGTACAAAAATAACAATAAGGGGGCTACACTAACAAAAATAAGGGAGTACACTAGTGATATATGGACTTAACAATATCCTTCCAAGGGAAACATGGATAAATTTAGGAATGCCTACTCTCTGAAGAACGAAAAACTATCTCAAAATTGTAGATTAAATATTTAGTGAGCCAATTGGAACAGTTAGACAAGTTAAAACATCAATTTGGGGATTCCAACCTTCATCAATTTTAAAGTCATCGAATTATTCGATAGGATACCTGCTTAACCAAATCTTATAGGAAGATTGTGGGGCCAAAAAATGAAGGCTACGATTTTCTTGGAAAAATATAGAATTAAATTAAAAGGGAATAAGAAAAAGATCATATTACCTCTTAACCCTCATAAAGGAAAAGCCTGGGTTGGACTCTTAGACTATGACACCGAAATGAGGAGGTTGTATTAGATTCTGCACAAGGACAAATATAATGTGGAGCCTAATGATTTTGGAGAAATTTTGTTAGGCTCCCCTCTTTGTATTGGTCAAAACTCAAACATTGAGTTGTATGAGTGGCAAATGAAAATTACCAATCCAAGGAAAAATAGTGTTGGTCGATAGAAGTTGTGTTGACCGAAAATATTCAACTTTTCTATGCTATAAAATTAGTACCTATTATTCAAGAAAGGAAACTTAAACAAAATCCAACACTATTATCTTTCCACTTAAGACTGAACTTCTCCTGTGAATCATGTACAATAAGTAACCAAAGCTATCACAAAACATGGGAGAATGAAAAGCTTAGTCCAAGATTTTACTAGACAAGCATCTCAGTGGTGGGACACCCATACTTCATGAATTCAAACATGGAATACAAAAACCATTTATTTTATAGAAAGGTTTGGAGGGTGCAAATTGTCAGCACAGGAAAATATCCCAATATTTAAACCTAGACAAGAACCTATCATGCATATTCAAAATTGTGAATTGGAATGGCAAGGAATCCACAAATAAATGAAAGAATGTCGTTGCATATGTTCCCCAACACTCTAGAAGATTTTACTAACAAATGGTACAAAATAGAAGAAGCTCGAGGTCAATCACTGCATCGTAGTGGGTTAAAAAAAAATTTTATTGAAGATTTCAAATTTTGACTAGAAGAGGAAGCTCTAGACAATGCAACTCACCACATAAAATACTTTTTGAAAAGTGGGACTTCTACTTCACATGAAGAAAAATAAGAAACAACAGTTTATTACTCATAGAATCTGGTATGGAATTATATATCATGCTTTCCATATCATAATCTAGCTAGTTTCTTAGAAATGGAGAGTATCCATACTCAAGGAGAAAATTTATGTTGGAGGAAGGTGTTAGTCATCAGTATTTTTTACTTGTTGGTGATGACTAGTTGTAACAGCCAGGTTTTCCAACAGTCGATCTAAAAATTTGTCAAATTTGCCAGCTGGGAAAACACCCATAAAATTTTTTTTCCCTCCTACATTTCAGTCCGCCCATGACAAGATGAAACCTCATTATCAAATCCTACCTAGCCTCAGCCATACTAGTCTGCCCATCAGCTCTAAAGAGACAATCCAAATATATTCAAACAGTGTCCCCTAAGTTAGGAAGTGGTGCTTTAAGGCATTTCTCCCTTGGAAAACTATCAAAGAGCCAAAAACCTCCATCTGCTATATACCAGTCATAACAGACCCCCCACTCTGCAAATAAAGTTGGTTATAGCCCTAGGTCATGCCACTAATACACCCTTAAGTCTCAGCAATTCATAAACCATAAGTCAAGCTGATTTTAGGTGTCTTTACAGTGTTTGATGGATATTTCAAGGACATAAACATACCGATATCTCAGAAGACAATTTTTGGCTCCACCATGAGAAGACAACTGCTTCTCAATGTGATCGTGAGCCTAGGATGTAGCTAAAAGAGCAAAGAGTTTTTCATCAAGCTCATGCGACCACATTCAAAGCCTGAAAAGACAGTAAAAGGAAAAACAACACTGTCAAGAGGCTGTTGATATGACATGTTTGAGAACCTCCTTGATTTATAAGCAGAGGGTTTGAAGACCACAAAACCTCCTTCATCTATAAGCAGAGGTTTTTGAAAGCGCCTCCTTCATCTATAAGTAGAGGGCGACAGCCAAAGTTTGATTTTAAAAGTTGCAACTGACTGTAAGACAAGATTTGTTTTAATAAACAGTGAGAAAGTGACTAGGGTTCTCTAAAGTAAAGTGATGATTGAAGGCAGAGATTAAGACAAAGGTTGAAATAACATCATAAATTTCGCCAAGTAAAGGGCCTCCTTCATTCATAAGCAGAGGGCCACTGATTTCAAGGTTGACTGATCAAAAGATGAGTGGTAAAAATAGTAAGAGACAGTTGAAACAGGGAAATAATGTAAAAGGACAAAGAAGGAAAGAAGGGGTACCACTGCAAATCCAGAATGTTAAACTTGTCTCCTATCAAAGTTTCTTTCCAATATGGCAGTCTAGAAGCCCAAATAAAACAATATTGCTGATGATTAAGAGACAGGTCACTACACAGGAAAAAGAACTGATGATGATTATGTTTCAAAGGGTACTCAGCTTCCTGATGCATAAAGGAATGTCTCAAATTTATTATCATAGTAGACAAATGAAAATTGAGCTTAGTTTTCCCAAAAAAGTGCTGCAAATAGCATCACAAGCTCACAAAGACATAAACAAGTTATGGCCTGAGTTTCAAAGCCCTGGAGTAGCATGCAAAGCCAATAAGGCATGTCAATATTTCCAAATAAAGGCATGCTCCTTATAAAAAGGTCAAAGGTACCTCATCAATGCATTTTGAGTAAAGAGAAAAAGTGTTAAAGAATTTCCCTTTTAAATATACAGAGGTGGAAGAGCCTGAGTAAATGCAACCGCATTTTGCACCCACAGTCAGAAAATGAGTTTAAAAGGCACCTGACAGTCGAATCATTTTCACAGTAGGGCCTTATCACTTGTAAAGCATCCAGAGAAAAAATGTTAGTTTATGTTGAAAAAGGGATAAGTGACCTCCTTCAGAATGTCAAAGAAAACCCCATGCAACACCAAATATCCTCTACAGGTGTCCTCTTTTCAAATGACAAAGATAGGTATGCCATTCAAAGACCAGAGGTATAAAAGAAATATTGAAGTGACAGTTCAACTTCTTCCTCAGCAAAAAAGGGCATTGCAAATAGGTATACAGGTTCATAAAATGCAAGAAATATTTTGGCATATTTTTCAAGGTCTAGAACTCATTGAAAGCAAAGTTTGCATGCCACTGTCACAAAGGAAGACATTTTTCCCTCTAAGTGAGAAAAAGTCAAAATTTTAAAAGAAAATTCTCAAAAGGGTTATGTCATTTCAAAAAGGGAGAATAGGCTTAGAAAGAAGTGATCATTGCCTTTATATTTTTGTTTGAAACAAAAGAAGTTTAGTTTCGTTTTCAAAAATATGAAATGTTTCATATTTTGGTTTAAAAACCCAAGGCTTTTTCAACATTTTCGAAACCATCTTTGAACACACCAAAGGGTTTGAAGCTTTTCAAACACAAAGTTTGAGGACCGTTGCGAAGGTTCATTATTGCATCTCCAAAGAATAAACAACTCATTGGCTGATCAATCTACCCAAAGGAGAAGTTTTCGAGCCAGGTTTTAGAGTTTTTAAGGTGTTTAAACCGCGCGGCGCACCTGTGCAACCGTGCAGTGCGTTTGAGCACAGAAATTAAAAAGGGTTACAAGGCTGCGCAGCGCGCCTGTAGCTTTTGGTCACAAGGGCCCGACAAAGCAACCCGACTGTGTTTTGTGCGGCGTTCTTTCCTCCTAAAGGTGCTGCGCATAAATCCAACGCTCAAGACACCTCCGAACAACTCCTAAAGAGGATCAAACTCCTCAAGAGGCATCATCATCGATTCCAAAGGTATTTTATGTGCCTATTTTCTCTTTTAAGATTGCTAAGATAGAGTGAAAAGGGTTAAAAATCACAGTTTAAACCATAGGTTTGAATTTTGTGTGAAAAGAAAGATTTGTTGTGGTTGATGAAACATTAAAAGCTTATGATTTTTGTTGATAAAAAAAATTCCATGAAACTGCCCTCAAAACTGCAATGAAAGAAAGGAGAGACAAGGTGTTTAAAGGGTGAAACAATAGGTCAGTTTTCAAACACAGTGATCATTAGATGAGCATTTTAACCTTCCAAAAGTCTCCTCTGTATGTTAAAAAGATAAAAAGCAGTGTTTGGCATTTAGTTCCATAAAGCAGAGTCAGTGAGTAAGCTACCATTTGCATTCGAAGGTGTTGTCAAACTAGATATAAGGAATTGTGGAGTATAAAGAGGGCAGTTTTTTGTTGAAGAGGAGTTGATTGTTGATTGAATGCTACAGGGCTTCGTCACCTGATCCTATAACACAGTAGCCTTTGAATTTGTAGATACTTTTTGATTGACTGTGTTTATATTATTAAATATATTTGGTGAGCTGCATACGAGGAGGGTAGTGTTTTGTTTGAAGAGGAGTTTATTGGTATTGGACTGCTACACGACTTTTTGTGACCACATCAAAAACATTAGAAGCTCTGTCACCTTACCCCATAACTCAGAAAATCATTTGAATGTGTTGACTGTGTGCCTGTTCTTGAAAATGCTGGTTGAGTGGCCTACAAAGAAGAGAGAAGTGTTTTGAATTGAGAAGATTATTGTTTTGCCTTTATCCAAAAAACAAAGCTGTCCTATTGTCTCAAAACACCTAGGGCTGGGTAATCTTACCACAAACACAGAAAAAGCATTTTGACTGTGTTTATTTTTATTGACTGTGTGCTCATTATAAGTATTGTTTGTTTGGTACACAAAGGCAAGAAAAGGCATTGCTTTGAAATAACAGGGGTCTTGTACCAAAGGAGACATTGTACACATCATTCAAAACCAATTTTATCTTAATCAGACAGTAAGTTGACAGGCTGAGACAAAGTTTTGTTTGAAGAAGGCATTTCAAAAACTTTGAAGCATTTTGGTATTTAAGAAGCACACCTAGAACAAGATGCCTCCCAGACAGGATAGCAGGAGTGGGTTGCACAAGATGTATGAGCCTATCTCCATCGAAGAGGTCAATGCACACCCATCAATATTATTCAATTTCCATGAGGTGGGGTGCTTGGATTTTTACCATAGGGCTTAAAAGAGCCCTTGAGAAACAAAAAGTGGAGGAAAATGCCCTTCTCCAATCCACCCCTCTCACAGCATTGTTTGAACAGGAGATAGAAAACAATAAGGAGGCGTGGCTTGAAAGAGTCAATGACCATTTGGAGAAGAAGTTGGAGAGGGAAAATAGGGATCTAGAGCTGCAAAGGAGAATGACGAGGCATTACAAGAAGTTAAATCAGTTTGCCCGTTGCAAGTTAAAGGCTGCCCAAGCAATGCTAAAGGAGGCTAAAGGGAAGCGCCCGACACGGAAAGTGAAGAAAGACACACTGGGGCTTGAGATTTTGGCCACTGCTTCAAAAAATATTTCTAAGAACCCTTGAGGGTCATACTCACCGATTTTGGGCAAATTTTGACATGTTTTGGTTTTTTTGGCATTTTTGAGTTTTTGGTCAAAAATCATGAAATTCGCCTTTTCAGTTTGGGGGATCGTCAAAGGAAGAGAATGGTATCATTAGATGCCATAATTTCAGGAGCATACCCTCAGCAATTTTCAGGATCTTTGGAGATCATTTTCTTCCCCAAAATGGCGAATAATGCTCGCTTTTTGCACACTCTGCCCGGTCTATCAGTAGACTGTAATTTTTGGTTTTTTACACACAAGTTTAGTTTTGGAAGACTTCTAGGCATCATATTGGGAAAATTTCAATTGTTCCAGAAATTAAACACTCAGAGCTTTCCAACGAGCTATCATGAGCCTCGTTTCGACATCGAGAAGGCTGCCAAACGTTGCCGGCAAGTCAGGGGACCTTTTGCTGATGTAAATTTTGGATATTTTTGTAAATTTTGAACCTTTAAAAACTGATATTTCCTCATATGCGTTTAGCTATTTTTGCACATGAGAAGTTATGAAAAGTCAATTTAATTCCCTTTTTTGGCATTTTCTAGATATTTTATGAAATATTTTGTGCCTTGGGCTTTGCAAAGCCTCAAGGACAAGTTTAGATATTTTGCTTAGGCCAATAGGATGGCAAGTTGAACCATGAGGTTTTCCTCACTTTGGCCTATATATTCCAAAGGATCTCATTGTAAACAGGGCTGAACTTGATGATAGAAGCAATATATGGTCATATAAGCTTTGGAAGAAATACTTGTCTCATGCTTTTGGATTGCCTCTTGGATGTTCTTGGATGATGAATAGAGGATTGTTGTTGGATTCCATGGCTTGGTAGATTGGTATAGTGTCTCTTTCTTTGTTTTGCCTTCTAGTTTTCATTCATGAATACATGTTTCTTGCTTGCTATAGACCAGTAGAGAACAAATTTGAGACATGCCCATGGAGGCACCTCAAATTTCCTGTTTCTTCATAGCTTCTTTGTTTTCCTCTTCCTAAGTAACATTAAAGAATTCTTGACTGCTCTTTAATAATTTAGGATATTGTTGCTTGTTTCATTCATGGTTTTATACATGCTAAGTATGACTTACGGTACGCCCTGCTTACCTATGGCTAGCTATAGTTCCATCCATGAAATTTCTCTTTGACTGATTAGATTATCATTTTGTTGAACCAAGGAGGCCTAGTTCCGATCTAGCCCTTTGTCTAAGACTATGCAAATATTGTTTTCAAAGTGCCCAATAAATTGAAGTACTGTGTTTAGGCGTTCCGACATAGTAAGTTAAGTTGTTTGTCTTTCTTAAGTGTTTTCCCAAAGTCTGAAAGCCATTTCCCAAAGTTAGAGTGTCATATACCTCTATGCATGGCTGAAATGTTTATTTCTAAGTATTGATTAGCTTATAGTTACATTTTGCATGATTAATGTTTTTCCCTACCATGTTTATGTTATCTATTGAACTAGTTATGCTTGAAACTCTTTGTTGTTCACAAACTTGATGTCCATTTACTCCATTTTTCCCAAAGATCCTTTCTACCTTGAATCAAATCGGCCCTTCAACAACCTTGTATCATCGTCTAATAAATTTCTTGACCTTTTCAACCCCATAGCCCAGTTGATCTGACATATTTTTACCTATCTTATATCTTTGATCAGTTTCATCCCTCACAACTTAAAAAAATAAAACCAAAAAACCTACTTCATAACTAGCCTAAAATCAGAACGCAATAAGCAAACACACAGATATCCCTTACACATATAGAGAGAGCCCTCTCTGAGTCCATGAAGGCTAGGTCCTTGGGCTTCAAAGCTTGGTTTGATGTTACACTGTCATTTGGCTTGCCAATCAGCCAAATCATGGGACCCTAACATAATGGCGATCATGGTGGGACTCTGAGTAATAAACAAACTTAGTTTCCCTAAACTTTCCAGCAACCTTAAGGATACTATCTAATTAAACTATCCCACCGCTCACTAACATAATGGCGATCACGGTGGGACCTTCCGAGTTAGTGACAATCTAATTACTCCTTAGTAACTCCCGAAGTCTTGATCAAGCTTAGAAAACTTAAGTGTTGTTTGAAGAGTAGAAGCTAGCTCTTTCACCATCTTAGCAAAATGATGATTCAGTTATAGGACACTCTTCCAAACCTTAGGATTACATAAAAACTCTAAAAACCCCAAAAAACTCCTTTAGATTGGTTTTTGTCAGTATTGGTGGTGGACCATACACATATACCCTCAAAACAACTAAAAATCCACCCGGCGACTCCACTAGCCTCCAGTAGGCCTTACTATTTTACCAAACTCTAGATTACTATTCGATCGACCTATCCCATCGCTCACTAACATAGCGGGAGATGGTGGGACACTGAGTACATGACAGTCTAGCAAACTCTTATAGACTCTTTAGTCCTTTAGATACTTAAACAAGCAAGGAGTCCATAAGATCATTTAGAGTAAACTCTTTTTGTTATCGCCACCCTAGCTAAGTGATGAAACAAGTTTAGAATACTTTAGCAAACCATAGGTTGCACATAAAACTCAGAAAAACCCCAAAAACATTCCCAGATTAGTTTTTCCTAGTTATTGGTGGTGGACCATAGCTACATCTTCAAAAATCAACCAAGTTCCACCTGGCGACTCCACTAGTCCGTCCTTTTGTTTTGACCATCCTTCACATCAGCAGAACTTTAGAGAGGCCATCCATATAAAAAACATTCACCAATACCATCCTCTCTAAACTCTAGACTCGAAATCTGGCTTCACGAAGAATCAACACCAGATCTCATCCAGACCCAAATCCTCCTATCATAGTAGATGGCCCAGAGAAGATTCTGTGGCAAGCTTCTGAAACTGAAAATCTAGCTACTGATAGATCCATCCATAAAACAAGATTAGTACCTAAACATATCACTATCTTACCAGATTCACCTTTTGAATTAGAGTCAGCAAAGACTCTTTTTAGAATAAAGTCACATAGTAAGATAAAATTTGACGATCTTGAACCCCTAGATCCACCACAAAGTCCAAGTAGAGAAGCCTCACCTACCACACCTCCCGACTTTCAGCCTCTCCATCACTTTGGCTCCTACCATCCCAGATCTGCTCAAAACCAGATCACTAGTCCAAGTACATCCGCCACACCTATCCAAACCACTACTGTTCAAACCACCTCAGACCATCCTACAAGCCCTCATCTTGTACATCATCCATTAGCTCCCGTCATGGCAGCCTGGTACACACCTTTGGTGTTACCACAGCCTTTGGCTCCCTTACAAGCTGACTATCAAGACAAAATCCCACACTTTACTGGAGAAGAGACTGCCACAGCTCAACAACATGTAATTAGGATTAGCGAAGCCTTTGAATACATGGAAATACAAGACGAGACCATCAAAATGAGGATGTTCGCCCAAAGCCTAGGTGGAGAACCCAAAACATGGTTTAAGAGCTTACCTCCAAACAACATCCACAACATCCCAGAAATATATCAAGTCTTCAAAAACAAGTGGGAAGTGCGAAAGAACCCTATTCAAATCCTGTCAGAATATAACAATCTAAAATGGGAAAATGGGGAAAGTGTCCAGGGATACTGCACTACGTTTAACAGTGTGTATAATGCCCTCCCACCTCACTTAAAATGTCCACTTGGTTCAGCCTTGGCAAAATTCCCTGAGGGTTTTGATCCAGACATGAATTATCATCTAAGAGACAAAGACCCCCCACCCTTAGAGGAAATGCAGCAGACATCCATAAAAGCAGAAGCCAACTTAGCAGAAAAAAGAGCTAGAACCAGATCGGAAAGAAAGGTCACATATAGAGATGAGGTCTCCACTTCATCTACTTCCCTAGATCCTAGAATAGATGGCCTGGTCAAATCCATGACAAAGATGTGGGAAAAAATGGGTGAAAAAGTACCTTTTAGGGACAATCAACCAAACCCTCAAAACCAAAACCAAAGTTTTAGAAATAACCAACAAATTAGACCATCCTTCAACGAGAATTCTGTTGATGAAGAAGATAGGGATACTGAACCCATTGATGAAAATCATTGGAACCTCATAGGTTCTGATAACGAGAGTGAGATTTACCTCACAGTAGAAGAGAAAGAGTTAGGCTCTTCAGGTCAGGACGAAACCAACTATGAAGATCTCGAAGATCCTGCCATAGACTTTCAGAATGCCATTATAGAAGCTCACAGGCAGTATAACCTTAGAAGCAGAAAAAACCAAGACCACTCTAAGAAGGGTAGCCCTGAAATTGCTAAAACCTCCAATACCATCCTTAAAAAGGCCATGGATAGCAACAAAATGGTGGCCAAGAAAATCGACCAAAACAAAGATAAAGCGACGCAGGCAAGTCTTGGCTCAGATACTCCTAGTACCTCTACAAAAACCCCCGAGTTGACTGTGTCAAACAAAGTCATGAACCAGAGTCAGAAAATTAAGAGCATAGAAAAAGTCATGTCCGAAAAAGCTGAAACAAATCTGCCCAAACTACAAACTCCTTTTAGTTTCGAAGGGGAAATTTCCAAAGTAAAAATTACCATACCCCTTACCGAGCTAATAACTATAGACAGGTATAGATCTCAAATCTTCAAATTTTTTGACACAGGGGGCGAGGCAGATACTTTAAATCTAACTGACGACAAACCCGAGCTCTTATTCGGCCCAAAAATAGAAGGTCAATACCAAGAAGGATCTGTTTCTCCTTTCTATGTGAGCCTGAACATACGGGACAAGATATTACATAATGCCATGTTATATTCTGGTGCCTCCCATAACCTCATGCCTAAAGCAGTCATGGAAAACCTGGGACTAGAAGTAACTCAATCCTAAAAAAACCTATATTCCTTTGACTCAAGTCAGGTCAAATGTTTAGGCCTAATAAAGAACCTAGATTTTGCTCTAACACAACTACCAGCGAAAAACTTAGTCATGGACGTAGTAGTGGCCGATATCCCTCCTAAATACGGAATGCTACTATCAAGGGCATGGGCTGCCAAAATACAAGGTAATCTTCAAATGGATATTTCATTCGCTACCATCCCCATTTTCAACCAGACTAGGAGGTTATACCGAGAGACTCACATGAAATACATGGTTAGTAACCAGAATAAGCCAAACAATACTCCCATTTATTCCATTCATTCCAATTTAGATTCTTTTATCTTATACAATGAAAGTAATATAAAAAAGCAGATAATGGAAAATGAAAAAATTTTCAAACCATCCGAAACACATTTCCCATTACTAGATGCAGAGAATAATGATCAAAACTCCAAGAATCCTGAAAAATAGCTTAGTATCATATATGAAAAAGAAGCTCTTTGGAGTATAAGTTTTGACGGTTCTTGTGGAAAAACTGATTCAGGGGCCGGTATCTGGATACACAATACTAATGAAGGTCATTCTTTCAAATTAGAATTCCAATGTACTAATAACATTGCGGAATATGAGGCCCTTCTCATTGGTCTGCACATACTTAAGGACTTAAGCACCAAGAAAGTATCAGCCCAGAGAGATTCAGAACTTGTAATATGGCAAATCAAAGGTGAATATTCAGAAAAAAACCCGAGACTAAGAGAATACAGAAATGCAGCTTTATACATCCTCAAAACCTTCGAAAAGTACGAACTCACTTATATTCCTAGGATTCAAAATAGTCTGGAAAATGAGCTCGCCTTTGCTGCAAGCAATGGCCAGATACCATGTTTGAATAAGCAATATAGTATACAGGTCAAACATCGCCTTACAGTACTAGATAATCTTGACCATTGGCAAATATTCAAATATGATGATCAAATTGATGATTTCTTACAATCTAGAAATGAATTTGAAGTAACCAAAATAGACTTAGAAAATGAAGGAAAGAAATACTGCCAAAATCAAGACCAGGAGCCAAATTCACCTACCTGGACGAATCTAAACCTGATAGATCATTTGTGTGCAACTGAGATAGGAGAGGACATTGACCCTAGAGAACTCAAAGTCTTACATTGTGAAAATGACACCATACCCAGAGGGCTTGCGCCTCTAGAGGAATTGTTTGATTTTAACGATGTGGCCAAAAATCCGAAAATGGAATCTACTGAGGTCGACATAGAAGAATATAACATAGGAAGCTCGGACGAACCTAGAAAAATCAAACTATCCAAAACCCTCCCCCCTCACATAAAACATAAATACATTGAGTTGTTTAAAGAATTTAAAGATGTGTTCGCATGGGGATACCAAGATTTGAAATCATATGACACAGGCATCATCCAACATAAGATTCCCCTCAAAGAAAACCAGAAGCCTTTCAAACAGAAGTTAAGAAGGATAAACCCAGTGTTATTACCTTTGGTTGAAAAAGAAATCAAAAAGATGTATGATGCTGGGATAATAGTGTCTCTCCGGTACTCCTAATGGGTCTCAAATCTAGTATCAGTTAGGAAAAAGACCGAAGAAATCAGACTCTGTATCGATTTCTGAAACCTAAATAGGGCTTGTTTAAAGGACAATTATCCCTTGCCCAAAATGGACCACATACTTCAAAAGGTAATAGGTGCTAAAAGGATCTAATTACTTGATGGTTTTTTCGGTTATAACCAAGTGCTGGTTTACCCCACTGATCAACACAAAACAGCTTTCACCACACCTTGGGGCACTTTTATGTACGTTAAGATGCCTTTTGGATTGATGAATGCCGGCGCTACATTTCAAAAAGCCATGGACATAGCCTTCTCAGAAGACATAGGTGTTTTCATAGTCATATATCTTGACGATATAACGGTATATTTTAAATCAGATGAAGAACACCTAGTACACTTAAGAAAGGTTTTCAACAAATGTAGAAAATATGGTTTATCCCTAAACCCCAAGAAAACACTTTTCGGTCTAGAAGAAGGAAAACTCCTAGGTCACATTATTTCGGAAGAAGGAATAAAAATAGACCCCCAGAGAATCGAAGGCATATTACAAATAAGTCACCCCAGAAAAATAAAGGAGTTGCAGTCCTTTATCGGAAAGATAAATTTCTTGAGAAGATTCATCCCAAACCTTGCCGAACTCCTGAAAGATATCACAAGTATGTTGAAGAAAGAGGTCGGGGTTAAATGGACTATAGAAGCCAAAAAATCTTTTGAACTAGTTAAAAAGGCCTTAACTGAAACACCAGTATTGATAAGTCTTGATTTCACCAAAGATTTTTACATTTTTTCATTTGCCTCAGAACACAAAATAGCTGCTGTATTGTTACAAAAAAATGCAGCTGGGCAAGAGTAACCCATTGCCTTTTTCAGCAAATCCCTAAGAGATGCTCCCTTGAAATATAACATCATGGAAAAACATGAATTCGCACTGGTAAAAGCCCTGAAAGATTTCCGAGTTTACATCTTACATTCTCATGTCATCGCTTTTGTCACTAATACTGTCGTCAAGGACATTTTAAACCAAGATCTCGATGGTAAAAGGAGAAAATGGATCTCTATCATCTTAGAATATGACTTAGAAATCCGACCTACCAAATTGATTAAAGGACAAGGACTTGCAATACTAACGGTTGAAACCAACCTCCAAGCTTTAGATATCAATTTTGTTGATGCCTTAGAAGAACAGGAAGAATGCGAAGCCCCTCATGTCGAACAAGTCTTTTTAGATTCGCCTTGGTATGCAGATATTCTTTATGTATTATCTTATCTAAATGCTCCTCCAACTTTATCAAAAACAAAAGCAAGATTTCTTAAACAAAAGTCTTTAAATTTTTTCATTATAGATGGTTTTCTGTATTGGAAAAATCCCACTGGTATGCTGCTTAAATGTTTGCTTGAGTCTGATGCAGAGAAAATTATGCATGAAATGCATGAAGGGGAATGTGGGGGCCATATTTACTGGAAAACCACAGCGAAAAAAATCCTTAGAGCCGGTTATTATTGGCCTATCTTATTCCCTGACACTCACAAACTAGTTATGACATGCCATAAGTGTCAAATTTTTTATGGCAGGAAAAAGCTTTTACCTTTGCCCTTACATCCCATCATAGTCGAAGGACCCTTCCAGCAATGGGGTCTAGATTTTATCGGGGAAATTCACCCCTCCTCATCCGCTCAACATAAATGGATCCTCACAGCCACTGACTACTTTACCAAATGGATAGAAGCCATACCCTCCAGGAATGCCACCGATCCAGTCATCATCAAGTTCCTAGAAACCAATATCCTATCTAGATTTGGCTGTCCCAGAAAGATCATTACAGATAACGCCGCTGCCTTCTCCAAAAGAATGGTTGACTTCTGTTACAAATATCACATTTCATTAGGACATTCCAGAGCTTATTACCCTCAAGGTAATGGTTTAGCCGAATCTTCTAACAAAAGCCTAGTCAACATCATCAAAAAACTTCTTGAACAAAATAAAAAATCATGGCATGGAAAACTAGTACACGCACTATGGGCCGATAGACTAACCACCAAAAAATCCATAGGTATGTATCCTTACCAGCTATTTTATGGCATAGATGCCATTTTCCCAACATATCTAGGGGTTCCAGTAATGAAGCTATTGCAAGAAGTTCAAATAGAAGAAAATGACATGCAAAGAAGGGTAAATCAGACTATCCATTTACAGCAAACCAGAGAAGAAGTTTACCAAAGGGCTCAGCTAGTGCAAGACAAAATAAAATAGATTTTTGATAGAAGGACCAAGGAAAATTATTTTCAGGTTGGAGACAAAGTGCTAAAATGGGATTCCAGAAGAGAAGAAAAAGGTAAACATGGTAAGTTTGAAAACTTATGGAAGGGACCTTTCATCATTAGCTCAGTTAGCGGAAAATATTCCTTTTTCTTGCAAGAACCTGATGGGACTGAAATTTTTGGGGGTCTTGTGAATGGCAGGACATTAAAACATTATTTCTGTTAGGAGCTCCAATTTTTAACAAAAAAGAAAAAAAAGAGGTGGGCATTCTCAATCATTGTATATACCACTGTTTGAAAAAATAGATAAAACAGAAAAGTCAAAAACAATAGAAGATAGAAAATAGGGCGGTTGAAAAATAGTAAAAGGCCCCATGTTCCAAAAAATAGTCCTTCAGAAAGCGCGCAAGTCTAAATGCCGCTACTAGTACTCAAATGTCTTGTTCATCTATCTAGCCTAATCATAGTTGAACATGTTTAAATTTATTTGCTGATAAGTTAGTGAGTGAAAAAGATGGTCAACATTGTGTAAGATTGACTTATCACAAAGAGTAGATTAGGAAAAGATACTAGTTCCACATGCCTAAAACAAAACCAAAGAGAGAAGTGGGGATGAAAAACACATTGTACATCTTAGCCCAGTTTTTCTAGATTTCCTTTTTGCAAAATAATATTTGTGTGAAGCTTGTCTTTCATGCCGCAGATACATGACAAATCAGACTGTCTAATCCTGATTTGATCATCTTTTAAATTTTAAGTTTTAGATTAGAGAATAAAATCCTGTCAAACAGCTTAATCTTGACAGTTGATCTAGCATAGGTAGAGTAATGAAGGAGTTCATCAATTTAATCTGAACTCCCAACAAATATAAGTGTAGAGTTAGATAGGTTCATTTTGCAAAAAATAAGAAAATATGCATTGTTAAAAGGCTGCTAGTTCAAATGCGCCAAAAAGAAGAAAAAATGCTAGGAAAGATAGTGGGGTAGGTAGATATATCATTGATGCTAATCATGCTGTCTCTTTTCAGAAGTAGCATCAAAGAAGAGTGAAATTTGCACCAATGGGTAAGGCACTGGTCTTCATAAGCCAAAGATCTAAAATTCTGGACACCTCCTGAAAAGGAGTTGCCCTCCCCAAATGGAGCCACTGTTAGTCATCAGTATTTTTTACTTGTTGATGATGACTAGTTGTAACAGCCAGGTTTTCCAACAGCCGATCTAAAAATTTGTCAAATTTTCCAGCTGGGAAAACACCCATAAAATTTTTTTTCCCTCCTACCTTTCAGTCTTCCCATGAGAAGATGAAACCTCATTATCAAATCCTACCTAGCCTCAGCTATACTAGTCTGCCCATCAACTCTAAATAGACAATCCAAATCTATTCAAACAGTCTCCCCTAAGTTAGGAAGTGGCGCTTTAAGGCATTTCTCTCTTGGCAAACTATCAAAGAGACAAAAACCTCCATCTGCTATATACCAGTCATAACAGACCCCCCACTCTGCTAATAAAGCTGGTTATAGCCCTCGGTTGTGCCACTAATACACCCTTAAGTCTCAGCAATTCATAAACCATAAGTCAAGCTGATTTTAGGTGTTTTTACAGTGTTTGATGGATCTTTCAAGGATAGAAACATACCAGCATCTTAGAAGACAATTTTTGGCTCCACCATGAGAAGACAGCTGCTTCTCAATGTGATCTTGAGCCTGGGATGTAGCTAAAAGAGCCAAGAGTTTTTCATCAAGCTCATGCGACCACATTCAAAGCCTGAAAAGATAGTAAAAGGAAAAACAACACTGTCAAGAGGTTGTTGATATGACATGTATAAGAACCTCCTTCATTTATAAGCAGAGGGTTTGAAGACCACAGAACCTCCTTCATCTATAAGTAGAGGGTTTTTGAAAGTGCCTCCTTCATCTATAAGCAGAGGGCGATGGCCAAAGTTTGATTTTAAAAGTTGCAACTAACTGTAAGACAAGATTTGTTTTAATAAACAGTGAGACAGTGACTAGGGTTCTCCAAAGTAAAGTGATGATTGAAGGTAGAGATTAAGACAAAGGTTGAAAGAACATCATACATTTCGCCAAGTAAAGGGCCTCCTTCATTCATAAGCAGAGGGCCAGGGCATTTACTGATTTCAAGGTTGACTGATCAAAAGATGAGTGGTAAAAATAGTAAGAGACAGTTGAAACAGGGAAATAATGTAAAAGGAAAAAGAAGGAAAGCAGGGGTACCACTGCAAATCCAGAATGTTAAACTTGTCTCCTATCAAATTTTCTTTCCAATATGGCAGTCTAGAAGCCCAAATAAAACAATATTGCTGATGATTAAGAGACAGGTCACTACACAGGCAAAAGAACTGATGATGATTATGTTTCAAAGGGTACTCAGCTTCCTGATGCATAAAGGAATGTCTCAAATTGCTTATCATAGTAGACAAAGGAAAATTGAGCTTAGTTTTCCCAACAAAGCGCTGCAAATAGCATCACAAGCTCACAAAGACATAAATAGGTTATGGCTTGAGTTTCAAAGCCCTGGAGTAGCATGCAAAGCCAATAAGGCATGTCACTATTTCCAAATAAAGGCATGTTCCTTATAAAAAGGTCAAAGGTACCTCATCAATGCATTTTGAGTAAAGAGAGAAAATGTTAAAGAATTTCCCTTTTAAATAGACAGAGGTGTAAGAGCCTGAGTAAATGCAACTGAATTTTGCACCCACATTCAAAAAATGAGTTTAAAAGGCACCCGACAGTCGAATAATTTTCACAGTAGGGCCTTATCACTTGTAAAGCATCCAAAGAAAAAATGTTAGTTTATGTTGCAAAAGGGATAAGTGGCCTCCTTCATAATGTCAAAGAAAACCCCATGCAACACCAAATATCCTCTACAGGTGTCCTCTTTTCAAATGACAAAGACAGGTATGCCATTCAAAGACTAGAGGTATAAAAGAAATATTGAAGTGACAATTCAGCTTCTTCCTCAGCAAAAAAGGGCATTGCAAATAGGTATACAGGTTCATAAAATGCAATAAAGATTTTGGCATATTTTTCAAGGTCTAGAACTCATTGAAAGCGAAGTTTGCATGCCACTGTCACAAAGGAAGAAATTTTTCCCTCTAAGTGAGAAAAAGTCAAAATTTTAAAAGAAAATTCTCAAAAGGGTTATGTCATTTCTAAAAGGCAGAATAGGCTTAGAAAGAAGGGATCATTGCCTTTATATTTTTGTTTGAAAAAAAAGAAGTTTAGTTTCGTTTTCAAAAAGATGAAATGTTTCATATTTTGGTTTAAAAACCCAAGGCTTTTTCAACATTTTTGAAACCATCTTTGAACACACCAAAGGGTTTGAAGATTTTCAAATACAAAGTTTGAGGACCGTTGCCAAGGTTCATTGTTGCATCTCCAAAGCATAAAAAACTCATTGGCTGATCAATCTACCCAAAGGAGAAGTTTTCGAGCCAGGTTTTAGAGTTTTTAAGGTGTTTAAACCGCGTGGCGCGCCTGTGCAACCGCGTGGCATACTTGTGCAACCGCGCGGCACGTTTGAGCGCAAAAATTAAAAAGGGTTACAAGGCTGCGCGGCGCACTTGTAGCGGCGTGCAGCATGCCTGTAGCTTCTGGTCACAAGGGCCTGACAAAGCGACCCGACTATGTTTTGCACGATGTTCTTTCCTCCTAAAGGTGCCACGCATAAATCCAACGCTCAAGACACCTCCGAACAACTCCTAAAGAGGATCAAACTCCTCAAGAGGCATCATCATCGATTCGAAAGGTATTTTATGTGCCTATTTGTTCTTTTAAGACTGCTAAGACAGAGTGAAAAGGGTTAAAAATCACAGTTTAAACCATAGGTTTGAATTTTGTGTGAAAAGTGAGATTTTTTGTGGTTGATGAAATGTTAAAAGCTTATGATTTTTTTTGATAAAAAAAAGGCCATGAAACTGCCCTCAAAACTGCAATGAAAGAAGGGAGAGACAAGGTGTTTAAAGGGTGAAACAGTAGGTCAGTTTTCAAACACAGTGATCATTAGATGAGCATTTTAACCTTCCAAAAGTCTCCTCTGTATGTTAAAAATATAAAAAGTAGTGTTTGGCCTTCAGATCCATAAAGCAAAGTCAGTGAGTAAGCTACCATTTGCATTCGCAGGTGTTGTCAAACTGGATATAAGGAACCGTGGAGTATAAAGAGGGCAGTTTTTTTTTGAAGAGGAGTTGATTGTTGATTGAATGCTATAGGGCTCTGTCACCTGATCCTATAACACAGTAGCCTTTGACTGTGTAGATACTTTTTGATTGACTGTGTTTATATTATTAAATATATTTGGTGAGCTGCATACGAGGAGGGTAGTGTTTTGTTTGAAGAGGAGTTTATTGGTATTGGACTACTACAGGACATTTTGTGACCACATCAAAAACATTAGAAGCTCTGTCACCTTACCCCATAACTCAGAAAATCATTTGAATGTGTTGACTGTGTGCCTGTTCTTGAAAATGTTGGTTGAGTGGCCTACAAAGAAGAGAGCAGTGTTTTGAATTGAGAAGATTATTGTTTTGCCTTGATAAAAAAAACAAATTTGTCTTATTGTCTCAAAACACCTAGGGCTGGGTAATCTTACCACAAACACAGAAAAAACATTTTGACTGTGTTTATTTTTATTGACTGTGTGCTCATTATAAGTATTGTTTGTTTGGTACACAAAGGCAAGAAAAGGCATTGCTTTGAAATAACAGGGGTCTTGTACCAAAGGAGACATTGTACACAGCATTCAAAACCAAATTTATCTTAATCAAACAGTAAGTTGATAAGCTGAGATAGAGTTTTGTTTGAAGAAGGCATTTCAAAAACTTTGAAGCATTTTGGTATTTCAGAAGCACACCTAGAACAAGATTCCTCCCAGACAGGATAGCAGGAGTGGGTTGCACAAGAGGTATGAGCCTATCTCTACCAAAGAGGTCAATGCACACCCATCAATCTTATTCAATTTCCATGAGGTGGGGTGCCTGGATTTTTACCATAAGGCTTAAAAGAGCCCTTGAGAAACAAAAAGAGGAGGAAAATGCCCTTCTCCAATCCACCCCTCTCACAGCATTGTTTGAACAGGAGATAGAAAACAATAAGGAGGCGTGGCTTGAAAGAGTCAATGACCATTTGGAGAAGAAGTTGGAGAGGGAAAATGGGGATCTAGGGCTGCAAAGGAGAATGACGAGACATTACAAGAAGTTAAATCAGTTTGCCCGTCGCAAGTTAAAGGCTGCCCAAGAAAAGCTAAAGAAGGTTAAAGGGAAGCGCCCGGCACAGAAAGTGAAGAAAGACACATCGGGGCTTGAGATTTTGGCCACTGCTTCAGAACATATTGCTAATAACCCTTGAGGGTCATACTCACCGATTTTGGGCAAATTTTGACATGTTTTGGTATTTTTTTCATTTTTGAGTTTTTGGTCAAAACTCATGAAATTCACCTTTTCAGTTTGGGGGATCGTCAAAGTAAGAGAATGGTATCATTAGATGCCATAATTTCAGGAGCATACCCTCAGCGATTTTCAAGATCTTTGGAGATCATTTTCTTCCCCAAAATGGCGAAAAATGCTCGCTTTTTGCACACTCTGCCCGGTCTATCAGCAGACTGTAATTTTTGGTTTTTTACACACAGGTTTAGTTTTGGAGGACTTCCAGGCATCAGATTGGGAAAATTTTAGTTGTTCCAAAAATTAGACACTCAGAGATTTTCAACGAGCTATCATGAGCCTCGTTTCGACATCGGGAAGGCTGCCAAATGTTGCCGGCAAGTCAAGGGACCTTTTGTTGATGTAAATTTTGGATATTTTTGTAAATTTTGAACCTTTAAAAAATGATATTTCCTCATGTGCGTTTAGCTATTTTTGCACATGAGAAGTTATGAAAATTCAATTTAATTCCCTTTTTTGGCATTTTCTAGATATTTTATGAGATATTTTGTGCCTTGGGCTTTGCAAAGCCTCAAGGACAAGTTTAGATATTTTGATTAGGCCAATAGGATGGAAAGTTGAACCATGAGGTTTTCCTCACTTTCGCCTATATATTCCAAAGGCTTTCATCGTAAACAGGGCTGAACTTGATGATAAAAGAAATATATGGTCATATAATCTTTGGAAGAAATACTTGTCTCATGCTTTTGGATTGCCTCTTGGATGTTCTTGGATGATGAATAGAGGATTGTTGTTGGATTCCATGACTTGGTAGAATGGTATAATGTCTCTTTCTTATTTTTGTCTTCTATTTTTCATTCATGAATACATGTTTCTTGCTTGCTATAGATCAGTAGAGAACAAATTTGAGACATGCCCATGGAGGCACCTCAAATTTCCTGTTTCTTCATAGCTTCTTTGTTTTCCTCTACCTAAGTAACATTAAAGAATTCTTGACTGCTCTTTAATAATTTAGGATATTGTTGTTTGTTTCATTCATGGTTTTATACATGCTAAGTATGAATTACTGTACGCCCTGCTTACCTATGGCTAGCTATAGTTCCATCCATGAAATTTATCTTTGACTGATTACATTATCATTTTGTTGAACCAAGGAGGCCTAGTTCCGATCTAGCCCTTTGTCTAAGACTATGCAAATCTTGTTTTCAAAGTGCCCAATAACTTGAAGTACTGTGTTTAGGCGTTCCGGCATAGTAAGTTAAGTTTTTTGTCTTTCTTAAGTGTTTTCCCAAAGTCTGAAAGCCATTTCCCAAAGTTAGAGGGTCATATACCTCTATGCATGGCTGGAATGTTTATTTCTATGTATTGATTAGCTTATAGTTACATTTTGCATGATTAATGGTTTTCCCTGCCATGTTTATGTTATCTATTGAACTAGTTATGCTTGAAACTCTTTGTTGTTCACAAACTTGATGTCCATTTACTCCATTTTGCCCAAAGATCCTTTCTACCTTGAATCAAATCAGCCCTTCAACAGCCTTGTATCACCGTCTAATAACTTTCTTGACCTTTTCGACCCCATAGCCCAGTTGATCTGACATATTTTTACCTATATTATATCTTTGATCAGTTTCATCCCTCACAACTTAAAAAACTAAAACCAAAAAACCTACTTCATAACTAGCCTAAAATTAGAACGCAATAAGAAAACACACAGATATCCCTTACACATATATAGAGAGCCCTCTTTGAGTCCAGGAAGGCTAGGTCCTTGGGCTCCAAAGCTTGGTTTGATGTTACACTGTCATTTGGCTTGCTAACTAGCCAAATCACGGGATCCTAACAGAAGGAACATCCTGGAAATGTTTAAAAAAGTAAAAACAAAGTTTAAAGATGGAAAGGAAGAAAATGAGAAACTGGACAAACTATACTTCCCACCTGCTTATCAGGAGATAAAAGTCAAAGGCCAGAGACTCGACAAGTCAAAGGCCCTCTACTAGATGGATGCATAGATAAATATTAAAGAAGTTGATATATCAAACGATAATCAACCAAAGAGGGGCCGAATAGGTGACTGTTAGGTAAACATGACTCGGGATAGAGTCAATGTTGACAAGGGTATATATTAGTGGTTTTGGGGTACATGGTATTGTGAACCCATGGTTTTCGGCTCACAAAATTGCATGTAATGGAGACTATAAAAGTCTAGGAAGACTTCATTATACGATGAGGCCTGGAGGTGAGTGGTGAAGGCTCACTTGGCCAGATTGGCCATGGTTTTGGCCAATGGTTAATGAAATTTCATTGGTTGGGTTTTTTCCCCGGATTGGGGTTTTCCCAGATAAACATCTATGTTTATGTTAATGATTTGTTGCTCGCCTCTTTGTATTTATTTCTCTCCGTAAATTCTTTATTTTTCCTGTGGTAAATTACTAACAACTGGTATCAGAGCTGGTTGAAAATTAATCTGGTTGAAAATGAATCCGATTGGGGCTATTTTTCCAAGTGTAATGCAATCAAATGGATGAGATCATAAGAATAAAATCTGCGGATGATTTGATGTGCCTAGATCGATTAGAGCCACGATCCAATTCCTAAGTTCTTGATGACGTTAGACAGGTCATACAGGGTCGCATGAGCTCGAGTGAGAGTCGATGTCGGGATGCACAAGGGAATCCTCTATCGCTGCCAAATTCAAGTAACAATGTGGAAACCAGGAACAATATCATTTTGGATTCAAAGGTTTTTTTTTATTGACCTGATGGAAAGAAAGATTAGCACAAAGTTTTTTCTCAATGAAGGTGAGTTCGAAGCATACATCGAAATGTTTCCCATGGCGAATGTTGGAAGCATCAGATCAATGGGGAACGGAGTTGAGAAGGGCTTCTCTTAACGTTCAGATCTGTGCTAAAGAACTCGATGTCAGGCTTGAGCTGGATAGAATTTAGATCCCATAAATGGTTCTGCATTATTGATGAAGCTTTCTCTAGATTGCGTGAAGCCTGTTGTTGTCTAGTCATGTGTAGATATGCATGATATTAACAAACGATTTGAAGTTGTCGATGGTGAGCCAATGTGTCTATAGAGGCAGATCGAGATAAGGTGGTCATTGATTGAAATGAAATTGTAGCCTTGGTCACACTAGAATGACGTGAAAAACATGGATATATTCCTCAATTTGAGATCTGGATATGTGGGTGGTCCTAGGAATTTGGCTAACGAGCAAGATCATGTAATGAATGGCAAAGCATTAGCAATGAAGCATCGTGGCAGTGTTGGCGAATGTGAGATCTGGTTATTGTTGCGAGAAGAAAGAAAGTAGGGCGCAGACGGAGCACTGGAAACAAGCTCAAGATGTCACTGTCTAGTTGGCGTGGACTCCTTGATGGTGGGGGATTAGAATCGATTGCATGGTAGTGTAGCAATAGGATCAAGATGGGATTGAACAACCCGACGATGCAGATGAAATACTGTCCCTTCAAGGTGTTTGCATGGATTGACAATAATCCCATGTTGTGTCTATTCAGATATGCGTATTGAGGATTGTTATGCTGTCAGGAAATCAAATGTTCGATTGAATTCAGGATGTTAGAGCATAAGATATCGAAGCCACCGATTCAGAAGCGAGAGTAAAATTAATTCCTAGCTAGAGAAGCATTCAAAGAATCTAAGCATAAAGCAATGGTAAGAAGAGCTCGGTAAAGGATAAAAGTTGCGGTAGAGCTGGTTTATCTACTTGTCATTGCTCAAGAGGATGCCATAGTGGAGGAGAACTACGGTGTGCTAAGGCTATACGTGGGCTCGTTCTCTCACATTTTTTGGGTTGTGGGCCTGCTTAAATCTGTGCATTTTTAAATAACGAGAACCAGAAATCAGAATGGTCCAACAAAATCATAGAGGGAATAGTTGCAGACATTCATGGATCAAGCAATGATGAAGTAGCGAAGGCACTTGCAGCGAGACAATCAGGCATTGGTAGATCTAATCTTGAATGGTACAACAAAAGTAAGATGTAAGGCCAAGAAAGAATAACAAAAGGTGAATTGAAGCATGATCGAGATTGGATGTGCATAGGTCGAGATCCACTGATTAATGAGAAGATCGTAGCGCTGAAGAGGTGCACAACACAGCAACAGCTGTGGAAACGCTCATGAAAAATTAATTGCTTTTATTGCAGTTGATGGGAAAATTCATGTACAACTATGATTTCCTCTTTGGAGAGGACATCATGAATGTAGAAAATGTTCATACAAAGAATAACAACAGTGAAAAAAAATAAATTTAATGGAGTTAATTTTTGCATGTAAATGGGCATACTGCTGTAAGACCTAGTATGGCATGCGTACCCCTGGGTAATCACTGGTAAAGTCTGGGTTAAACCTAGGTGATAGGGGGGATGTCAAGTTAACAATTACCCTGGGTAAAACTATTGAGGAGGGAAAGGGCTATGGTGAGCGGGGTTGTCTCACTTAGCAGTTTTGGCTGGATTTAGTCAATAATCCCCAAGTCAAGTTTAAGGGGGGAATTGTTAGGTAAACATGACTCAGGATAGAGTCAATGTTGACTAGGGTATATAGTAGTGGTTTTGGGGCACATGGTATTGTGAACCCATGGTTTTCGGCTCATAAAATTTCATTTAATGGAGATTATAAAAGTCTGGGAAGACTTCATTGTACGATGAGGCCTAGAGGTGAGCGGTGAAGGCTCACTTGGCTAGATTGACCATGGTTTTGGAAAATGGTTAATGAAATTTCATTGGTTTGGATTTTTCCTCAGATTTGGGGTTTTCCCGGATAAACATCTGTGTTTTTGTTAATGATTTGTTGCTAGCCTCTTTGTATTTATTTCTCTCCATAAATTCTTTATTTTTCCTGTGGTAAATTCCTAACAGTGACTATTGGTTGGACATAAACACAACATAATTCATCAAATTACTTAAAGAGTATCATGATTTGTTTTTTCACAACTACAAATATATCAAAATAATTGTCAAAGAAATGGGGGAATTGAAAATTGACCTCATTCTAGGAGCAAAACCCATAAAAAAAAGACCTTACAAAATCACTCATAAATACAAACCAATTGTACAAAAAAATATAGAAGGAACGTTAGATACTAGCATAATATATCCCATTGAGAAATCAAAATGGGTAAGTCCTATGGTTGTGCAACCCAAAAAACATGACCAGACTAGACTGAGAATATGCGTCGACTTTCACAGATTGAACAAGTTAACATTAATTGATCCATTCCCGATTCAGATTGCAGTTAAAATCATAAATGAAGAAGTAGGCCATGAATATTATTCTTTCACAAATGATTTTACAAGGTAAAATCAGGTACACATCGCGAAAATAAACCAAGAAAAGACCACGTTTGTTTCAGAAATTGGCTCTTTTGCATACATAATAATTCCATTTGGTCTTAAAAATGCACCCATTGTCTTCTCTGGAATTGTAGTCAAGGAATTCCAATGTTATATTTATAATTAAAAAAATGATATTTTGATGATTGGACTATCTACACACTGTTAAAATATCATACTCAATGGCTTAAATTGATGTTATAAAGATGTAGACAGATTCAATTGTCTTTAAATATTAAAAAATGCATCTTTTATACTCCTATTGGAATACTATTGGGGCATGTAATATCCAAGGAATTGATCAAAGTTGATAGGGAAAAAATCAAAGTGATCCTCGACTTGAAACCCCCCGTTAATAAAAAATATATTAAGATATTCTTGGGGCATACTAGATATTACTGAAAATTCATTCGACACTATTTTGATATTACTTTCCGAATTGATGAGCTATTAAAGAAAGATGTTCCTTACATATGGTCAAAAGAATTTGATGAGTCATATCTATTACTCAAAAGTAAACTGGTTGAAGTGACCATTTTGAATTTCCCTGATTGGTCTAAAAAACTCCATGTACATGTGGATGCATCCAATGTCAAAATTGAGGCTATTTTGGAAAAACCGAACAATGATTCCATAGACCACCCTAATCCCTATTCTATTTGAAAGCTTAATAAATATGAGCGCAATTATTATGGATGAAAAGGGAAGCTCTCATGATGATTTTTCAATATATAAATTTCACCACTACCTCCTCGCGAATATCTTCATCTTTTTCACAGATCATCAAGGTTTGAGATACCTTGTTAACAAGCCAGTCCATCAGGGTCAACTATTTCAGTGGTTAGTTATATTTCAAAAATTTGATTTTAAATTAATAGTATGACATGGTAAAAATAATTTGAAGCTCGACCGCTTGTCCCAATTGGAGATGAGGGAGGAGCCGACATATTTCGAAGATGATTTACTTGATGTTGATTTATTAAAAGTAGAAGCAATCCCCATGGAACTCGCAAAAATTCCCAATTTTTACACACAAGGAGAGCACATGATGGGTTTTCTGAGAAAAATAAGAAGACCCTAGCAATTAGAGCAACACCATTTTCTTTATAAATGGCTAGCTATATAAGTTAGGAACTGACAAGGTACTTAGAAGGTTCATACTAAAACATGAAAGGGAATCCAAAATTGAAGAAGAACACAAAGGAGATGATGGTGGGAATTATCAAGGGTACATAAATGTAACAAAAATCCTTCAAGTGGTATTATGGTGGCTGAATGTTTTCCAAGATTACCGAATAAAATCATTCCAGTTGCATTCCAATCAATAAAACTAGCTCTACCTTTTGAAATCTAGGCAATCGACTTCATCTGCATGTTTCCCAAAAGAGGTGGATGAATGGGTGTAAATTAAATTATAGCTGTAGTGAAATATTTAACAAAATCGACAGAAGGAGAACCAGTCAAATCATGTTAAGTTCCAATTGTCCACTAACAAGAAGGCAAGTTCCTCTATGAAAATATAGTAACAAGATTCAACTTTACCTTAACCGTAATTAGCAATAGGGGTACACACTTTATTAATGCTACAATCTAGACAATACTGCAAAAATTATGATAATCACATAAAAACTATGCCTTGCCACCCAACAGAAAACAATGTGATAGAATCATTCAACGAAATGGTGCACAAAGGGCTCACTAAAGTATGCAACTTAGATAGAGATGATTGGGACGACAAAATCCCAACAATTTTGTGGGCATATGGAACGACATATAAGCATTCGACTTAATTTACATCGTTCAAACTAGTTTATGGCCAACAAGAGGTATTTGTACCACTTCACTATACAAAAAATGCTATGGATTTATTGACTTTGTTAAAATATGATAATAGAAAAGTCGAAAAGAAATGATTCTCTGAAATATAATGCCTAGAGGAGGACAAGCTTCATGCATTATGTTGAAGTTTTCAACAAGAAACAATGAAATTGGCATCTAGAAGCAACATGACAATACCTATACTAAGTGTGGGACCAATAGGTCCAAGAAACACCTACACTAGTGTGGGACCAACGGGTCCATGTAGCACCTATACTAGTGTGGGACGAGGAGGTCTTAGAAGCACCTACACTAATGTGGGCTAAATTTGGTGCAGTGTCTATTTTAATCTTCCCTTAATTAAAATGGACAATAAAATGTAATCTTATCTCATAATCACTTAGTTAATCGAGTGTGATAAACTCAGTTAGCTTATGTATTTTGAGTTGAGGGTAGTTGGTGCGGCATGTAGAGTGATTCTATGTGTTTTAGAGTTCAAGTTGCAGTTAATTGCATGATTTCAATGCATGAGTAATCAGTTAACTCAGTTAGGTGAGTTAAAGTCAGTTGAGCGAGTTGTAACTGTTTGTTGCACTAGTGAGAGATCAAGTGAATTAAATATTATTTAATTCACAATCAGTGATCTAACATGCAACTAATGATTTACTATTATTAGCTGCATGCATGTCAGTTCCAATGGAGACCCAGTTGAGACAAAGGTGAAAGGGATGTTAACTATCGGTTGTGATATTAGCAGGCTGCCCAGATGCAGTTAAAACACCACAGGATGCCCATGATACTCAGCGTAGTTGATGAAAGATGAAATTCATAAGGAATAGGGATTTCATTCATCAGGGATTGCATGAGCAAGGCAGGCTGAAGACGGGCTGAGAATTGGCTAAGTGTTGGCCCAATTTTGTCTTGATTAGTGTGAGACGATAGGCAGAGTGTAAGAGACTCTTGTGAGAAGAGTGCATTGTAATTGTTTAATGATTCCTTGGTGAATATACAATAGAAGATAGAGGGGTTTTGAGTAGTAAGCTTTCCCCGGGAACATATATGTGTTGTGGTTTGACTTGCTTCTTTATTTACTTGTTGTGATTGGCGATCATATTTACTTTCCGCAATTGATTTGTAGAAGTATTCAGTATATTGCTTTAGCATATTGCATGATTGGATTGAATACATGAAATACATATTGTTTGTATAATTTCTACATGGTATCAAAGCACAGGAAATCACAATAGTGGAGGAGAGGCTAAGTTTGTGACTGAATAGAATTCAAATTTGCAAAAGACTATGTTGGTCCTACAGGTGATTCAGGATCTAAATGGCTTTCAATGTCTTGAGATTAGAGTAATCACCCGAGGGAAGCTCTAACTATATTCCTTGGAAAGATAGGATGGAGGTAGTACTCGAGGACAACGGATTGAAGGAATTCATTGATAATGGTGTTCCCAAACCCGCTGTGACAGATGTTGCAAATCTTGATGCATGGTGTTGGGTTGTTTACTGGGTAAACTAACACAAGTATTTTATTATCAATCCAAGCTTGTAGGAATTAGAAGCATCTCCAAGATATATGGGTTTCAGCTATAGTCAATTTTAGAAGATGAATTACTAATAATAAAGGAAATTCATATTACAAATATAAATCTAAACTAAATAATTTCTAAATTCAATTATGTAATCAGTAGCAGAAGAAGCTCCTAACTTAGGAGAACTTGTTTGTCCTTCTCTTACAAAAATACTTCATGAATTAGAAACAAAAACCACTAATCAAAAATTGATCAAGATGCATGAAAGAATAACTGAAGAGGCTCCTAACTAAGGAGATCATGCCTGTCCTTCATTACAGATTCATTCACCATTAATACCATTCTTAAAAAATAGGAACTTCAAAAAATCATTAAAAATAAGGAAAGATGAATTCTGGCTCTAGCTCTTAATCAGATAGAATAAATGTTTAACTTAAACATTGGATTTCTCCTTCATATGCAGAATATTAATTAGAATTAGATTCATCAGCAATCATAAAACATTATCATACATCTAATTAATAGTTTAAACATGAAACAAAACTAGTTCAGAAATTGCAACTAAAATAACCAGAAAGTGCACTTAGCTCGGTGTGGGGGCCCTCCACCCTTGCCTCCCACATTGTAAGTGCTTTTAGTTAATGAAACTCACTCAAGCATTCACCATATATAACAGCAACAAATTAAATAGAACAGTTCTTTCAATTAGCTCTCCAAGTTTCAGAAATATCAGAGTTAAGTTATAAAAATTCTACATATGAATGCCTTCAAGGTCTTAGGATTAAATAGATAAAATATGAAAAAAAATAATATAAAATGTCTCCTATAGACATAGCTATCATTATCCTATCTATTCAATTCAAGCCCATCCATCTAGTTCCTCAAAATCTGGAAAATCCCATAAAATAATAAATTTGACCTATGTCCCAGGGATCTCCATAAAAACAGGTCTTGTTTGATCGCCTTTGATCGGGCCTGTTTAAGCTATGTTTGACTGAACCAATAGGTGTAAATACAAGCTTAGTTCCCAATATTTCTATAAATGTATCCAATTCAAGCCCAAGTGTCCTGCAAATATGACATCCATGAAGCCATTACGGGAATTTCTGGTCTGTTCTAAAAATGCACTTATAGTTCAATTTTTATAAAAACTTCTAAAAATTTCAAAAATTAATTTAAATACCTGGATATGCATTAATTGGACAAAATAGAGTGAATATTATGGTTTATGGATGGATATCATGGTAAAAAAGTGTATTTTCTTAAACAAAATTAGATAAAAAACGAGGGCTAACATCTCCCCCATGCTGATATACAAGCATGTACTCATGATTGTTTCTTCCTTTTAGGCCTCCTGATTTTTTATGCTGATACTGTACCTGACCCGAATGCTTCCTGTTGAGCTGCTTGTAAAAGAGAATCTATACCTTTATATTTTTCCTCTTTGTATTGAAACCTTGACTTTCTGCTTTTCATACTTGATCTTCCATGAGTTTTTCTCCTTGAGCCATCTGAATGCTTGCACGGAAAGAAGATTGCTCTTTGTTTTAAGTTTTCCCACTTCTTCATTCAGTCTCTCATTCTCCTTGATCAAATTTTCATTGTTTTTCTTGTATGTTTCATTTTCTCTCTTCAAATGCCTCTCCAATATCCTTCTTACCTCCAAATTATCAATCAATTATTTGATTTTGCTAAGGTTTTTCTCCTTTTCTTCTTCGTTGGTGTCTTTAGCAAATGAAGTGCACTCAATCTCATCATTATCAAAATATGAGTCTCTTTCTAATAGATTTTCATAAACCTCCTTCCGCAATCTTTCAAGAATTTCATCAGCTTGTTTTGTTAAGGGAGATGTCTCAACAATTTGCACCCAAGGTTCTCTTTCCTTACTGCTTATGTCTGTTGCATTCTTTCTTCTTTGCCTCCTAGGAATAGACAGGAATGATGTCTCTCTTTCAACCATGATTGTATCTTGTTGCTTTTTAGACCTTGTTCTTGGATAAATGGGTGAATTTATTATACTATTTATTTCCTGAATTGGTTTGAATTTTTCTTCTATGGTTTGTTTTGCAAACTGATTCTGAGTTAGGAATTCTCTCCACATCACACCCTTAGTTCTCAATTGATAATAAAAAAGAATTTTAATGAGCCCTTGATGGTATATTTGTGCTTCTTTAGGTTTGGTTTCACTCTTCACATTTTCTACCATCTTGATCAAAATTTTATAGAAAAAGTATGGAAAATTGATTCTTATGTCTCCCTTGATGTGTTGAAGCAACCTATTATGATATAGGTGCACTATACTGTGCCTATTGTCACATGTGAAGAATTTTTGAATGATCAACACTAACTCTTCCCAAGGCTCATTAAACCATTCTCTTGGAATCCCCTTAGTTCTATCAAAGGATCCCTTTCTATGTTTGTCTAGGAAGAAGGTCCATACCTTATCTTTAAAATGCAAACCTTTGTGATACTATTCTCCTAATAATGGAAAATCTAGGGCTTGAGAAATTGACTCTAGATTTAAGGGAATGACTAAACTGCCCACCATAGTTTGCTCTTGTTTGTAGTTATTTATGAATTCCCTTGTAATGTTCTCATTATGCCCATTAAAATTATGAAGGAAACCTATCAGACCTGCTTGGTAAATTTTTCTATTGTGTCTTTCCCCCAATGCTCGATCTGAAAGTCTTTAGGTTCTATCCTTGTTTCCATGTTTTTTGAAAACCAATTAATGTATGCTTCCACTGTCATCATCCTCATTTTGAAAAATAAAATTTCATGCACTAGATCTTTGTTGACATATACATTAAAGTGGTGAAGCTTACCTCTTTTTGATGCCTTTGAAAAAGAAGTGAAACCAATCCTCTTTAATCTCCGCTCTCTTGAAAAAAATGAACTCACTGCTTCTACAAACAAAAAGATTTGATGTAGAAAATATTATAAAAACATAACAATCATGTTTTTATTAATATATTATTCTTATCTGATCCTCTGTTTCATCAAATTAAAAAAAAAAAAAAAACTCCTCTGTCTCTGATTTTAGAATTCTCTGTCTTTTGTTGACTGTGCAAAAAAAAATAAAAAAATAAAATTATAACACAATGTCTTTTTATCCTTCAATTTCACAGAAAATTTCTTCTCTTCTAAGGAAAAATCATCATGCATTCAATATGAAATGTCCCAAGCTCATTGTGTGCAAGAAAATTCAAAGAATGGCTCACTGTTTCTATGTCAACATTCATAAAAAATTCTCATAAAAAAATGGATTCACAGTGTCTCCAAAATTCATAAAGCATTGCTCTCTGTATACAATTTTTTTTTGACAATGTTTTTAATGCCTCTTAACCCATAATTCGATCTCTTTATTTACAAAAATTCACCACAAATCTCTTCTCTATTTTGAAATTTCTCACTGTGTGTATAAATGAAATAAATTTTCTCATACAACCCATTCAAAAATGAAACAAATGATGCCACTGTGTGTTAAAAAAAACACTCTATTCTCTGTTTGTATCCAAATCAAAATCGAAAACTATATATTGAACCTCACATGGAGAAATTTATGAATTTACCTGATAGGAAATGATTTTTTTGATATCTCTAAGTTGACTTGAGTTCTTTTGTTTAGACAATGCCATTTCAATCAACAATCTCCCTCAATATTTTCAAGGATTCACTCATTAAATCAATGAAAAATATGTGTTGACTAGTGGCATAATTTATGTGAATGATGGCAATGAAAACTTGTGTGGCAAGGACAAGTTTAAACAGTGGTAGAAGCACTTCATTTATAACCGTAGTTTCATCTTATGTTCACACAAAATCCTGAGATTTGTTTATATGAATATCTGTTGTATTTAACGAGAAAAATCCGGTTTTTTTCTCTTATCTTCGTGCTCCATGGGATCTCTGCACCTTGACAGTGTGTTTGATCGACACGATTGCCATATCTCTTGGCTTAACTCCTATTCAACTCCACTCTTATTCTTATCTCTCTGGCCTTCTATTGCTATTTCTTTTTCTCATTTCTATGTGTTTGATTTTGTAATATTCCAAAATCAGGACAGCTCATGAATCATGCACTAAAAATGCATTTTAGAAATATATGATATAAAATAATGAAATGTAATCTTGGATTCCATAGACCAGTTAATATAAAACATAAATCCAAGAATATAGATGAAACAAATGAAAATAGGTGGGTTAAACAAATCTCCCACACTTAGGATTGCCAAAATGTGCTAAAACCCCAAACACTGCAACACAAGAAATACTGCATAAAAGGGACTATGTAGTCTAAGAGAGGTTTTACACACAAAAATGACAAAGAAAAATATATCTACAATTATATTAGACAATATTCTCAAAAAATGAGATCTATTCTCCTTTATACAAAATACAAGATAACCCGACAAGGGTTTCTTGTCAAACACTCTGCATACAAAATGTGATGTTCAAAAATTTATTGAATCACCACTATAACACTGAAGCACATGATTGTAGGAGGATAAAAGGTGTCTGATATTATGTAGATCCCTCAAGGGCTCCCTCCCATCAAAGGATGAACCTCTCAATAACAAGGAAACACTGCAATAGAGCCACCAAAACATGCATTGAATAATGCCTCCAGAATAACGCATTACCTAGCTGGAACAACGCTGGGAATGTATGGGAAATGTGTGGTCTGATACCACAGATCTGAAATCAGCTTTGGATCTCCCCAAACAGGTCCCTCAAGTGAAGGAAATCTTCCTCCAATGAGAAACTAGCTTCAGCCTAAAATCCCTGGCAAAAACTGCGCTGATGAAGTAGGCTGAAGCTTGGCCTGAAAACCTAATGTGGAATGGTGAATGAAAAATTTCCCAAGAGGCTCCTCAAGGAAAGAGGTGGGATTCCTGCTCGGTAACACCTGATGCTAAAAAACACTGCTACCCTGCTAAACAGCAAGAGGAAGCAAAAGTCTGAGCAGACAAGAATAATAATCGAAGACATGAAGAATAATGCTGCCATCCTCTTCCTTATATAAAACATGAGTTTTCTTGCCCTTGGCCCCACTCAATTAGGTCATCTCTATCCAAAGATACATCTCCCTCCAAAAATGTGTTATCCTTCGTTGGATTCCTCCTCCTCCACAACTACGTTGTTGACTTAGTCAAAGTGGAATGAATCAACTTGATTTTATCCTTGTTCACACATGGAGGTGTTTTATTAAGCTAGTAAGAGTGTCCCCTTTCACACTTGGAGTGTTTTTATCCCTCCTTAGGATACTTATGGGCTTTTCCACCCATTTATTCACCGACTAGAGCTGTTGCTAACTCTAATGTTCCATTTATCTTTGAGGCTAAAATTTTGGAACATTACAGTCCTCCCCTCCAAAATATTTGCTTGTCATCAAGCAAATGCATAGGGAGAGAAAATTTCTCCCCTCCTCCTCATGTGGTCTGCCATCAATGGTCTCCATCACTGCATCAAGATAATATGCAATAAAACTGTCGTCCAATGTTTCTTCCCAAATGTGCAAAACCAAATGGTCTACATCAATCAAAGGTGAAAAGTGTGAATGGAAGCCTTCTTATTGTCTCATGGCCTCCACAAAGTAGGAGTGATGATCAACATGGTGAATGAGTGCCTCCCTCACCCATGCTATCATCCAAATGAAGTGAGTCACCCTCCAACATGGAAACTCATGAAGACTCTCCTCCACCTTCGGCTCCTGAAATGTAGGTGGGATGAATAAATGGAAATGATAGGAAAGAAGGTCTATCCCATGCTTTCCTCCTCTCCACTTATGATAAGTGTAGAGGGCATGCTAATCTTGGGCTGCAAAATGATTACCCTCCAATGGCAATAAGAAGATTGAGCCTCCAAGGACTCTTCCTCCAAAATCATGAGACATGCCAACCCAAACCATTCCATTCAAGATGAATGGCACATCATCACCATATGGGAAAAATACTGAGAGGGGGGGTGAATCAGTATTTAGAGCTTATAATATAAATTCAATTTTCTCTTTGAGCAGATTTCCATACGCGATTTTTATGAATGGAACTAGCGTATACTGATTTAACTCTCCAGATTTAGAGAAAATTCTCAGAAGCAATCTTATAAATAGATTTATCAGTTATGTATCAGGTTATGAGAAGTAATAAAAAAAATAAAGCATCACACACATGAACACCAATATTTAAGGTGGAAACCCAATTCGGGAGAAAACCACCACTGTTGTCGTCTCTGTTTTCAATCTTTATTATATAGAAAACCTTTTACAACATAGTACTGATTTAGACTCATACCAGTATGCAGGATTCTACCTACAGAAGGCTGCAACCTTCTCTCATTTTCCAGCTACAACTGGAAGGGAGCTCCAACCCCCTGATCTCATTTACCAGCCTCTCCTGGAAGGGAGCTTTGACCCCCTGAAATCAATCACCAACATCTATTGACAGAAAGCTTCTTCTTTCATACTGAAGGCTTCAACCCCCAGATCTACTGCTGACCACGTTTCATCAATTTTCATACTGGATCCAACAGCTTCAACACAACCCTTCACTTAACATCAAAAAACATACTTTCCCAATACTTCAAACAGAACAGTGAGACCACTATAACCAGAATGTCAGAGATAAACCAGACTTCAGAATAGATATGCAGATACAAACTCAACCCTGAACATTCATTTATTCAAATAGCATACGCTACTTTTCTTCACTGAAGCCGCGTACATACGCGATTTCCTGCATACCAACCCGCATATACTTCTGTGTATTTTATTCTTTAGAAACCCTAACTGCCATACGCGCTTTTCATGAAGAGAACCCACGTATATACGTGCTTTTTCTGAAACCAACTAGCATATAGATCTGTAAAAATAAATTTTGTAGAACAGACCAGATCTATAAAACTTACCTAGATTTATTCATTTTCTTCAGCAGACTTGTGCCAGTTCTTCATTATTTCGTCAGTCGATCAAACCAAAGATTCATCATCGCCAGATCTAGAGATATTGAACCATCATTATATCCATGGGTGCATCATATATTCAGATCTATCAATCAAGAACAGAGTTCATCCATGCAGATATTCCTTAGAGAAATTTATTCATCAACAACCCTTACATATGCACACCTTGCAATATGATCTTCTTCTCCTTAAATAGATTTAGCGTTTACCAATACCATGAGTCAAAACCACACAACTTTCGATGGTATTCTTGGACGGAATCAAATAAACCATACAACGCTCAATACTGTGTGCCAAAACCATGGTAATGCCCCTTGGCATTATAATTTTGGAGTGCAAAATGGCATACGCGACTTGGGATGCACTTATCCATGTGTATACGCGACTTGGCCTTTACAAAAGCGCGTATACATTGTGACATATTATATTTATCATTTCTCCGGCACATACTGGACTTATTTTTCTCTGTCACATCTGAAATACACTGTAGATACATCATTCTTACATCTTTAACACATAGGTTTCTATCCAAAGACAACTCATCAAGTCATTTTCTATCAAGGACAACTTCATCAAGTAGGTTGCCATCAAGGACAACACATTGCATCATATTGCCAACAATCTCCCCCTTTGGACTTGATGGAAACCATGACCAGAAATACATTCAGCAACAACATTCTCCCCCTTTGACATCAAGGGAAAAGGGTAGTTCAAGATCCTTTGTACCGACAATACCATGATCCCCCTGAGATCATGTTGCATCTTCAAACATAATATTTAATGAACTACATGACTCTATAACTCAACTTAGTTTGACCTTTCCTATCACCAAGGACTCATACTTACATCAATGATCCAACCAAGTGGATTTACAAGTTTGACTCAATTACCCAACCAAGTGGGTTTACAAAATGGAATAAGTCTTTGCATGACTGAATATTACAATTTTTACATCATGGGTCTCAACATGACCTTTTTCATCAAATTATAGAAATGAATTATACAATCAAGATCAGCACTCTCAAGCGCGCTGATCGACCACAACAAAATAATCAACAATGCAAGGTCCTTTCCACACTTACCTCGTTGGGCCTTAGTACCGTGCATCTGAGAGACGAATAAAGATCAAGAAATGTCAAGAATGTCTTAAAAATGTCGCAAACACTCATACGCAGCTTTCGTGTATAAGCGTGTATACGCGACCGTCCTTTGAAATCCTGCATCCGAACAATTTTCAAATTCAAAAGGATCCTGATTTTCATGAATAAGACTACTCCTACTTCTGTTCGAGATATTCGAACGCTTCCCCGTAAAGGTTTGGTAACACGCAACTTGTTCTTTGGAGGGAACATACTCCAATTTAACCTTTTTCTCAAGCACTTGTTCTCATAAAAAGTGATATTTGATAGGAATTTTCTTTGTTTTGGAAAGCATAACAAGATTTTTCGAGATACTAATGGCACTTGTATTATCGTTGCCAATGAGATAGAGGTGAACATTTGATTTGAATGTCTTGTAAGGTTTGCATCATCCAAAGAAGTTGAGTGCAACATGATGCGACAACTACATATTCTTCTTCTACTGTAGATAAGGCAATAGAGCTTTTCTTCTTACTAAACCAAGATACTAACCGAGGCCCCATATAGAATGCACCACCACTAGTTCTTTTCTGATCATCAACATTTCTACCCCAATCTGCATCAGTGTAAGCATGAAGAGTGAGATCAACATTCTTTGATACAATAGTCCAAAGTCTTGAGTTCCTTGTAGATATTTGAATATTCTTTTGACAACCTAAAGGTTAGACTCTTTTGGATTAGCTTGGAATCGTCCAACAATCCCAACTGCATGCATAATGTCTGGTTTAGTCCCAGTGAGACAAAGTAGACTTCCTATCATAGATCTGTATTCTGGTTGATTCACCGTGGGAGAATCATCATGAGAACTGAGATTACATCCGGTTATCATTGGTGTACTTACAGGTTTGCACTCTTCCATGCCATACTTTTTCAGAATTTTCTTAAGGTATTTTTCTTGTGATAAGAATATGCCATCTGTTGCTTGTTGCACTTGCAAGCCAAGAAAGAATGTTAGTTCCCCAAGTAAAGACATTTCAAATTCTTGCTGCATAACAGAAGCAAATTTCTGACTCATAGATTCTTCATTACTACCAAAAATGATATCATCAACATATACAACCACAATCAATAGTTTATCATTTTCAGTTTTTGTGTATAAGTTGCTATCAGTAGACCCTTTTGAAAATCCTTGTTGATGAGATATTTGTCAAGACGATAGTACCATTCCCTTGGAGCTTGTTTGAGACCATATAGAGCCTTTTTAAGTCTATAAACAAGTTTTTCATCATTTTCCAAAATGAATCCCTCTGGTTGTTCTATATAAACTTCTTCTTCTAGGTCACCATTGAGAAAAGCATATTTAACATCCATTTGATAAACTCTGATTTGTTGGAAGCTTGAATAAGCAAGAAACATTCTTATGGCTTCAAGTCTGGCTACAGGAGCAAAGTTTTCTTCAAAATCTATACCTTCTTGTTGAGCATACCCCTTGCAGACAAGTCTAGCTTTATTTCTTATAACCTCCCCATTCTCATTTAACTTGCTTTTGAATATCCATTTAGTTCCAATGAAATTTTTGTCATGAGGTCTTGGTACTAGTTCCCAAGTGTGATTCTTTTCAATTTGATCAAGCTCTTCATTCATGGCTTGAATCCAACATTCATCCTTGCTAGCTTGATTGAAATTGTGTGGTTCAATAGTGGATAGAAATGCCAAATAGCTAGAAGATCCCATAAGAGTCCTTCTTGTTTGTACACCTGATCCCTTTTCTCCCAAAATTTGAGATTCTGAATGATTCTTTTGAACATATCTGGATGGAGCTTTTTCAGATAAATCATCTTCCGGTTCTTCATTGGGTTCACTGTCTATATCATTTCTATTTGATGTAGAAGGATATATTTGATCATTGTCTTCATCTGTTGTTTGTTTTTCTTCTTTTGGAGCTGCAGGAGACTCATCAATAACAACATCAATACATTCAACAATCTTCCGAAGTCTTTGATTGTAACATTTATATGCTCTACTCCTAGAGGAGTAACCAAGAAGTATTCCTTCATCTGCTCTGGGTTCAAACTTGCCAAGTTTTTCATCATTATTTTTGATAAAACATTTGCTTCCAAAAACTCTAAAATGCTTCACAGTGGGAGGATTACCATACTAGAGTTCATATGGAGTTTTATCACTATTTACACGAACATGTGCCTTGTTAAGAATATTTACCGCTGTATGTGCTGCTTCTCCCCAAAATGTGTCAGGTGTTCCAGAATCATCAAACATAGCTCTAGCCATTTGTTGAACTGTTCTATTCATTCTTTCTACTACGCCATTTTGTTGTGGAGTGCCAGCTACAAAAAACTGTCTTTTTATGCCATGTTGTTCACAAAATTCAAGGAATTCATCTGATATATATTCTCCTCGTCGATCAGATCTAAGACACTTTATTTTTAGATCTAATTCATTTTCCACCAGTTCTTTGAAGATCTGAAATTTCTCAAATGCTTCATCTTTGTGTTTAATCAACCCAATCCAACACATTCTAGAGAAATCATCAATAAATAAGATATAGTATTGTTCACCACGTGGTGATTTTTTCCTCACAGGTCCACATATGTCAGTATGAATGAGTTCAAGAGGCTTACTTGATGATCCTTCCTTGGCATTAAATTGCACTCTGGTTTGCTTACCGAATTGGCAAGATTTGCATATGATACTTTTAGGTAGAGTAATATTGGGAAGATCACGAACAACTTTAAGTCTGCTTGATTTGTTGATTTGAGAGAAGCTCAGATGCCCCAACCTTCTATGCCATAGCCAGTTTTCTGAAGATTTACTCAAGTAACATTTATCTTTGCAGTTCTTAAATACATACAGGTTGCTTGGAGTTTTGTTTCCTTTTTATAATTGTTTTACTTGTATCAAGATCACGTACCACACATTATTTTGAACTAAAGACATCTTCAGTTCCTTGATCACACATTTGACTTGTACTTAACGGGTTATGCTTTAATCCATCCACATACATGACATTATTAGCTTTCACCTTTTCTTTTAGAAAAACAGACCCTTTTCCCTTAATGACAGCAGGAGTATCATTTCCAAATGTAACATTCTTTTCCTTTTCTAGAGCACTATATGCAAGAAGTTTGTTTTTGTCACCTGTCATGTGTTTTGAGCATCCACTATCAATATACCATTGATTTTCTTCACCTTCTGCAAATAAATCTATGCCACAATTTTCAACCTGTAATTCCCTATTTTTCCACACTTTGGTGTTAGAAGGAAAATGCTCTTTTGGCTGGACTTTGCTCCTGCATTCATATTCTTCATGGCCAAAGTTATTGCAATAAGCACATTAAACTTCATTTTAAAGAGGAGAAAAGTTGTTATAGGTATTCTTCTTTGTTCCAATATCCATCCTTTTCTTTCTTGCTTCTCTTGTCATGATGGTTTTATATGAAACACATTGAACAACTTTATGACCAAAATTGTGACATGAGAAACATTGTCCATTGAAGAAGAAATTTCTGCTATTATGAAATCTTCTACTTGAATTTACCTGTTGGTTGGTGTTTCTTTGAAAGGTATTCTTGTTAGTGCTCTTTGAATTGAGATGTTCATGCTTTACCTGTGAAGATTCTTTATTCCCTTGCTGAGTGGGAGAATTTTGGATACTGGCTGTAGCTGCTTTTAGATAATTTGGTGCTGAAGTCTGAGAAGATTCTCCGATATATCCAAGAACTATCTTTATAAAAGGAGAATGTTGTACCTTGATAATCTCATCTAAGGTTTCAGATCCTTTAGCAAATCTAAGATTCAAAGTCTTCACTTTCTCAATTTCTTTTCTTAGACTTACTATTTCACATTCTAATTTCTCATTGTGTTTCTCCTTTTCTTCAAGCTGATTTTTAGAGTTTCTATGGATATTTTAATTTCTTCTAAGAATATTTTACTTTCTTCTAAGCATATTTTGAGTTGATTGAATTCATCAAGAAAATCATTGTCCTCTAAAGCATCCATAAAAGTATCTTTTTCTTCTCTAGATTCTTTTTCAAATGCCATGAGAAGTCTAAGATCTTCTTCACATTCTTCCTCGCTATCAGATAACCCATCACTGTCTTCATAAGTATAGTAAGTTTTTCTAGTGCTAAACCGATTCTTATTCCTTCTTGCTACTTCCTTCCCTTTTCCATGTGTTTCTTTGTAAGGACACTTAGCAGCATAATGACCAACTCTTCCACAAGCAAAACATTTGAAAGGAAGCTTACCTCTAAACCGTCCTGTGCCAAGTTGGAGTTTCTTTAAAAAATTTACCTCATATTCTTCTGAGATATACCCTGATCCTTTTGTCTCTTGTACTTCTTTCCCTTTTGTAGAATCCATAAAGATGGCTTCTTTGACTTCAGATGGTCCTCCTCTTCTCATTTCACATGTAGTTAGTATGCCATGAAGTTGCACCACAGTAAGATTTTGAAGATCCTACTTTTCTTCAAGAGCAGAAACTTTTGACTCAAATTTTGCCGTTAGTGATCTTAAAACTTTCTCAACCAAATTAGATTCGGTTATTGTTTCTCCCAGATTTCTCATACAATTTACAATATCATCAAGACGTAAAAAGAAATTGGCAATGCTTTCCTCATTATGCATTTTTAGATTCCCATATTGAATTCTGAGAGTTTGGAGTTTAGCACTTTTTACCTTTGCATCACCTTCATAACTTAGAATTATTTTGTCCCATATTGCCTTTTTTGTATCTAGCTGCATGACTTTGACAGATTCTGATTCAGTTAGACTTCCCAATAGAGCATTGACCGCCTTTGCATTTGTTTCATAATTCTTTCTTTCCGTTGGATCTGTTGGTGTTGCGGCTGGATATTGATATCCTCCTTCAACCATAGCCCATACATCTGCTCCCAGAGACTGAAGATAGGATCTCATCCTTGTTTTCCAGAAGATTAAATTGTTTTCGTTAAAGAGCGAAGGCCTGATAGATGTTGTTCCTTCTTGATTGCTCATCTTGATTGATCTTCCTTCTAGTGGCTAAGCTTTTTTAGAAGGACCTTCTCTGAAACCAATTTTTGGGAAAAATACTGAGACAGGGGGTGAATCAGTATTTAGAGCTTATAATATAAATTCAATTTTTTCTTTGAGCAGATTTCCATACACGGTTTTTATGAACAGAACTAGCGTATGCACGCGGAAATGCAGAAGGAAACTAGCGTATACTGATTTAACTTTCCAGATTTAGAGAAAATTCTCAGAAGTAATCTTATAAATAGATTTATAAGTTATGTATAAGGTTATGAGAAGTAATCAAAAGAATAAAGCATCACACACACGAACACCAATATTTAAGGTGGAAACCCAATTCAGGAGAAAACCACCACTGTTGTTGTCTTTGTTTTCAATATTTATTATATAGAATACCTTTTACAACATAGTACTAATGCAGACTCATACCAGTACGCAGGCTTCTATCTACAGAAGGCTACAACCTTCTCTCGTTTTCCAGCTACAACTGGAAGGGAGCTCCAACCCCCTGATCTCGTTTACCAGCCTCTCCTGGAAGGGAGCTTCGACCCCCTGAAATCAATCACCAACATCTATTGACAGAAAGCTTCTTCTTTCATACTAAAGGCTTCAATCCCTAGATCTACTGCTTACCACGTTTCATCAATTTTCATACTGGATCCAACAGCTTCAACACAACCCTTCACTTAACATCAACAAACATACTTTTCCCTATACTTCAAACAGAACAGTGAGACCACTGTAACCAGAATGTCAGAGATAAACCAGACTTCAAAATAGATATGTAGATACAAAATCAACCCTAAACATTCATTAATTCAAATAGCATACACTACTTTTCTTCACTGAAGCCGCGTACATACGCGCTTTCCTGCATACCAACCCACGTATTCTTCTGTGTATTTTATTCTTCAGAAACACTAACTACCATACGCGCTTTTCATGAAGAGAACCCGCGTATATACACGCTTTTTCTGAAACCAACTAGAGTATAGATCTATAAAAATAAATTTTGTAGAACAGACTAGATCTATAAAACTTACCCAGATTTATTCATTTTCTTCAGCAGACTTGCGCCAGTTCTTCATGATTTCTTCAGTCGATCAAACCAGATATTCATCATCATCAGATCTAGAGATCTTGAACCATCATTATATCCATGGGTGCATCATAGATTCAGATCTATCAATCAAGAACAGAGTTCATCCATGCAGATATTCCTTAGATAAATTTATTCATCAACAACCCTTACATATGCACACCTTGCACTATGATCTTCTTCTCCTTAAATAGATTTAGCTTTTACCAATACCATGAGTCAAAACCACACAAATTCTGATGGTATTCTTGGACGGAATCAAATAAACCATATAGCGCTCAATATTGTGTGCCAAAACCATGGTAATGCCCCTTGGTATTATAATTTTGGAGTGCAAAAGGGCATACGTGACTTGGGACGTACTTATCTGCATGTATACGCGACTTGGCCTTTACAAAAGCGCGTATACATTGTGACATATTATATTTATCATTTCTCCAGCACATACTGGAATTCTTTTTCTCTGTCACATCTGAACTGCACTATAGATACATCATTCTTACATCTTTAACACATAGGTTTCTATCCAAAGACAACTCATCAAGTTAGTTTCTATCAAGGACAACTTCATCAAGTAGGTTTCCATTAAGGACAACACATTGCATCATATTTCCAACAATCACCATATGGCATCCAAGTCAGAAAATGGCTGAAGCTTATGTGTAATTTTGGATGATACACATGGTCTGTCTGGTGGATACAACATAGTCCTCTCAACTGCTGATTCATAGCATCAAATGGCAAGTTGTTCTTCAAAGAATTTGCAGCTATGCATGTTAGCTCATCTACTATGAATTAGTAAGCTACAATATATACCAGTTGTGTACAATCAAAACAATACAACACTTGCCGAAATTCATGTAGAGATGGGTTATCAAGCTTGCAAAATTTGGCCCTAAAGTGACCATGAAACCCATAAATAATCTTGCTCTCTTGTGGAGCAATGCACTATTCATAAATGGTGAGAAAGTAAAAATAATCAAAGGAGTAATAAACAAGTATAGAAATGTATTTCTTACCATTCATCACGTGTGAGATGAAAGTGAGGTCCATGTATAAGTTCCCCCATGAGGATCCCCTCACAAAAATCTGCAAGAAGAAGGGATACATATACTTCTTGGAACACTCCATCAATAAGAACATACTCCTATGTGAGAGCACTATAGGCCTTTGTAGTAAGGCTCCATGACTTCTCTTTTTGACATTCCATATGCCAAATTCATCCACCATCATGCTGCTATGTGAGAATATTTTCTTCCTACATGGAAGTCTCTCATGATCCTCCAATGTTGAAGGGTAGCCTCCTTGCACCATGAATGTGCCTTTCTTCTCTTTAGAAATTTCATGAAAATTATGGGAAGAATCATGCCCATACTCTCCCAAGTGAAACCACAACAACAACAACACTTGCTACTCCCTCATCTCTCCCTCATACAAGCCATGAAGTAAGGTCATGATGGTCAACTTATATGATGCCCCATACAAACAAGTCTTCTACTTCTCTGTCATATGGGTGCCATGCCATCCAATTGGTCTCTCTGTCCATACAAAACTTCCCTTGAGAAAAAACATATCAGCAATACATGGAAGAAAGGTACAATAAAAACAAGCTACCAAATGACAACTAGAGAGTAAGTCATAGTCCCTATCATGGAACCAGCATAGTGCATCCTTGGCCTACATCAAAATAAGAAATAACAAGTGATTTTCCAGCCACTTGTTTGCTGCCACAGTCATCTCATAAGATGAAAACATGAAGTTACCATATGGTGTCAATGGTGCACACCAAGAATCATGTGGCTTCCCCCACAGACCATCAAAAGGATAGCCAAAATCAATGCTACAGGTAGCTACAAGTACATCATCATACAATATGCAAGAAGAGATATTTCTTCTTGTTACATCATGCTACTCAAATAAGGGAAAGAAGTACAATACAAAACATGAAATGATACCTCCTCCATTATGTATTTGAGATCTTGAGCTGAAATGGCTCAACTGGAAATTATCCCTCACTCCCACTGAGTAGGAAGGTGGCTGTGACATCCTCTATATCACCATCCGAGCTATGCATATCTCCATATGCTGAAATATGTCATGCTGAATGCCCTCCCAAGTGAACTCCTCCATCAAATGTAAATATGCATCAAAGTGAATAGAAGAGAAGTCCTCATGTGCTGCATGTAGCAGCTTCTCCTTGATACTATAAGATCTAGTCAAGAAGTTCCTGCCATAGGAATAGATGACCACATCATCCACCATGTATCTATCATCTCCATCTGGGTCATCAAGAATCATGCATGCACCAAGATCCTTGAAGTACTCTACCAAGAGCTGAGATCTCCAATAAGGATCAATCCTCCTAAGAGACAACACTGGTGATCTAGCATGTGAAGCTCTCCTCATGCTGCTGCTTGCTACTTTGACATCTCCCATGCCAAATTATTCCTCCAAACTCTTCACCTCTCCAAAATCCAAGAGTGGTGAATCTAAAGAAAAATTGTCTTTCATCAATTCTAGATCAGGTGGCATCCCCGGTGGAATGCCTCCATGTAGTGAGACATCAATGTCAAGAGTGGACTGTACATATGGTTGGGAAACCTTTCCCTTGCTTTTACAATGCAATACAGTATGCCTCCTCTTTGTACTAGCTCTCTGAAATAGAGAAGGGTGTGTGCCTCTCATCACATGATGTTGCTCTTCATCCCTACCTCCTCCATCTAGCTACAATGCTGCACAATCATGCTGCTCACTGATTGTGCTTGGACCTCCATGTATGAGATCCTAGGGACTTCCTTGCAAAGATGCAAGAATCCCTCTTGTTGGAGCATATGCTCCTCCTTCCTATGCATGAGGTACTGGATGTGCTCTAGATGTGACAGTCTTGTTGCCCTCATATTCATCAATGTGTATGGGCAACATATCAATAGTTGGATCCTCCTGTGAAAAGGAGATCCTCATGCCCTCTTGTTCAATAATATGAACTAGAGGTCTTGCTTTCAGCAATGTGTAATGCAAGATGTTAGCTCCTCCCATGGGTTTCTGCAGTGGAGTGTCCTTCATCACATGCAATGGTTTTGTTTTCTCAAGTTTTTCTTGCTCATGTGCCTTAGGAAGTTTTTCACCAAACCTTCCTATCAAAGTTTCTATGAATCTTGCATAAGAGGAAGTGTTTGCATTTTTTAAAGAACAAGATTAAAAAATCCACCATGCATGAGCCTTACCTCTTAAATGCAGCACTGCAACTCTGATGGCCTCATCTTCAGAAATATGGTGCAGCTACAAATAGGAGTCTAGCTCCTTCACCCAAGCTCCAGCTGAACTTGTAGGTGATTCGGAAAAAGTAGATAGAGTAAATCTACCTGCATCCTGATGCTTACTCTTCCCCACCTGGATCTTGAAAAACCCTTGGAATGCAGTATGATCTCTAAACCTCTCAATTTGAGACTCATACTCCTGCAACAAATCACTAAGAGTTCTTCTCTTCGGCATTCTCCCTCCTCCCATCCATCTCAAGATAGATATGGGCACTTGACTGCACTATGCATCATGGTGTGTAGCTGCATGCTCACACTCACCATGTGAAAATATAGATTCTTCTCTAGATTCAAACTCCTTTGGAGATCCCATCTCCAATCTCATTTTTTTCAGCTCTCCTTGAAAGCTATGCATAGATTTTGGAAGAAGCTTTGTAAGCTTGTATTCCTTTCTTCCTTCACATATTGAAGCTTCAAGATTTATTTCCATCTATCCTTCTTATAAAATGTAATGGCCTAATATCCATAGGTTGAGCCAAGACTGTAGCTCCGATACCACTGTAATATTCCAAAATCGGGACAGCTCATTAATCATGCACTAAAAACACATTTTCAAAAATACATGTTATAAAATAATGAAATGGACTCTTGGATTCCATAGATCAGTTAATATACAACCTAAATCCAAGAATAGAGCTGAAAAAAATCAAACTAGGTGGGTTAAACAGTTCTCCCACACCTAGGATTGCCAAAATGTGCTAAAACCCCAAACACTGCAACACAAGAAATACTGCATAAAAGGGACTGCGCAGTCTAAGAGAAGGTTACATATAAAAATGATAGAGAAAAATAGATCTACAATTGTGTTAGACAATATGCTCAGAAAATGAGTTCTAGTCTCCTTTATACAAAATACAAGATAACTCGGCAAGGGTTTCTTGTCAAACACTCTGCATACAAAATGTGATGTTCAGAAATTTATTGAATAACCACTGCAACATTGAAGCACATGAGTGTAGGAGTCTGATCTGATGTGGATCCCTCCAGGGCTCCCTCCCATTAAAGGATGAACCACTCAATCACAAGGAAACACTGCAATGGAGCCACCAAACCATGCACTGAATACTGCCTCCAGAATAATGCATTTCCTAGCTGGAAAAGTGCTGGGAATGTATGGGAAATGTGTGGTCCAATATCACAGATCTGAAATTAGCTCTGGAGCTCCCCAAACAGGTCCCTCAAGTGAATGAAATCTTCCTCCAATGAGAAACTAGGTCAGAAGATGGGATTCCAATCCCTTCCACTGCTGCACCCTACAACACTGCACAATCTCCGGTAAAAAATGCGCTGATGAAGTAGGCTGAAGCTTGGCCTGAAAACCTGATGTGGAATGGTGAATGAAAACTCTCCCAATAGGCTCCTCAAGGAAAGAGGTGGGATTCCCGCTCGGGAACACCCGATGCTAAACAACACTGCTACCCTGCTAAACAGCAAGAGGAAGCAAAAGTCTAAGCAGACAAGAATAATAATCTAAGACATGAAGAATAATGCTGCCATCCTCTTCCTTATATAAAACATGAGTTTTCTTGCCCTTGGCCCCACTCAGTTATGTCATCTCTATCCAAAGATACATATCCCTCCAAAACTGCGTTATCCTTCCTTGGATTCCTCCTCCTCCACAACTGCGCTGTTGACTTAGTCAAAGTGGACTGAATCAACTTGGTTTTATCCCTGTTCAAACATGGAGGTATTTTATTAAGCTAGTAAGAGTGTCCCCTTTCACACTTGGAGTGTTTTTATCCCTCCTTAGGAGACTTATGGGCTTTTCCACCCAGTTATTCACCGGCTAGAGCTACTGCTAACTCTAATTTTCCATTTAGCTTTAAGGCTAAAATTTTGGAACATTACAAATTTCCTCTGTTCTTTCACAAAATTCATTTTCCTCTATCAATTCATTTTGCATAGGGTCTTTCAAATGCGTGCCGATGGTTTGCATTGCATTCAACTCCCTCACTGAGACTGCAAAGGCTATGATGGTGAAGAACACACGATTTTTCAGAAGTCTGAGGTTTGAGAACGGTAGAGGCTCTTACCAATTACACATGGTTTGCAACACTACATTTTTAAATTTTTTTGATCGTTCCTTATCTGTCGACTTCTGACTCTGATGCCTTCGTGGCTTAAATTTTCTGACCAGATTTGTGTACTAGATCCACTCTGGGCAGTACTCTCCATTATCCACATTCTCGGCTATTCATTACACATCCTACCCTTCGTTTTGTATTCATGGCATATGCTGACCACCATGTTCGCATTCATCTCTCCATCAAAATGCATTATGCCCCATCGAACATGCACCATCCCTCATCGTACTTCCGTTCAACCCATTGCACATGTATCATTGCTCTTCATATTTTCGTTCATTTCATCACATCGTTTTAACACTTAGGTTAGTTCATTTCATTTTCATTTTGTTTGTATCATAATTTCATTTCCACCCATTACCTTAGCTTGTAATCATATATATGATTGCGCTCTCAAATAATGTAGTTTTCATATTTGTTTTATGTTGAGATTTGCATAAGCACTATCATATGATTTTAACTTAGGTTTTGACCTTTATTTAATTTAAAAAAATGAACAATGGAATGGTCATATTTTAAACTTAAATGTTTACCATGAAACTAACCTTTTGCTTTCTTTTTGTAGGTCCAACAAGGGTTCGATAATTGAGCCTTTTGTTTATGATCTTTTTGTTTAAGAAAAGTAGGGTTAATGTGCTACGGATAAGGAATAATATATGGTTTATAGAATGCTTATTAAATGGTTAGGATAATGGATATGGATATGATGGGTAAAATAATAAATAGGAATAGGAATGTAGGTGATGAAATGTAGGTAGAATATGCATAAATAGTACTAAATTAGCTTTAACAATCTCTAGAATTTTTTTAAAAATTGAAATTTTAAGAGCAACACTTCACTTATTGTTCTTGTATTCCCACAAATTGTTTGATGTCCATGATGTCCTTTGGTCAAATGATGGTTGACATTGTTTTTTTTTTTATAACGATGGTTCTTCCAGAGTATGTAGAAATGTAGAGACTTATTTTTTCTTTGCATCTGATTATTTATTCAGAATGATGTTGTTTAGGTCCCTTCTACAGGTTTAATTTTGAAATTTCAAGTCCCTTCTGTCATGTTCTTCAGCAATGCAGTTCAGGTCCCTTCTGACATTTTATTATTTCAGGTCCCTTCTGGAATAATTTTCAACAATGCTTGAAGTTTCTTCTGTCATATGATACAGGTCCCTTCTAGATAATATTCTCAATGATATCTTAGGTCCCTTCTACATATGTTCAATGATGTATCAGGTCCCTTCTGTTCAATATTTTCAGTCATGTATCAGGTCCCTTATGCATAGTATGTTCAATGATGTGTCAGGTCCCTTTTTACTTGTAATTCAAATTTCTTCTTTAATTCAGCTGCTCAAACTATTTACATAGTTTTATTACACGTTCCCCCCTTACTGATGTTAAGACTTGTCCTCAAGTCTTACATGTCTCGGTGGGTAAATATGCAAAAATCCTACTGAAGTAATATCAAAACAAAAACATAATTCATATTGGCAAAACAAGTTGGTTTTCCGATATGAATTCGAGTTTGTATTGTGCGAGTTTCCTTTATTTTCACAACCAAACTCTTTTATTTTTATTTTTATATTTTATATATTTTTTTAATTCTTCTTCTTCTTCTATAATTATGGAAGGCATATTGCTATGCTATACCATTAGTTCCATATTAGTATCTGTTGAAAATTTTCACATAAAGTCTTCTTTATTTATAGGCTTATTGTAAATTTTAATCGTATGTCCATTAACGACAAATGAAATAGATGCTTCGTCAATTGTTTTTATCTTTACAACTCCATTGTCAAATATTTCTTCGATCTCATATGGCCCAAGCCAATGAGTTGTAAACTTTGCCTTGAAATCTTTAAACTTGGAGTCGAACGATAGTGCCCAGTACCCTTTTGAAACACTTTATTCTTGATGAATCGATCATGGCATTTAATTCTTTGTTCTTGCACAAGAGATGTGTGCTCTATTGCTTGTTTTTGTATCTCATCTAGTTGATTTAATTCCATGACTCTTTTTTGTTGTGACTTAGATAATTCCATCCCCAACTCTGCTGCTAACTTGAATGTAAGTATTTGAAATTCTATGGGTAATAGGACTTATTTTCCATACACCAACTGATATGGACTGAACCCAGTTCTGTTTTTCCATGTTATTCTATATGCCCATAGTGCATCTCTCAATTTCTCTAACCAGTCCTTTCTATTCATTTGTACAGTGTTTGTCATGATATTCTCTAGGTCTTTGTTTGTTGATTCCACTTGTCTGTTTGCTTGAGGATGTTACGGAGTTGATTTTCTATGTTTGATCTTGTACTTCTCCGTAAGATCTCGAACAAGCTTTGATGTGAACTGTGTGCCTTGGTCAGTTACAATCTATCACGGAACTCCATACCTTACAAATATCTCTTCAAATAGAAAAGATACAACTGTATATTCTATTTCCCGTGCTACTGCCTTTGCCTCCACCCACTTAGTTACATAATCTGTACATACCAGGATGTACTTCTTTCCGTCGGATGGAGGGTTGATTGGTCCCACAAAGTCTAGAACCCACTGCTCAAATGGTTCAATCAGTACTTGTGGCTTTAGTGGCATTTCATCTGATGCCACTAGTCTTCCAATTCTTTGGCAACTGTCACATCTCTTCACATAGGCCTTGGAGTCTTTGAAGATGGCCGACCAGTAGTAGCCAAGTTTCATCACTTTGTATGCCGTCTGCTTGTCTGCAAAATGACCACCACATGGCTCGTCATGACATCCTTTCAAAATATCAATAATCTCATCTTCTCTAACACATTTTCTTATTATTAGATCAGCACCAGTATAAAATAGGTCACCATTGACCCAACTATATCTAGCACTTTCTCTAATTACCTTTCGTTTCTGTTTATTTGTGTAATGAGATGGTAGGATTCCAAATGATAAATAGTTGGCTATATTTGCAAACCATGGAATTTTGATAATTATAGCAAATAGATGTTCATCTGGAAGATTATCTGAAATTGGATTTGGATCACCAGGTGAATGAAGCCTTCAAAGAAAGTCTGCAACTTGATTATCCTTACCTGGTCTATCTTGTACAATGATGTTGAATTCTTGCATCAATAACAACCATCTATTTATTCTGCCATTTGTAATTGATTTGTTCATTAAGTATTTTATGGCCAAATGATCCGTGTGGATGAATACTTGATAACTTGTTATGTAATGTCTAGATTTATTAACTGCATGTACTACAACTAACATTTATTTCTCTGTAACAGTATAGTTTAATTTTGCCTGTGCTAAGTTTTTACTTATGAAATATATGGCATAATTAAAATGATTCTCTTTCTGTCCAAGTGATGCTCCTATAACAGTGTCAGATGCATCGGTTGATATATGAAATGGTATGACCAATTAGGTCCCTGAAGAATGGGTGCAATTGACAATTTTTCTTTTAATTTTTCAAATGCATTTTGACAGTTATTTGTCCATTGGAATTCCACATTTTTCGCAAGTAACTTGAATAATGGCAAAGCTATTTTAATGAAATTTTCAATAAATCTCCTATAGTAGCCTGCATAACCCAAGAAACTTCTTACTTCTTTTTGTGTTGTGGGTGGTATTAAATTCACAATGACTTGAATTTTTGCTGGGTCCACCTTAATTATTGAAGAAGAAATATGGTGTCCCAACACTATTCCCTTAGTTAACATCATAAATAATTTTTCATTACTGAGTGATAATTTTGTCTCTATGCATATTTTCAAAAAAAAATTCAGATTTTGTAAACAATCTTCAAATATTCTGCCATACACAGTGAAATCATCCATGTAGACCTCTACACACCCATGGATCAGATCAACCAATATTGCAAGGACTACTCTCTGAAAAGTAGTAGGTGCATTACATAAACCAAAGGGTAAGACATTGTATGTATATGTTCCCCATGGGCATGTAAATTTTGTCCTATCTTGGTCTTCCAATGCTATCTTTATCTGATTGTACCCACTAAATCCATCAAGAAATGAAAAGAATTTCTTCCTAGCTAATGAATCTAATACTTGATTAATAAATGGTAAAGGAAAATGATCTTTTAATGTAGCCTTATTGAGCTCTCTGTAATCTACACAAATTCTCCACTTTCCATTTTTCTTAGGTACCACAACTAAGGGTGAAACCCATTGACTATCAGAAATAGGATAGATAAATCCGACTTGTAACAGTTTCTGTAATTCTTCTTTCACTATTTCCTTCATCATAGGATTCATCCTTCTTTGTGTTTTCCTTACAAGTTTAATTTGATCATCAGTTTAAATGTGATGGATACATGTCTTTGGATGATTCCCCCGCATGTCTATGTAATCCCAGGCAAAAGATTTTGAGTATTTTTGTAGCAGTGCTATTACCTCTTGCTCTTGTGATGATTGTAAGTTATTACCGATATTCAAATTTCTCCCAAGACTGATCTCAATGATTTTCATCTTTGAATTGGCAATTGAGTTAACAGGGAAAATACTTTCAAATGTATTTTGCAGTGATTGTATAGTACAATTTTTCTGAAAACAATGATTTAAAAGGTGACTTGCAGCTTCATATTGTGTTATTCTAAGCTGCTCTGAAATGTTTGGTTCTGAGATGAAAAGATCTAATATGTCATCGTTTTCTTCCTCCTCTCTAAAATTATAAACTTGATTAATACTAAGAACAGATTGAAGTTCTTGTTGTTCTTCTCCATCAAACCATGATAATAAATAAAGAGATTGAGCGAGAGGATACAATGTAACATGTTTTATTTAATCTTGATGTGCAAAAATCATACTTCATGACCTGCATCCAATGTAAGCATCTGCAGTGGCTAACCATGGTCTGCCTAAAATTAATGGATGCCCTCCTAGATTTTTTTTTGGCTGCAAAATCAGGAAGTCTACAGGATACTCCCATGAATCCAGTGAGACAATGATATCTTCTAATATACCTTCTGGTACAACTTTAGATCTATCTTCAAGTTCTAAAACTGTAGTAGTAGGTCTAATGTTGTTTAAGTTCAAATGTTTCATAGTCTCTGTAGTCATAACATTATAGCTGCTCCCAAGTCTACTTAAGTGTTTGGCACTGAAAATTTGTTGATCGAAATGGTAACCATAGGGATCCCTAGATCAACATATTTTTCAATGGTTGTATTTGTAGACATGAGACTAGTTATACTTCCAATTACTTGGATTGTAGGTGGATCGCTTTTTCTTCTGCTAGATTTCTTGATGCATAATTTCTTTATTGTCTTTGCATATATCAAAATATCTTTAATTTCCTGCAATAAAGGAATTTTGACATATGTGTTCTTCAATTCATCCAGAATATCAAATTCAAGAAGAGATATTGGGATTTTCTGTTGTACTAACCTCTTTGGATATGGTGGAGTTTGAGTCATAATAGATTTACCCTTATGAATTTGTTGTTCTGGTTGAGATTGTTGACTTTGTTCTCCTTGTTCAGTTTGTTCTTCTATTATTGGAGGAGAATCTTTATGTAACACCTTCCTAGACCTTAAGTGGACATATTGTATAGGAAGAATAGAATAGGTAGGATAATATGTTGCCTCTTCCACATTGTATGCTGGTCTATACACTTTGTTACTTGGATTAGCTACTGGCTGAGCTAGAAATTGTGTTGGTCTAGGAGGTGGTTGGTTAGTAGGCAGCTGAAGCTGCTGAGGTTGAGTTAACATTGGTTGATTTTGGGGCGGAAATGGCATTGGTTAATGTTATTGGAATTGTTGGTATTGAGGAAATGGTTGTGGAGGGTATGGTTGTTTATATTGATACTGTTGAGGGTACATATGCTGAGGTGGCTAGTTTCCATAACCATATCCCCTCCAACCTTGTGCAGGTTAGTTTTGATATTGTTGTGGAGGCCAAGCCTGCAATGGCATTGGAGTGTTCCATGAATTTTGAGGATATTGAAAATTCTGGGGGTTTTGTTGAGGGAACTGTTGAGGCATCCTTGGCTGCCAAGGTCTCCTTAGTGCCATATAGTCGAGAGAATCTACCCCTTGCACTTCTTCCATTTGCAACTCTTTTAATTTAGGACAATTTTCTGTTGCATGATTTTCTGTGCAAAGTCCACACACTTGTATAACTTGCAATGGACATTCCCTAAGTGGATGCTTTTTCCTACACTTTGGATAGAAGATTGCTAAGATTTCATCTTGTTCTTCCTTCTTCTTCTTAGCTTTTAAGACATCTACTTGTGTTCCCAAAGTGCTCAAGAGATATGTTTTGAAATTTTCTAATAAACTTCCTATCTCTCTTCTTGTTACTGCACTTGCTGCAGATTTGGAAGCCCTAGATGTAATATCTCTCTTTCCACCCTTTTCTCTTCCCCTAGAGTATTTCTAACAAAGTTCAACAATTTCTTCAAATGGTAAATTGGAGATATCTCTTTTTCCCATCACATTAAGGATATATAAATATTCATCTCTGATACCCCGAAGAAAGGTTGTACGAATGGTATCGGGATTTAGAGAATGTTGTTTGGATTTTTGCAAATTGTAAAGAAATCTTTCCAAATATTCCTCCAAACTTTCATTTTCTTGTTGTGTCATTCTAAAAATGTCTTCTTTTGAGTCTCTAGCCCTGCAGTAAGCTTGATACTTTTTAAGAAAAAATTTCTTCATATCATCCCAAGAAGCTATTGTATGTTCTCCTAAACCCATAAACCATTTCAATGCTACTGCTTTTAGAGTAGCAGGAAAGAGTTGAAGCTTGTGCGTATCATTCGTGTATCCATAAGTTCTACATAAGATATCAAAATCTAACATGAATGCATCAAGATCTTCTGTTGACGTTCCATAAAATTTAGGCAATACAGAAGGTGGAATGTTTTTCATTTTCACTTCTTCTCCTAATATTGCTCTTGCATCTAATATTGGAAAGCCAAAAGTAGCTTCCTGATCATTGTTATTTTATTGTTCATTATCATGTAGCCTTCTGTTTTGATTTTCTCTTCTTGTGTCTTCTTCTATATTTCTTAGTGCTTTTGTTATTCTATCTTCCTCTCTCTTTATTTCTTCCTCAAATTTCCTTTCTTCCTCTCTTTTTCTTCTCCATTCCCTTTGTTGTCTCTCATATTCAATTATTTGTTCAAGAGTTTTTATCACAAAATTAGACCTGATAGGTTTCCAATCAAATTAATCTCATGTAACTTTTTCAAACCAATCTTTTGATTGAGGCTTAGGCTCCTCAACCTGAGAGGGCTCTCTCAAGGATTAATGATTTTTGATAGAAATATAGATGGCTAACTCTATGTGGGGGTAATAAGCAGATAAATGATAGATATTGGTTGTAAATCACATTAGCAAGTGCACATTGGGCTTATGGAGTCAAAATAGCTTCAGTAAAACCAAACAATCTACTTAGCATGGAAGTCAAGGCATATCAGAGTTCTAGTCAAGAGACATACATGTGAAATTGTAAAACACACAGTCATTTTGTCTATGAAGGAATTCATAACATCAATGATGAATTCTGAGTAACACGAAAACACTAGAAATATGCAATAGGACAATAAATAGATGCAATTAGAACACGAAAACACTAGAAATATTTATGAATCTCAAGTTGGCTAAGTAGAAAACTCTGTATTAAGTTGAAAACCAGTCACTTACAATAAACACATTCTTTTGCTAAAAATGTCCAACCCTTGGAATTTTGAATTCTTCATATTTTATAGATCATTTACAACACAAGATAACCTTATCCTGAGCTAGGTACATTGAATTCCTAACTTTTGACACCTTTCCTAACCATATGACATGGTATTTATTACAAAATGGAAGCTACAAATCTAATGAACAATCCTATTACAAATAGGATTCAAACTCCTTAACTCTACTCATAACAGCCTTATCTAAACTAGATTACATCATTTTCCAACTGTATTCCCATAAGGTCGAATCCAAATGATAAGCTTCAACACTTTATGACCATAACATTGATCTCCATCATAGTAGGAAGCTGTCCCATGTTTTCTAGGTATAGGATTCTTTGTATTCTTGAGATACTTTGACCATCATGAACCCATCACTTCAAGGTTATTTTCTATTAGAAACAGAGGTAATACCTGCCCAAAATCATTTAAAGTGCCAGCTGTCCAAGACCACCATCAAACTGTTCAAAATAGCTGAAGTAGACCTGCGCTACGAAAACAACATAGTTTTGTAGCGCTTTTCATAGCATAGCCTTTTAACCCTTTTGCCTTCAAAATTTTGGTTTCTTTCCTCCATGATTATATTCATTATCAATTAACACAACTTCCCTAGAAATTTCAGGTCATAATACACACATTTTCTCTTCAAAAATTTATGAGAAAGGGTGAAAAAATATACTACAACAGTTTCGTAGTGCTTTTCACTCTTTTTGCATTGTTTGTGCTACAAAACTACTGAGTGAGCAGTTTTTCCCAGATTTCTTCAAAATTTAAACCAAAAATGTGCCAAAACTTCATAATACCACTGGTTTCACCAAAACAAAAAGTCATATGAACTAAAAAAAAACAATTTTCATGAGGTTCATTCTTAATTTTCCATTTGATTTAGCTTTTGACTTTTTATTGATTGTCATTCTGCACCTTTGTTTTTTAGCTCATCCTGAGTCAATTTCAGTTGCTGCTCCAAGTTCTCCATTTGATCTCTAAGTCTTTTATTACTGGCTCTGAAGTGAGTATTGATTACTCTGACAAATTTAGCTTCCTTTATGGCTGAAATTGTCCATGTGAAAAATTGTTATGCACTGTTTGGAATTTCAGACCTAGAACCAGTTTGACCCTCCCAAAGTGCCTTCATTCTTTTGAACTTTTCTTTTTCAATACTGTGCTTTCTGGCCCTCTTTCTCATCATTATAATCTCTTGGTTTTCTAACATCAATTTCTCCTTAAGATGTTGACACTCTATCATGTGTTCTTTTCCCTTCATTATGCTGCTGGCTACATGCTCCACTATTGGTGATGAGAGATCAACCACCTCTTAAGGGATTTTAGCTTTTTCAATAGTTTCTTGGACCTATTTGCTGCCTTCCTTGAGCTTCTTAGTATGCATATTTAAATTTTTCCTTGCTTAAAAGATAAAGGCTTCATTTTCACCCTCAAATTCAAGTTTCTTTGTTGACTTAGCCTTTTTATGTTTGTGTTCATATACTCCAATGAAATCAGCTTGCACGATGGGTCTCTCTTCTATATAAATTGCATGAAGGATGTCATCTAAATTTCCTTTAATTACTGGGCTATCTTATGAAACCGAAACAACTGTCTTCCCCTTTAATGCCACTACTTGGCTTCTTTTCACTCTCTTGATTTCCCACTTGCTGGAAAATTGTTTTTGTTTTGCCTTTTTGACACTTTTTAACCTCTATTTTGTAGGTGATGGAGTTGGTGCAACAAGTACTTGTGTCTTCTCTGTCCTTTTCTCAACTTGTTTCCTTGGTTTCAACTTTACAAACCTCTTTGATTTTGAAACCACAGGCTGACTAGACTCTGTTACTTGTGGTGAAGGAGTTCCTTTAGTTTTAGGGTTTCTAGCTGGGGTTAGGGTTTCCAGCTAAAAGCCATTCATAAACAAAAAGGAAGATCAATATCTGCTTATTTTCTGAAGCTCGTTCAAAACCAATAACTTTATCAAACCATGGTGAAACAAAGATGTTTCACAACCATCAGATTTGGCTTGAACTTTATCAGCCATTTTGGCAAGGCTCCTATGTAAATAATAGGGAAAATATAGTGATATCATACCTGTGAAATGCAGAAGCAGCTTAAAATGATAAGTATAAACTTTATGGTATCTACCTTCACATGTAAATTATCTTTGAATGTTGAACAAAAACTTTGCATAGGTGTCTTTGATACAGCTTATAGGTATCGCATTATTGAGGTCCATATCTGCATACTCAGGTTTCATGAATTCCTTGCATGGTTCCATATCAAATTTAAAACCTTTAAACCAATTTTCCTACCCCCTTGGTATTTCTGTCACAAAAGCAATAATATTAGGTGTAATTAGCACATTTAACTTCCCAACTTTGGTAGTTGTTCCACTGAAGTTTAAGGCAAATTATTTAGACACCTATGTGTGGCAACCCTGTAGGTTTTCACAAAACCAAAGACAACCTGTTTTTATAAAAGCCTCCATCATTATTTAATCTTCAATTATAGCCTTCATATTTTCAGGCTCATGTCCTAAGAAATGTCCCCCTCTGTGGAATTTCTTTTCCTCTGCCATGCTTCTTAGAAAAACCTGTCAGCTTCTTTTGAATCTATAAAACAACCTCGCTTGATTAGGATATGAACAACCTCGCTTGAGTATATGGAACAACCTCGCTTGATTAGGATGAAGATAGCCTTTGTATAGAATAACCATAGGCTTAGCTTGACTGCTTCAGAGCTCAGACACTCGTATGGAGGCAAATGAAAACGAGATGACCAAATTAGGCAAGTTTTTGAATTTAAGATGTCATCTCATAACTGAATGATGCCTCACTCATGCCCTATCGTGACGATGATGGTTTTGAGACAGGTAAGGAAATTGAATCTGATCACTAACTGACTCACCATACCACTAGCCTATCATTTCCTAATGGATTCTGACAAATATCAGCTCAATTGACAAGACGGTTAAGAAATCGCATTTTCGTAGCACCCATAGTATATTTTTCCCAGTTTGCGCTATGAAATTATTAGCGCTTTCGTAGCGCAAATCCACTTTTTTGAACTAGCGGTGTTACGAAACAAAGGATTCTTGGCTAATTGCAGAAATTTAACCGGAAACCTTATGGAATGACTCCTAAATGGAAAATGTGAGTATTCGATCATGGAATGGACCTTTAAAAGACTTTATTTGAATTCAATGATGAACTTGAAACTTATAAAAAATCTAACCTACCCTTAACCAAATCCTAAAATGACTTTCAAACCCATTTTGAGACCATGATAAAAAACAGAGTTGACACAATGATGTTTTGAAAATTTTTGGGTGATAACAAGAGTCATGATTGGCATATTAGATCCTTGTCCTTCTTTAGCCATTTCCTATTCAATTATTTATATTGTTTCAATATGAGGTTGATTTTGTGTTTCCTCAACCACTTCGATTTTTTCAAGGACATGTTGCTCTAATTGTTCAACAACTGGTTTTCTTGTTTCCTTCTGTTTTCCTAAGGAAGAAGTTTCTTTTGGTGATTGCTTTCTGTTTACCTCCAAGGCTAACAAGATCTATCTTTCAATTAGAGTTAATCTTTGTTCTGATCTCTATTTTTCCTCTAAATCCTCTATATTAGGTCTTCCAGCAACTAGTGTTGTTAGTTTTGTGGATGGATGAGTTGTTGGGGGGTTTTGTTTAACAAACCTACCCTTATGATCTCTATCTCTAGGCATAAAGAAACATAACTTAAAAGAAAAACTATGTTTTTTTTGTTTTTAATGTATTTGTATTTTTTATTTTTTTGTCTTCCTAATTGATCACTTCGAAATATGCTTCCCTGGCAATGACACCAAAAATGTTGGGTTGTTTACTAGGTAAACTAACACAAGTATTATATTATCAATTCGAGCTTGTAGGACTTAGAAGCATCTCTAAGATATATGGGTTTCAACTATAGTCAATTCTAGAAGATGAATTATTAATAATAAAAGAAATTCATATTACAAATATAAATTCAAACTAAATAATTTCTAAATTCAATTATGTAATCAGTAGCAAAAGAAGCTCCTAATTTAGGAGAACTTGTTTTTCCTTCTCTTACAAAACTACTTCATGAATTAGAAACCAAAACCATTAATGAAAAATAGATCAAGATGCATGAAATAATAATTGAAGAGGCTCCTAAATAAGGAGATCTTGGCTGTCCATTACATATTCATTCACCATTAATAACATTATTAGAAAACATGAACTTCAGAAAATCATTAAAAAACAAAAAAGATGAATTCTAGCTATAGCTCTTAATCAGATAGAAGGAATGTTTAACTTAAACATTGGATTGCCCCTTCATATGCAGAATAGAAATTAGAATTAGATTCATCAGCAATCATAAAACATTATCATACATCTAATTAACAGTTTAAGCATAAAACAAAACTAGCTCAGAAATTGCAACTAAAATAACTAGAAAGTGCACTAGCTCAGTGTGGGGGCCCTTCACCCTTGCCTCATACACTGTAAGTGCTTTCAGCTACTGAAAATCAGTCAATAATTCACCATATATAAAAACAACAAAGGAAATAGAACATGTCTTTCAATTATCTCTCCATGTTTCAGAAATATCAGAGTTAAGTTAATAGAAATTCTACATATGAATGCCTTCAATGTCTTAGGCTTAAATAGATAAAATATGAAACAAAATCATCTAAAATGTCTCCTACAGCCATGGCTATCCTTATCCTATCTATTCAGGTCTATATCATCCATCTAATCCCTCAAAATCTAGAAAAGACCATAAAATAGTAAATTTGACCTATTTCCTAGGGATCTCCATTAAAAAAGGTCCTGTTTGACTGCCTTTGACCAGGCTTGTTTAAGCTCGGTTTGAATGAACCATTGGGTGTATATCAAATATTAGTTCCCAATATTTCTATAAATTTATCCAACTTGAGCCCCCCAAGTGTCCTGCAAATATAACATCCATGAAGCCATTACGAGAATTTCTGGTTTGGTCCAAAAATGCACTTAAAATTCAATTTTTATAAAAACTTCTAAAAATTGAAAAAATTAATTTAAATACTTGGATATGCATTAATTGGAAAAAATGTATTTAATATGATGGTGCATGGATGGATAGCATGGTAATAAAGTGTATTTTTTAAAACAAAATTAGATAAAAAACAAGGGCCAACACATGGCAAAAGAAAGTTGCAAGGGCAAGGAGGATCTTATTGGAGGGAGTACGAGACCACATTGTCTCAAGTATCTATGGAAAATTGACTCCATATGAAATTTGGAGGGCTTTGAAAGATTTATTTCAGAGCAGCAGTGATCATAGGAAATTGGCACTGAAAGATAAACTCAGGAAGATCAAAATGGAGAAAAATGACACTATTCCGGTATACTTAACAAAGTTTTTCCAATGTAGGGATGAGCTTGGGAGTGTAGGAATTAGTGTCGTCGATGATGATTTGGTGAGCCTAGCTCTTCTAGGACTTCCCAAGAGTTGGCATAGTTATCAGGACTCTGTAAATGGAATGGAAAATCTACTAGATTAGGAACAACTTTGGTCAGATTTGGTACAAGAGGAGTTCAGACGGAATACCAGAGATGGATCTTCATCTAAGAATGATGATGAAGAAGATTGTGCTTTGGCTGCCAAGGAAAAGAAGGGGAAAGGAAATAAATTCCATTCCAAATATCAGACCGGTGAAGAAGGAAAGGAGCGCGACATGTCTAGAGTGAAGTGTTTTCACTGTCACGAGCATGGACATTATGCCGCTAATTGTCCACAAAAGAAGAAGAACAAGAATGCTTCAGGATCTACATCTAGTGAGGCTTTGGCCTCACAATTTGAGCTTGAATTCTCGCTGATCACATGCATGGTGTCAAGTGCAATGGGATCATGGTGGTACTTGGATAGTGGTGCATCTTTCCACATGACAGGAAATAAAGAAATTTTCAGTAGCTTGGAGGAGAAGGATCTCCAGATGCATATCAAAATGGGTGACGACGGAAGGTATAGCGCTACCAGGATTGGTACAGTTAATTTCCAGAGACAGTCAGGTAAACCATTTTTATCAAAATATGTAATGCATGTATGAGGCTTGAAGAAAAATTTAGTTTCATTTGCAATGTTTGAGGATAGAGGCTATGATGTTATTATTAGTGAAGGAAAATCTTTCCTACGACACAAAGAAACATGAAAAGCTAAGAATATTGGGATTCGTGTGAAGAATATCTATAAACTTAATGTAGATGTGATTTCTAGAGAGCTTCCAACCATGGGGAAGTGTGAGAAATCCATGCAATTGACCCTTGAGAGGGAGCTTGATTTGCATGAAGATGAGGAACTCTTGGTTCCAAAGAATGAACATCAAGATGTGGAGAAACCACATCCGAAGGATCATGGATTCGCAGAAACCACTAAAGCAGGAAAATTTCGAGCCAAAAGGGCATATGAAGTACATGCATCTATACCTCCAGGTGTGAGGTGGAACGATGTGTAGAATTAGTTCCAAGAAGAAATTTGGGTGGGTTCATTGAGATGGTGTGTCTCATGGATTGAACCAGGCCATGAGGAGCCCACAATACAACAGTAGTAAGAAGGATATGTTAGATTGATGCATTCAGATATCAGGAAGATAGAAATAAAAATGACAGGTGTCAGATACTGGAGCACAGATCAGAGTTGGCAGGTGTGTAGAGTGCATGGATGCAGATGTCAACAACGTAGAGAGTCCATTAGACATGTACAGTAGCTAGAAGTAGTCAAAAGACTCTGATGACATATGCATTATACTGATTCAGTTGTTTGGAGGCTATTCAGTTTTGGAAGTGTTGCATGCAATGGTTGCATGTGCGAGAAACACTAGATAAGTGTTGCATGCAAAAGTTGCATGTGCGAGAAACACTAGAGAAGTGTTGCATGCAAGCGTTGCATGTATGAGAAATACTAGAGAAGTGTTGCATGCAAGAGGTGCATGTCAAATGCAAGGACATTCCTTTCTTGTTAAGAGGGAGTGTTGAAGTTTGCAACAAGAAACAGTGAAATTGGCATCTAGAAGCAACATGACAACACCTACACTAAGTGTGGGACCAATAGGTCCAAGCAACAACTACACTAGTGTGGGACCTATGGGTCCAAGCAACACCAACACTAGTGTGGGACCAGGAGGTCTTAGTAGCACCTACACTAGTGTGGGATAAATTTGGTGTAGTTTCTATTTTATTTTTCCCTTAATTAAAAGGGACAATAAAATGTAATCTTATCTCATACTCACTTGTAATAGTTAATTGAGTGTGATAAACTCAGTTAGCTCATGTATTTCAAGTTGAGGGTAGTTGGCGAGGCATGCTGAGTTATTCTATGTGTTTTAGAGTTCAAGTTGTAGTTATGTGCATGAGATTAATGCATGAGTAATCAGTTAACTCAGTTAGGTGAGTTAAAATTAGTTGAGCTAGTTGTAACTATTTGTTGCACTAGTGAGAGATAAAGTGAATTAAATATTATTTAATTCACAATCAATGATCTAACATGAAACTGATGATTTACTATTATTAGTTGCATGCATGTCAGTTCCAGTGGAGACCGAGTTGAGACAAAGGTGAAAGGGATGTTAACTATCAATTGTGATATCAGTAGGCTGCCTAGATGTAGTTAAAATACCAAAAGATTCCCATGAAGCCTTTATTTAGCCCCCCTATAAATTTTTGACAA